>VDFB02000003.1:735871451-736080968 GCA_007258455.2 Sequoia sempervirens | reverse complement strand
GAAGTGCCTTCCAAGGTGGTGATGGGCCATATGTGGGTTGCCATTGGTTATTGTAATTAGAATAAGGATTACCAATCAGAAAGGGTCTTGAGGCATACTTTGTCTTTGAGCCCATGGTCGCCTTTGTGCAATGAAGAATACTTGGTCATCATCACCCTCTACTATCTTAAAATCAATAGTTAATTGCTTAGCTTGTAGGTTAGCCACCATCTTACATCTGCAGTCATGTTTCTTCTATCTACAATGTGGACAGAACTCAACCAAGATTGCTTTAGCTTCCTCATGTTTCTTTCGAGCTTGTATAGTATCCAACTGTGTAGCCATGTTGTTTTTGATATCTTGCTTGAAATTAGACAACAAATGTGTAATCTCCATCCGTGAAACTCCATTAGTAGAAGACTTTCCCACTGTGGCTTGATGACCTCTACCCTTCTTAACAATTGCTCGAGAGTAGTTGTGACATATTTTCTTGATATCATCCCAAGGCACTTGGGTTATATCTCCTCCTCCCATCAGATCCAGGGCATCTATATAGGTGTCACTGATTCCCCTTAGAAAAAGTAGTTTTTGAGATTCTTCATTGAGAGTATGGTCTAAATTCTTTTTCAGGGAAAACAAGAATCTTGAGATATAGTCTTCGAGGATTTCATCCTCTTTTTGTTGAATTTTGAATATATCATCACCCTTACTACCACTCTTACAATATTCCTTGTATTTCTCAAGATTTTTTTTTTTGCATAGCTGCCCAATTATCAACAACACCCCTTCCCAAACTCATAAACCATCTAAGGCTCCCTCCTAGTGGCAGGAAAAAACTTCAGCTTTGTGAGCATCTAAAGTGTAATCATAGGCTGAGACGAGAGGATGTCAAGTAAACAAGAAGTGTCTAGGTTCTACGTAACTAGTATAGAACTTGGGAGTAATGAATAAGGAATATTTTAAGGTTATCATTATCTTGTTGAGCAATGATGGGGAAGTCAAAAGTAGGAGGTTGATTAGGTGGATTACGTGCCATATTTTTTTGATTGAGTATCAAAGCAAATGGATTTTCTTGAGGTTCTTCGTCAGCTGCGGAAAATGACAATTCAACAAGCAGGTTTTCAACAAATGGATTGATATCTTGGTATCCTTCTTCCTCAAATAGATTATAAGCTGGTTCAGAATTGTTATCAATGAATGGAAGGTTAGGGAGGAATCTTCCCAGAGCGTCTCTTCTTCTATGCATGTAATAGAATTAACCGTAAATTGAAGGAATTTGAAAATGCTTGAATAAACACACTAAACTACTGCTAACAATGACAATGATAGGTTCTTAGCTTGACACCATCCCCGACAACGGCACCAAAAATGGTCGATTCCACAAAAGGATATAAAATTCATGGAAAATCCTAACCTGGGAATTGGACATTCCAGCAAGTGACTAACATCTTCTTATGGTCGTTCATTTACATTGTCAAACCAGGGAACGTATACTTGAAATGGAGCGGCACTGTATGTGCACTAAGAACCAGTTTCAGTCACAATTTACTAGAAATAAATGCTTGGAAGGAATTCTACTTATGATGCAGGAATGTAATGTAAAGTCTTCTTAACTTAAGCATAACTTAATCAAAGTAGAAATCATGACAACTATTACTAAGAAACAAACTATGAACTGGCCTTATGCTGCAGGAACAAACACAGGGATGGATTCGATACCACAAGAACAATATAAGACGATTTTACTTTGAAACCTTCAAGAATGAAATCTAACTTATAATCAATAGGAGATAAATAACTAACTACGATACTCACTAAGTGGGCCCCCTTAGCAAGCATCAACCAGTTTATGCAAGAATTGAACTCAAAACTTCATCAGCTTTTATTCATAAACTTGGAATCATATACATTGATTGTTCTACTTGTAAGAAAACTAACACAAAACATTGTTTCTCATTATAATACTAACTTTAACACACTTTGTTGCTCACTCACGCAGGAGGAACACTTATTTATATTAGAAAACAACTAACTACCTAACTCTAATAGAGAAAGACATGGACATAAATGCATCCTAAAACGAGGAACAAACTTCTCATAAATGAAGGCATATCTGTTCAACACGATTCAGAGAGAATTTAGTATTCCACTCTTCCTAGATTAATGATCATTTATATTTCCTCCCAATGACCCGGTCAGAGAGTCTTTGCTAGAACAACTTCCTCGATGTCGTGCTGGAAATGGACTTTACTGCAGGGCGAGATTCTACTGCACTTTGACTCGTTCATGCTTCCTTCAACAACCTGTGATGCACATGGCGACAGAAGCGAAAGAAAGCACGCGTGGAAAATAACATGATACACATTCATTAATCACATATTAAATCCATTTCATTATCCAAAAACCACATGCATTATATCAGTCATTCGGGAGGTCAAATAGGGCAATTAATATAGACACATAGAGATGTTAAGCTACAGGAATATAGGAATGTGTTGCTACAGGATACTACCCGATTTTAGATAAAAATCCTTTAATCAAAGAGTTAAAACAACCATCAGCAATAAGAGTAAGGGTATTAAAAATACATCATAATATTCAAATTATGAGCATATTTCGAGCTCATCAATAACCATAATTTTGATGCCATTATAAAACATTAAACTATAGCAAGGTCTAAAGTAAAATGAAATGAATTCAAGCTGGAGCGTCAATGCTTTTGGAAGGCAGAAGTCTTTCCGCCACCTTTCCATCATGTTGAAACGACCCAGATGGAAGACAAGAAGTCTCAGGGGGCTCTTGATCGGAGGTTCGAGGAGGCATTCACAACTAATTGAGAAGTCTCTCTCTCTCACTCTCTCTCTCGACCCTATTTCTCATTCGCTGGGACGGAAGAAAACTCTCTTTCTCTTCTGTAAACATGGGGGACTCATTCCATTCCCTATCAATTGAAATTCATGTAAATCATTTTGGTCGGGATTCACATTTTATTTTTCCTCTATTTGGGCATCGGCTGAGAATAACTTTCCCTTATTTCCTCATTGGCATAGTCTTCTGCATCTTTTGATCTATCATTCTTCATTGTTTTTTGGAGACAAATGTCATTTTGTATGTTTCCTCTTTCTGCCTCCTATGACGACAAGGGCTTTCAACACTCACGAGAGGTTCCCTACCTCAATACTCATCTAGGCGGCAGAGTAATCACTTCTTTCGTAGCTGGTCACGGGGACGTTGGAGGAAAACGTCATGTGCATTGTATAGATTCAGGCGACTTGTCAGGCACGTATTTGGAACCATAAAATTGTTAAAATTGAATATCGAAAGATCAATGTTTAAATCTGAAAGTGTTATGATGAAAGTAAAAGTTTCATTGTATTCTTGTGAGGAGATCATTTTGAATACGACTCATGCTAACTTCTGCACAAGTAAATGGAATACTTTTTCTTCTTTGGGACTATAGAGTTGAAGAGCTTGTAATCGAAATTCTCATTCTTGACCAATGTTCACCCTATTTACTTGATCGAGTTTATCATTTTAGACCCCGTCATCTATTTTTGCCTTGGTATTAGCTCTAGACCTCTGATGCTCAATTTCCTTAATTTCTGAATTGGGATCTTATATAATCTTTTTCTTTAACTTCTAAACCTATTCGAATCCGTGGTCTTCGAATCTAGTCTGACCTTGTCAAAATATTCTTGGTCGAAAATGGAAGTAAAATATTAACTGAGAGCAATCATTTTGCAAAGATTAGTTAAAGTGCTCTACACTTCTAGCTTGTAAGTAAGATCATAATGGATATAGTTTTTGAAGAAGGAAATAACAGACTAAGCCATTGAACTTCTTATCAATTAAGCCTCTTCTTAAAAAAAAATGCTTTAAGAAAATAATATATATAAATAGATATAAATGCTTTAAAGTTAAGAGGCACGTTAAAGAACATAATGCTTATGAGTATTGTGAAAGGAAAAATTGGTGGGTACCTCTTAACCTCTACCCCAACTTTGTAATCTGAAAACGAACTTCACCTGATCAACTTGATATGCCGCTAGTCTTTGGCATTTCCTTGCTTGCCCAAATTTTCAAGGGATATATAAAGGTGAGTCTTGAGAACTTCAACATCATTTTAATCTCTTCATATAAGTATAAATCTTGTGGTTATGATACAACCTTGAACTAAGAGGAAATGACAAATAACCAGCCATTTAAAACTTTAACTTGAGACCAAATTATGAAGTTGAATGATAAGATCTGAAAGACTACTTGATTGAATATGTCACACAGTTTATACGTGCTCAGCGGAGATAAATTTTGTAGAGAGAAGACAATTAGTCTTAAAAGAAGAGATTTAATGTGAAACTAAGTCGTTGAAATGTTAATATGAAGAAACCTTCTTGAAGAACAAGTCCCATCTCTTCCTCTTTAAGGGTTAACTAAAACAATTGGTCTTTAAAGATGTGATTGACATTGAGCCAAGATTCTCTTTATATGCCTGATATTAATTTATGTACCATGATTCTAGAAGAAATATTGAATTCAGGACATTGTAATACAAAACACTGAATCCTTATTGTCGAATAGGACTCCTTAATCTTTCCTCATAAATTTGAGAATAGCAGATTATTATTACACAGATGGGATAAGTTATGAGTTGAGTTCCTCTCCTTCTAAACAGGATAACAACATAATCCTTAAATAAGATGTGAAACCAAACCAAGTTCTTGTAATATTAAACCTTAAGGTTAAGACTTAACCTGAAACTAAGAGAAGAGTGATAACCAAACCAAATATGGTAAGATTAAAACTTGATCTACGAATTATCATGTCGAGCAAGGGTGAGAGTGCTGACAACACATGAGTGCCAGTTATATCAACACAGGAGTGCCAGTAATACCAAAATCCTTGGCCAAGGTATGATGCCAGTTAGGAAATAGTCAACTATCATGAAGCATATATGCTTTTGGTCAGAATGATCCTTCTGATTAGGAGGTACCTATAGAGGAGGGATTGACTAGCGGTATAGGTTCATGACACCAGGCTCAGAATGGCATGATGATAAGTTGATCCTTGTTGATTACCCTTGTGAAGGGTCAAGTTCTTTAGTTGAAGAAACTCGGGGGATCAGTAGGCCTTGGATAGGCGATAAAAGCACTTGATGATATTTCTCTCTCTCAATGATAAAGTTGTACAAGCATTTTAGCAAGATGATGATGTCAAATTGCAAGATTTTCTCTCTCGTAATTCTAGGTATATGCATTTGTCAATTAAGATTACTTTCAATGCCATAATGAATTGTTAATTCCATTTAATTAATTGTTTATATGTAAAATCGATAGTTGATTAGTTAGACAATTATTTTATTCATTCAACTGAATTAGAAATTCTTAAATTAGTTAATGAATATAAAGTAGTTATTTCTTTTCTTCAATTCAATAATTTGTCTAATTTGGAACCCTAGATTGATTAGTTAGTTACTTGCCAAATGAAATTTGGCAGTTGGTTTTTGTTTTGTAAATCATAGGATGATAGCTATTGCATTTGTCTTATAGTTGTAGTAATTGCTTGTTATTTTCTAGAAGCAAAGAAAGGTAGTTATTTTCCTTCTGTGAATTTTCTGTTATATGTTTACAGTTTATAGTTTTTCCTTCCAGCTAGAAATGGAAATTAGAAGTTAATTGATGGGATTGTTATGAAGTAACAACATCAAAATGTTTATCTCTTCGTTCAAAAATTGCAAGGAAACCCTAGCATGAAAATTTGTTAGTTATTCTCCAGCTAAAGTTGGTAGTTGGTTTTCATTTTTAAGTTGTACAGTAAGTTGAGTGTTACAAAATGTGTGTCCCTTAAGTGGACCCCTTTTCTTTTAAGGGTTCCTGAGGGACCCCTTTGAAAGCTCTTCCTGAACAATTGTTGACTATTTGTATGACTATCTATCTAGTTGCTTGTGTGGCTTCTTTTTGATATCTAACATGTTTTGTCTACGGATTAACATGTTGCTTTGTAGGTGTGCCTATGAAGTTGCTTTTCAATCAAACTCTGTGGAGCCTCTTACATTTGGCTTCCTTCAAGACCAAGCACTTGGGGGCACCTCCTTTGCAAGTCTAAGGACCTGTGAAGCGCTTATATCCTATGGGATCTCTTTGTTCAACTCTATAGCTCTGAGGACCTACATAGCCTTTTGTTCACCTTGAACCATAGATTTGTGAATTTGTGATGCATTTTTGTTCAACTCTCCTTGGGTTCGAGGATCTGTGGAGCCAAATTATCTTCTTGTGCTTTCGGGCAAGTCAGATTGCAATCTACTTCCTCGACGGTTCAGGTATACTCTCTTTGAACTCTTTCAATCTAATTTACCTCACATCTAGTAGCACATATGCTTACTAAAGTGGGGGAAACATGTAATGGAGTGAATTTGCACCCCTCACGAATTCCCCATTTACATCCCTCACCTTAGAAAAATTAAACTTGATGATGCTTTTCCATTCCATTTGTTCCACTTCCACCCACTTGGCAGCTGTCTGTAGTGTCGGTGGGGGAATTTTTGTTAAGGATGCTAATGCAACATGCTGACAAATGCACGGTGCGATGTCATCCTGACAAGATTCCCACCTCTAGAATCTACAAGTGCATTACAACTTGCCATTGGTGATGCAATGTAATGTTCTTGCGTCCCTTAACCAACTTCAAATGACTTCCTTCCCTTCATTTCACCTTCAAATGTTTATATTTTACATTCACTTCAACTTCTACACACTTCTTCTCACTTCTACACATTTTCTCTATCACACTCCATTTTCACAACATTCTCCATTGTTGAAGCTCCAAGATGAGACTATGTTGGATTTCACTCATGTTGTTGCAGCAACGATGGCACTTACAAGCTTGTGAGCTCGCATCTCCCTTCATGTGCTTGAGCTCGCGTACTATTTGGGAGGTGATATCCACTTCATTTCAACTCATTGTCATTTGGTTTACGTAGCATATATAGTTGTTAGCATTTTGTGACATTGCTTTCTTTCCATATTTTCTTTATCTCATTTTCTATCTTGTGGCTATTCTAGCTGTCTGTGGAGGTGGGAACACTGAAACGGGGTTTGACTACGACAAGCTCTGAAACAACCCTAACACTTTTCCCTATTCTTTTATGTGTAGGTTTTGTGTCTGTGTGGAGCTCACGGGAGGCAGGACCAATTATCGTGAGTTCAATTTTCTACCACCTTTCACTCTTGTCAACTTCTCTTTTTAAATTAAAGTATTATTCTTGCTTTCCCAATACTTTAGCTCTTTTATGCTTTTTGTCATTATATAAATCTCTATTTATCAGGTTGTAGTTAGTCCTCTATTAAGTCTCAACTATATTCGTACTCTTTATTTGTATGGATGTTAGCACCCGATTGGGATGCTAGAGTGTCATGTTGTCATTTGTCTCCCACAGTGGGGTCCTCTGGTGGAGAGCTATTGGGGTCACAGTTTTGGCTTGGGAATTTGCTCTCCTGATCCCCAAAACCTTTTGGGTTTGCAGAAGGATAGTGGCATATCAATTTTCCTTCCTTTCCACCCTACTCAAACACTAAACTTGCCTTAAACAATTCTTAACGTGAGGTAGATCAAGGAAGTTAATCGTTCTAGACCCTCTCGTGACCTAGGGTCCTGAGCGTTTGGTCCCCCTCCTCTACATATTTAATCTTCTATATATCTAATTCATGGCTGATCAAATGATGGTATAATGAAAATTTTGTATTTGCACACTTAGTTAATAAGTTTTCATTTGTGGTAGTTTACCCTATTTTCAACACATTTAATCTTTGATTATTTGATCCACCTTGTTTATCCCCAACCATTTGATCATGTCATTTTTTAGTGTAGGTGCACTTGGCCCCTTCATTTAATCTATGTGTCTACCCTAGTCTTAATTACAATAAAGGTGAACTTGGCATGTTTTGGTTGGTTGAGAGGAGTAAATGTGTGATTATGACCTTGAAATGTGTTATAAAGAGCCATTGAAATGTTGAATTGGATAAAATATCATTTTATTCATGAATGATTTTTATATTAACTAGGGAAGGTCTTATTGAGAGCCATGTATCGACCAAAGGTTCAAATGGCTTTAGTAAATACGATGTAGCTTGACCTAATGCTTGATTCTCAATCATTGGATCTTACTCATTTATGCCATGTGGTTGGATTAGCACATAGTTTCAAATTGAAAGATTTGTTAAAATCACAACCAAATGAAAAATTAATGGCACACAATTTTTCTTTTACTTGTTTACTAGTACTATTGATTTTGAGTGCAAGGATCCTTAACCATCAATCTCTATGGATAGTTAGCAAATAAATAAAATTTGACTCATCTTCTAACATATTATGAATTGTAGTGTCTTCTCATAGGCAAGACACATAGCATAATTCTTGGATCAATTTGATGACTTGTTTGAGAGTAATATTTTGTAGCCTATTTTAAAATCAAAGTTGCTTGTCTATGAATGCTATGAAGATGTCTAAAGATTTGATCATGACTTCTTACATTCTAAATTGTTTTAACTTGTATTTAAGGGGGTTTTAATCCTTTTTTTTTCACCCAAGCCCTTATCCCCACTTAATACTTGTGGTCTTTATTCAAATTGAGATCAGTGAAAAAAACCATTATGAAGTAAATGGTGAAGAGGCATGTGACCAATCCTTAAGGGTCATGATTAAATAACAAAACAAATATCCTTGCACTTTAGCCCACCCAATTTTATTGATGCCATAGATTGAAAGTGGAGTAATATGTGCCATTGATAACTACAAGAGTTTTAAGACATAAAAGGATATGCACATGACACCTAGCTTTACTATATATTATTTATAGGTGACATTTTGTTGTAAGGTGTGCACCCTTGGTCTCCTTGTGTTGTGTAGCACAACGCTCAAGTTCGTGACATGGCCTAACTACCTCCTATGGATTCTTTAACTTTGGTGGTTGTATCGAGCATTATCAGGTCAATCTTTTGGGGCAACAACAACTGTCTATGCAGCAATTAGTACCAGACCCTGGGTCACGGGTTCAAACCCCTTGCTTGCACTGGGGGGGTTGTTGCAAGGTGTGTGCCCTTGGTCTCCTTGTGTTGTGCAACACAACGCTCGGGTTCGTGACATGACTTAATTGCCTCACGTGGATTCATTAACTTTGACAATTGTATCGAACATTAACAAGTCAATCTTTTGATGCAACGACAACTATCTTGCAACAATTTTCATATACCCGAATTGATACAATTAATATTTTTTCCCTTAATATAATCATTTATCACACTATCAACAATAAAACTCCAAAATATTGAGGTGTGTGGAAGGTCAATTAGGGAAAAATATGGTTTTTTTGGCATACATTTGTGTAATACATGAGATCAATTGATAGGTCATTTTAAAATTATTATTAATTTTATTTTATATATTTTTTTTATTTTATGTACTACATATAGTTTTGTATAAATTAATTTTATTTGATTAATATAGAAATAAATAAATTATTAATTATAATAATTTCATATTTATATTTAATATTTAATATTAAAGAATATAATATTTATTATTATTATTATTAATTTAATTTTATGTAGTACATATAATTTTATTTTTCCTAATCTATCGAAAGATCACTTAAATTATGATATTTTTTATAAATTAATTTTATTTGATTAATAGAATTATATATAATTTAATCTCTATTATATAAAATATACAATATATTAATTATATTTTTTATTAATTAAAAATATAATAAAAATATAATAATTATAAAACATTTATGTATATATTTAATAATTTTATCAAAAAATATAGTATATAATAATAATAATAAATAATATAATTATATATTTACAATTATTTTTTTATTATATAAAATTTTAAATTTACATTATATTAATTATACTAATATATACTTTACTACGTAAGGTAAAGGATGCGATAATGTTAAAATCTAAATGTGCTCAATATTAGGATCTTGGCCCTAATTTTTATTTTTTTCCTATAACCATTAAAAAAACTCACCCTTTCTTAAAGAAAAAAGCTGATTGACGTAATTAACCTAAATTTATATTAAGAAAAATATTAACCTTTTTCAATATTCTTATCAAATATGGGTGTTTATCTATAAAACATATTCCTCAGATATTACTTTTCTAAGCCCGCGAAATGCTCCGCACGCACAGCAGACGAAAGAGAGACGCATAGATAAGCACGAAAGCCCTCGCCGAAACCTTATTTTGAGGCTGCGGCTCGCCAAACTGGAGGAGTCAAAGGTCAATACCTTTGGAGGAGCGGAAACCAATGGCCAATCATTAATTTTATTTTAAAAAAAAGAAATCCACATGTAGATTTTTCACTCCCATTGATTTCAAGACGGTTGTCATCCAATATATGAAAGCATTTTGGCAGAGCGTCCGCGTTATACCAAGGTCATCTGCAGGCGCAGCCTTAAAGCAAATCCAGAGGCATTTTGGGATTGGAGGAGTGATGGAGGCGGAAAAGGCGAGGAATGCAGCGAGGGAGAAGCAGATCATGGTGGAGAAGCAGGGCGATACAGTCCGGGCAATGAAAGCAGCGAAGCTGCCCCAGGAAGATATTGACAAGGCCGTTAACGATTTGAAGCATCTCAAGCTTGAGTTGCAAGAGTTGCAGGCCAAGCTCTCCGACGAGGGCGAGGCTGGCGCTCTCAGCAAAGAGGCCTTTCGCCAGGCCGTCAACAATACACTCGAGAGGAGGCTCTTTTATATCCCCTCCTTCAAAATTTACAGAGGGGTTGCTGGATTATATGATTACGGTCCTCCCGGTTGTGCTGTCAAAGCCAATGTCATTGCCTATTGGCGACAGGTTGGTTTTTCATTTTCTTTTATGCACCGCGGCCCTTTTTTCTTGAGCAGAACAGGTTTATTTTTAATATACTGAAAAATAAATCTACAAAAGATGATATACTTCCGTTAAAGGACAATCAAAACATTGCAAATGCTAAGTGAATTCTGTCCAATCCCTCAAGGTGCGCAGAGAACCAGACTGTCAACACCTAACCAACATCGTTATGGTCATATTGACAAATAGTTTATCGCGGAACTCAATCAACATTAACTTTGAAAGCCATCGACTGAAAGAATGAAGGAACAAGGAAGTCACAAGTGAGAATTGCCATCATCTCGATGCTGCGCTCTGAAATCAGGTCCCTCTGTGTCATTTCACTTGTTTTCTTGTGGTCTCTTTAGCATCAAGCTTATCAGCGGTCTCCTATGGTTGCCCCATAATACCACTTACATGTTCTTCTTTTGATTTCTCAACCCAGAACTCTCATAGACAGGAGCAAGAAGAGGGTAAGCGACAAGTGAAGAATCCGAAACGAGGGTACAATCTGATTTGCCTTCCTCACTTTGCCCTTCTGCACCATTAGAATTAGAGGAGATATGAAATTCCAGTTGCTCTTGGGTTGAAATTTGTCTCCTTTCAAGTTTATCCACTGCTTGAAGGGCTACAACAACAAAGACAATGCTATTTTCAGTGCTGCTTCCATGATCAGTTGAATTCTCTCCACCAAAACCATTACTAGTACTAGAATCAGTTATGTCTCATTCACATCTGCCTTGCTTACTAACTGATTTATGTTATTCAAAATAATTATTTTGCATTATGTTCCAACCCTCATCATCAATTTTACCTTCTCCTTAATCAAAACATAGTGAGTCCAATTGGATACAGGTGCAACTTGTGGGAAATTGCCAGCTTTCCCAAGATACTTGGGGTAAATTTGCATGTGATCTCTATTTAGCAACCTCCTCAATTTGGCCTCTGGGATCTGTAACCAGTCTTCAACCTGCACATCCACACAAAAGACATTACAGGAAAAGGTCTTCTATAGAAGATGGGAACATGTTTTTCACACTAATAATGCCAAAGAGAATGCTAATTTTTTTGGGGGGGGCAAATTTAGGCCAAGCAATAAGGAAAACTTTCCAAGCAACCTCGGCAAAAGGACATCAACAAACAACATGAGTAATTGATTTATCTGCATCACCACCTAACATAAAATGGCATAAATACCACACTTAGCAAGAATAATGCCAGCAATAAATTTCTGATATAAGAACAACCGCCTGATTTAGGATTCTATAGGCTCAAGAGAAGATGAGCTCAGAACAACAAGCTTATCATACCATCTTCTGAATGGATTGACAACAGATCATCTTTTCTTCAATTAACAAAAAACCTCCTGGGAGAAGGCAAGTTTGCCATATAATTGTTTAGAAGAGATTTCCAACAAAGGATGCCCTTTTAGCAATCTCATTCTGTCCCAAATTTTAGTATCAAAATCCATCCACAATCCAGGAGAAAGGGTTTTACAGGTTTAGAGAAGAAAGTATACTGTACATTGTGTTTCAGGGTTATAAGTTATAATAAATACTTCTAATGAACCAATTGATGATCTTGATGAATCACAATATGATGATTGACATTGAGTTTTCATGTGTAGTGGCACATTTGACCACTGACTATTGCTGTAATTTGACAGATATAAACTTATTTGATTTATCTTTAACATTTGACATTATATGATCTATCAGTTGTTTTCTATATTATTTTTGTATATCTTGTGCGAATTATGGCTATTTTTTATATTATATATATTTTGTATGGGTGTACCCAAGCCATTCTGAATACGGATTTAAAAAAATCAGTGAATTGCCAAACCTCAATCTAAACCCAAACTGGCAACTTAGATTTGAATATGACTTGCATGATCTATGGCTGATTGGTGAGTACTGATCAATAGTGGCTTGATTTACGAAGTGACATGCTGGGTTTCTTTCGAATTTGTTAGAGAGAATGATACCAGGCTCAAATCTGGGAAGCAATCTATCATGATAAAAATTGAAAGTTTTTTACTACTAATTTTAATTGACTATTTGTTTTTAAAAGTTTTCCTTTATTGTATATATGTTCACGTTATAGGCTTAATTGTCCATATGGTGTAGCTCCTTCTGGGTTTGCTGCAGTTGGTTTCAAGTTTATTCTAAGTGATTTGCTATTATGTTTTCATTCTTTTTAAAGATGCTTTTATGGGCGCACTTATTGTTTTGATGAGTATGGTCTTTATCTTTGACAATATTTGACATGGTAATGTATAAAATAATGTCTATTTTGCTTTCTGTGATTTTTCTTTCCCACGATTTTTGTTTGTTCCAGCAAATACTTTGTGTCAAGTGATTGGAACCTTCTTAAAGTAGTAGGTTACTTACACAGACCTTAGTGTAGGTACGTCTGTTCTTAGTTAGCCAATAGGCTATTTATTGTAGGCACAGCCCACTGATTTTGTCTCACGCCTGAAAAAAAATTGTCAGAGCCCTATAAAATTTTGTTGGAAAATAATATCATTGACCAGAAAATCTATAGCTGCTGTAAAATCTCAACCATCAATAGCGGTCAAACTCCCATATTTTCAGGGCAATTAGCAAATATTCTCCCAGATGTTGCTGCAAAAATCTTGTTTTGAGCTCTGTGGGACGTTGCTGCAAAAATTTTGTTTTGAGTTCGAGAATCGAGGAACCCTGAAACCCGATATTTGTAGATATAATCTTCGTTTAGTATGAATAGATTGAAGCAGTTGCTGTAGGGAGATTGGTTCTACTTTGGTAGGGTTTTGTAACATATTTCTTGCAAACTCGGCTCGTTTTTTCCCATCGGCTTCCAACTCTACCCATTTTTTCTCATCGGCATTGTTGAAAGGACAATCTTGATGTAAGTTGCTTGCCATGGTTCAAAGGAAAGTAGTTTTAAGAATATTTATTTTTTGAACAGAATGAATTTCAGACACTGCAGGGGTTTGATAAGTGAGCTAATTAGGATATATATATTATATATACACCCAGAGTCAAATCCCTCTTTCCTGTGGCTGGCAAAAGAGAAACAATACATTACAAATCCCCAAGAACTTAACAGTTAACCTCGTAAAAGCTTCTTGCTCTCCTTTTAAAGGGCAAAAAAATCAATTATAGGCAGTTGCATAGTATTAATGGCTAGAAACTAGCAGATACACAGTTAATAACTACAGGAATTACTTCATCACTTGACTTACACCATGAAAAGTACCATTGCAGTGAGAGTCACTGTTTCAGAGGATAAATGCCCTGAACATCAAGAGCCCCACATTGGGATGTTAAAATATTGTATGATGGTGTGAAAGACCACTCAGAAAGTGCAGAAATAGTATAATTATCTACATAACTGAAGCATCTAGAGAGGTCTCAATCCTTGGAAAGCAGATCTATGCTTTGTGAGAGAGCATTGCGCTTTTCTTGAAAAGGAGAACTCGCGACTGAGGGATAGGGATAGGGTTGGTGATGACGTGAGGCCTGAAGAAGATGATCCGATGCAGTTTCTCTTTCAATTTAATGTTTTTAGCAGTACTAGGTTTTTAGTCCTTGTAACCGGATTTTTCAAATATTCCATATGATCATGAAAATAGAGTAAGGATCTTGTTCAAGTATTAGAAACTATTTGTGTGAATGTGTAGCAATGCAGGTGAGGCTGCCATTCGAAGTGCTTCTAGTAGAGAAAGGTCGCTTGGCTCAGGAAAATGCAAACCTGGCAAGAGAGAATGAATCTTCATCAATTAGTGGAATATCATCAGCTAACATGCCAGGAGGATATCATTGGCATGTGTGTTCAAATTTCTCCTCTGTTTCTCCTCCTGTGAAAAGGATCAGAGAAAATGAAGGACTCCCTTGCCTCCATTTGGATAATGATGGCATTACGGCATGAATACATCAGAGAAAATTCTTTCAAAGTGGTATGCATAATTGCCCAGGTTTTTAGTTTTAGAAAGTAACAGGAATACACTTGAGTCTGTTGCTAGAGGTTTTATCAAATCAGGCCAATGCATGCAAGCCAGAGATGTTTTACTGGCTACAAGGGATTCGTTATTTAAGCTTGATGATGGTATTCATGCCAAGCTCACTTTTTAGGCTTCCAAATCCAGTAGATGGCATAATTTAGCAGGTAAACTCATAGAAGAGCTTGGAATGAGAGATGAGCTGAAATTGGAAATACAGGACTGCACTGCTGTTATGAAGGGTTGTATCAGACTTGGAATGTATGAAGCAGTGGAGAGCCTTTTCTTTTGGTGGAAGGAATCAGGCCATAGACCAAATGTTGTCATGTACACTACCATAATGCATAGTAGACACTGTAGTGGCAAGTTCAGGGAGGCCTTTGCACTTGTTTGGGAAATGGAAGAATCGAATTGCCTACTTTTTTTTGAATAAATCACAATTTTTGTTTGGATGCTTTAAAAATGCATTTTTTTAATACATAAAAAAAAGTCATGTCTGAACAATTAATATCTAGATCTGATTGCCATCTTCTTTAGCATGCCAAAATGCCACAAGAAAACTTCCAATCAGTAATTGCTCAAGTTCTTTAGCTGAGGAATACTACTATGGTCTCTTGGTAGTGCTCAAACATATTGAACTACTCATGTAAGGTGAAGATTGCAGGTTTTATCAATATAGAACTAGCCAAAATATAAAGCTTATGAATGTTTGTAGGAAATTGTTGTGTACAAAAAGGGGAGAGCTCTTTGACGCAAAGTATTGTGGAGAAAGATCATCTTTGTGCCTTTTATTGATAAATTTTACTCATTGCTTTTGCCTTTAGCCTTTAGGCTTTTATTGGTAAGTGCTGCTCATGCATTTGTGCCACAGCCTGGCCTGTAAACTTGCATAGTATTGGTTGGTTTCCAAGATACTGAATATAAGGAATTAATTCAGTTTGCTGAGATTTATGGAGTTTGATTGGCTCTGGAAAGAATTTCCTGTTAAAGGTTCAAGTGAGTAATTCTGGTTAATAGCTTGCTATGCTTGGCTAATTTTTTGACCATAGGACAATGAAATAGTGGGTGTGATGGATGTCCCTTTCACTTCTTCAGACTGTCATGCTCAACAAGATAACCAGCAATTGCTTTTTTGGAGTCACACAATTCACGGCTTTGGTTACAAAATATAGTTTATCTGCTTTTAGAGCTGCAAATGGTGTTGATCTTGAACCTTTGTTGAAGAAATTTAGCTTTCTGTTTGTTGATTTCATAGGCTTTCAAGAACAGAACATCTGTAAAAGTATTCAGAAAGCAGTATATGACAGTTTTTGTTCATGACAGCTCCAAGTTGAAAATTGGCTATTATAGCATATATTAGAATCCTAATTCTGCAAGGGATCCTAATTCCTGTTGTGCTGCATTAAACTTGTGTCATGTTCTAGGGTTTGCATAGATCCACTACACTGTTATGATGGATGTTTTAGGACTCCAAATACAATTCTGTTATACCTGGAGAGCATCCCTGAAATTCTTGTTCTTGGCTGGTAGAAGTTGGAAAATGAAATGTCTGGGAAAATCTTTATCCCACACAACTCTTGCTTGCCCATGTAGACAGATCCATGACAACAGAGGAATGAGGTGGGTGTAAGGATCCTTCCTCTGATACAGTTCTAAAACGGACCAATCCAATTGGACCAATTCAAATTGAAACAAATTAAACATTTTTTTTTCTCAGAACAGATATTCATGGTAACAGTTCTCAGGCAGATTGCACAGATGATTCATTTTTCCCAGTGCTCTGTTTTGTTTTGTTCTTTAAAAGATGGCTTGGATTGAATATAGTTTTACAGCCACCAACCTTAAGCCCACATAAACATGTATTCTTTGGGGTCTTGTAGCAACAAATCACAAGCTTAAGTCTTGATTTTCAAACAGTCTAGGGTTAGGACATCTGGCACAATACCTTAGTGATCAAAGGCCACACATCTCAATCCTGGAAACCCTGAGTTCAAATGCTTTTACGGTTCACTTTTTAAAATGTTGTGATCTTGGGGTGTTGACAATCTGATAAACTCAGTGTAAGATAAAAATAATTGTGGTCAAATTAAGGTCAAACTGGGAAGTGTGAGATTATTAAAGATAATTAATTAAGCCCTAGCTTGTGAACTTAAATACATGGTTAACCTGGGTGTGGAAGCTGGGCTAATCACATGTTTCTCAAAATAAATAAACTTTAAGGCATTAAAAAACTCTGAGGTTGCAAGAGCCCGTCATCACAACACTTGTGATCCTAGGAATTCAATCCTCTGCTTCCATGGAGGATGAAACTTAATAATTCAAACAAGGTCTGAGGACCATTCAACTGTGGTTACTGAGCTTAACCTTAATTAGGCTAAAGTTTACTTAAATCAAACTCTGCTCAGGTCTTCAAAAGCTAAAGAAAAGAGAAAAGTCACAAACAAAGCTGAGCCTGAGCAAAGAAAGGAAATATATCTGGAACATTACATGCTAAATCTTAAGGCTTGGTCAACAAAGAACTGAGTCTGGGATCGTGGCATCTTCATGAGCTTGGGGATTCAAAGATAAAGCTTAAGAAACTGCAGTAACTTTTAAAATAACCCATGTACACCTGAGATAGGTTAGACTGCTTTAAACCACTAAACTTGGAGTCTCCGGGAAGCTAAGTATTTAAGCCACCTTAACAGAAACACAAAAGTAACTTAAGTTGGAGTAAAAGTGCAAAATCCTTACGAAAAAGAAATTTGAAAATAATAAAATCTAAGACAACATGGATTAAAGCCACAAGAACATCCCTTAGGAATTCATAACGTATCACTGCTTGGTAACTGACAAAGAGCCTGAGTACTTGAATCTCCTGGATTATTGAACTTGCCACAAAGAGTCCAAGGACTTGAATCTCCCACATTATGAAACTTGCAACAATCTCAGAGGCCCAGATTTTTTTCCTTCTCACTTTCAATTTAAGTAACTTAGAATCATGGGAACCTGAAGAAAGTTGTCCTGGAATCATGGCACGTGTAAAATTCTTGGGGTTTCTCTGGCTTCAGCTTCACTTGGTGGAAACATAGTCATTGAAATGGACATAGTTCAGTTAACAGAGATACTTAAGACCAATGACCCAATTATCTCTCAATCCACCATCAGCAAACATAGAGATAGATAACAAAATATTATCCTACGTCAAATCCCCTAAGACATTCCTCATCATTCAAAACCTTCCCATTCCATGCAAGCAGTAACTGTGTTTACTTAACAACAGTAACAGATTTTTCTTCACTCTAGACTCTAGAGTCTTATGTAAATATCACACAACTTGTTGTACAGTATTTAGGGCTAATAATAACAACTCAACTAAAAATCTTCCAAAACCATGCTGAGGCTATCAATATTCCAAATGAATAATTTTCAAAACCCAATATGTAAAACAGGGGTATAATAGTTCCCTTGATAAATCTGATACAATAATTATCTCAAATTTACTCTTTTATTCATATAACAGATGAACACTTGGAGATGCAAACAAATATATTTCTAGAAATTATATTACATACAAAGCCAAACAAATTTGGACTGCTGTAAAATTACATCATTGGTTAATACTATAACCCTTTTTCATAAGTCTGACATGTTTTTTAATAAACATATAACAATATACTCTAACTATTATCCTCTGCATCTATCTGTTTCCAAGAAATCTATAAGAGTATGCTCTAACTATTGTCCTCTGCTTCAATCTGTTAGGCAGGTATTCTTTCCAGCTTGCCAATGTAGTGTTTTTGAACAGGGATGGAAGCATTGAGCCCTCCATAGGTGGCTCTTTCCACCCCTCAACCATCAGTTGATGGTCAAACATATCAGAACTAATGGATCACAGGTAGATTGCCATGAGCAGATCGTAGGGGCTAGCTACTGACTATTCAAATTCATTTATTTCAATTGTGATTAATTTAATTGGAATACAACATCCAAATATCCACTCCTGATTTGCAGTTTGATGCAGCGACTGAGATAATGAAAACTTTCCAATAGGATAGGAGAAGAAAGAGGACATTTTACACAAAGGGCTGATTGCATCTGGTGAGCTAATTAAACAACTAACAGGGCTGATATTTATAGTAATTTAATTGTGCTATACTTAAATCAGGAAGAATGGTAAAATGCAGAGAACTTTTGAAGGAAATGGAAAGAATAGGCATCAAACCAAACCTTGAGATCCTTCAACATAGATTTGAAAGCTTGTCTGAAAGTGAGAATCCTCTCTTCCATGTAAAAAATGAAAGTTTTGAAGCAATGTTTTAAATTGCCACTTTGCCTATTTTCAGATTTTTTTGGATTGACAGAATTAAAGGAAATTTAACCTTACCTGGTTAATAATAGGATCTGGCATGTGTAATATCTTGTCAAAATTTCTCTGTTCAAAGCTGGCAAATTCTGTTTTCCTTTATGATGCTAATTATGTGTTTAATTATCAAATTACTGATATTTATAATAAATAATAGAATAGATTTTTATTAGTTGATACATTATAGAGAGTGTGAGATTTGAGATTTGAAACAAATCTCATGTGTGCAAACCATTGTTGAGTCATCAGAGAACAAGTTTGGGCTATTGTTTAATGGCAAACAGTTGTTGATTAATGGTAAAAGCCTCCAAAATATGAGGTAAAAGCCTCTAAAATCTCACTTATCACATAAAA
This sequence comes from Sequoia sempervirens, assembly GCA_007258455.2. Lineage (NCBI taxonomy): Eukaryota > Viridiplantae > Streptophyta > Pinopsida > Cupressales > Cupressaceae > Sequoia > Sequoia sempervirens. Next base: position 736,061,433 of record VDFB02000003.1, on the reverse strand, counting down.
GCCAGATAAATATTGATTTAGTAATTGGATGGGAACATTCTATTTCAATTTAGAGTGGTTTTTGTCAATTTGATGACAACATTTGTTGTTCATTTGTATTGCTTTATGTTTTAAATTTTATGCAAATATTTCATAATTAGATAATACTTAATTTAAGGAAATAATGTAAATTTTTCTAAGTTTATTTCATGCCATTTTTTAGCACTTATTAATAATTGTTTCAGTTTAATCTAGTCACATGCAACTAGAATTTGCAGTACATCCATGCACAAACACATACTCTATCATATTAACATACATATAGTTTTCTATCGGTGTAATCCTTGAACCTCCTTTGGGTGCGAGTGCTAGTTTTATTTGTTTTATAACTATTAATGACTGTGATTTGGTAGTCATTGTGCTTATTCATTTCTTTGTTTTAGAGGTTCTTGCACTTAAGTTTATTTATTAGCCAGAATTTAATATTTATATAAATGTGATTATATGGATTCTGTTATAATCTACATGTTCCTTTTGACTTAGGGATTCTGTTTTAGTTGACATGTTCTTTTCGATTCATGTTTTATTCAGAACTTAATCAATTTGAACTTTTGAGATTCTGTTTCAGAATACAGGTTTCTGTTGACTCCACTCATCTGCATTATCTCCATAAAGTATCTCAAAAAAGAAAGGGTTTAGGTTATGTTTATACTACTGCATTATTGGAAGAGTTTCTGGAATTTCAACTGCACAATACTCATTAAGTCCAATAAGTTCTTATGCAGATGAAATTTCAAAAATTCTTCCTGTCTGAAACAATAGTGTGATATTGCCTTGGTTTGAAGCCTTCAGATTGTTGCTATTGAATTTTGTACATTTATTGGAAATTTATAACTTGCAAAATGAAAAGTGGAAAGCAACTATTTTGTGTTTTTTTGCAGCACTTTGCTTTAGAAGAGAACATGTTGGAGGTTGATTGTCCATGTGTTACACCTGAGGAAGTCCTTAAAGCATCTGGGCATGTTGACAAATTCACAGATCTAATGGTGAAAGATGAGAAAACAGGCATGTGTTATCGGGCAGATCACTTGCTTAAGGATTACTGTAAGGAAAAGCTTGAGAAGGATCCACTATTGCCAGTAGAGAAGGTAAATGAATTGAAACAAGTGCTGGCTGTTTTGGATGAGTTATCTGCTGAAGCTTTGGGACAAAAGATTAAAGAATATGGTATAACTGCTCCAGAGACAAAGAACCCCCTTTCAGATCCATATCCATTCAATCTTATGTTTGCAACATCCATAGGCCCTTCAGGTGCTAGTCCAGGGTAAGTAATCACTATGATTGCATCCACATTGAAGTATACATTTTTGGATTTGTAATTTGGTTTTTAAAATGATATGTGCTTTGCATGCATGATTTATAGGAACATTGGTGACTTTTATAACATTTTATCTAAGAATACTAGATACACTGTTGCTATTTAGATTTTAAGTGAATTGTCTCTTGTTGATCTAAAATGTGGAACATAGGAATTCTGGATTAAATGATTGTGTTTTTACTTTGCTTTTTCTTAGAAATGTTGTGAGTTCTAAAGGTTTGTATGCTTGCTTTGGGATTCTTGCTGCAGTTACTTGCGTCCAGAGACTGCACAAGGTATATTTGTAAATTTCAAGGACCTGTATTATTACAATGGAAATAAACTTCCATTTGCAGCTGCTCAGATTGGTCAGGCTTTCAGAAATGAGGTTATCAGAACTATCCTCCAAATTATTTATAAAATTAGCCTCATATGTTATCATAGTGTTGGTTATGTTTGTGCAGTCAAATTGCATGATATTGTGCATTACATAAAAGTATTTTAATCATTGCCATAGTGTTGGTATTAACTATATGCCTTGCAGATATCTCCTCGCCAAGGGCTCTTGAGAGTTAGAGAGTTTACTCTTGCTGAGATTGAACACTTTGTGGACCCTGATGATAAATCTCATCCCAAGTTTAAAAATGTTGCTGATTTGGAATTTCTAATCTATTCTAGAGAAGAGCAAATGGCCTTAAAACCACCTGTGAAGCTTCGTCTTGGTGATGCAGTTGCAAAGGTTAGCTTTTGGTCACAGCCCATTTGCATCTGGTATTTCCAACTTTAGCTGATGTTCTTCTTAGTTAAGCTTAGATCAATGTTATGTAGTTAAAATGTAGTTCGTTCTTGCAGCACATGCTTAAAATGCTTTTTTTAGCACTAACCTATTTTCTCATTTCTAGGGCACTATCAACAATGAGACACTGGGTTACTTCATTGGAAGAACTTTCTTGTTTTTGACAACTCTTGGAATTGATAAAGAACGCCTTCGTTTTCGGCAGCATTTACAGAATGAAATGGCTCATTATGCTTGCGATTGTTGGGATGCAGAAATAGAGTGTTCATATGGATGGATTGAATGTGTTGGTCTTGCAGACAGATCTGCTTATGATTTGAAGGCTCACACTGTAAGGAGCAGTGCAAATTTTGAGTATTGCCATGAATTTTGGAAAATAACAAGTTTAGCATGAGATGTAATCCATTTGAATTTGTAAAACTTCAATGAAACAGGAAAAAAGTGGCGTGCCTCTTGTGGCTCATGAAACATATGCAGAACCAAGGAAAGTAGAGGTGAGTGATAGCAATGCAATGCCATACTTATTGTGCATTGTACAAAAAATTCTGAGAATTTCCAATGGCTGTCTTTGTGCAGAAATTAGTTATAACTCCAGCAAAGAGGGAGTTGGGGTTGGCATTCAAGAAGAATCAGAAAATGATTGTTGAAGCTTTGGAGGTGAATCTGATAGTCTCTTTCCTCTCCTTTTTGCTATCTAATGGCTTCCATGCATTGGATTAGAAAATAAATTTCTTTCTCTCTATTCTGATTTTCCTTGACTGGCATGTTTAAATTGATTTTGTTATTCATTTGAACTCTTAATTACGTCCTTTCCCATCATACTGTTAATTATGTTTTGAAGTGACTTTTGCTGATGGCTGTTCCCTCTGGAAAATTCCATGCCAGGCCATGAATGAGGTAGAAGCTATGGATCTTAAAGCAAGGCTAGAATCTGAAGGACAGGCACCATTTGAAGTGTGCACACTTGGCCAAACTGTCACTCTTACAAAGGACATGGTATCCATATCGAAAGAAATAAAAAAAGACCATCAAAGAATTTTCACACCTTCTGTGATTGAACCGTCCTTTGGTATTGGTAGAATTATCTACTGCCTTTTTGAGCACTGCTTTTATACAAGATCAAACAAGTCTGGGGATGAACAATTAAATGTTTTTCGTTTTCCACCATTAATAGCACCAATAAAATGCACAGTGTTCCCCCTTGTGCAAAATGAGAAATATGAGGCAACAGCTCGACTCATTTCTAAATCATTGACTGCAGTGGGTATATCGCATAAAATAGATATGACAGGTACTTCCATTGGAAAGAGATATGCAAGAACAGATGAGTTAGGTGTGCCATTTGCAATAACTGTTGATTTTGAAACCACAGTAACCATTAGAGAGAGAGAATCAAAAGATCAAATACGAGTCTCAGTGGAAGAGGTAGCTTCTGTAGTAAAGGAAGTAACTGAAGGTCAAAGTACTTGGGCAGATGTGCTTTGGAGATACCCTACACATACAGCCAACTCTGCAGATGAGTAAGGTTGGTGTATTTTCACCAGGAATTTTGACAGAAAATTCAAAAGTTGTATTTCTTGCAACAAAGGGTTTATGAAGAGAACTTACATATTTAATTTTTAAATACATTTTATAACATTATAGGAGCATTTTTAGGATGCTGTAAGTGTTTACACCATTTATATTTATGTAAACTCTGTAGCTGACGAATCTTCTCCTGTTTAATGTTAGGGTTCTGTGAATTGTTTTCAAGCAATTATTTATTCTGTTGTGTAGATTGTGGATGTAAATGTTGTAAATTTTATTTTGTTTTATTGGCATTTTCCCAGATCAACATGATCTTGGTCAATTTATTCTGATTTTCTTGGCTCTGGACTAAATGCATTTGTCCAATAAATAAATAGAAATAGACTATACTATCATTGCTATTTATAGATCCATTCTTTGACAAGTGATGTATGTATTTGTAGGGAAGGTGGATATGTTAATTATTCTGATATACTAACCGAGTGAGATTGCAATGATTGATTACCTAGTGCTCGGAACCCTGAAATCTAAATCTAACATTTATGTACCATCGTCATAATATTTTGTACTCCTGAACTAGCCTGTACTGTTATACAGTATACTTTAAGGCAACAACAATGAACTTTATATTACCCTAGCAAATGATGTTTAATAAATGTCCGTTCTGGACTGATAGTTTAACAATATTTTATGTTACCTGTGTGGTTCTGTGAGATATGATATCAAATTGGTTCTGTGATATATGATCAAATTGTTTATATGCCTGGAATAGTTCTACTGTCTTCTTGTCCACTGAGTTATGAATCATGTATTTGAAATTTTGAAGGGCACAAAACTGTTTTAAGAGATACTTGATTATACAGATGAACTTTATAACATGAACTTTCTTAACCTTGCACAAGTATATTCTACTGTACCTCGGTTCTTGCTCTCACCCTCTCCAATACAAAATTTTGAAGAGCACTTACTCTTTCATTCCAACATCATCAGGATTTTTCATTTTTAAGCTCAATAAGTGTAAACCATTGGTCCAAAGGCATCCAAACATTCTAAACTTAGGTGTAGATCTTTATCTTAAGCCAAATTAATCGTTGCACATGATTGCTGTAGTACAATATCCATAGGATAATGGTTTTATTGCTTACTTTGTGCTTGCACCCCTAGCTTTCATTGCATATTCCACAAGTTCAGTTGATGCCCATGTGGTGCTAACTGCTAAGTATGGTTGCATTTTGCCTAGGCGTGTTAGTTCTGAAATGATGCCCTTCAAGTAGCAGTTCTTGCAATAGACTCAACAGTCTTCCTTTGCTTTATGAGCAGTGTTGGCAGCCTTTGGCTTCATCAAGTATTGCATTTGATGTCGGTTATTTTTAAAAATATTACGATGTAATTTGTGAATAAAAGTCAAAAAATTGGGTTTCTCTTGTATACTTGTCCACCAAATATGAGGTATCCATTTTTCCTTGATCTTGCCTTTCTATTCCTGCACACAAGTGGGCCCTGTGAGTTATCATCTTAAGCTGGTTTGATATCGATTCCACATTGTTGTTTCTTGATCATTCATACTTTCATCACTAACCTCATGTCCCCATGTGGCTGCTTAACTCTATTTTCTGCTTAAATTTAAGCAGCGGGAGTGTTCCCATACATAAATTTGATTTTTGGGAAAGAATAATTTGGAAACTTTTCCTATTTTAAAGGAACAGCTACTGCTTAGGAAATAAAAATAAGCCGTCAAAAATTAGGGGGGGGGGCTGAAAATAAGCAGCAACTGCTTATTGTGAAAAATGCCAAGTGGCTTCACAAATTTCCTTACCTCCTTTTTATTTACCTCCAATTCCTCCCTCCAAATTTTCCCTCTAAATTTTCCCTACAGAAATTACTATTAATAATATAATACTGTTCATTCATTTAAATTATCAAGCAGCAAATTGTGATACAATGCAACTACAGAGCAACAGCAAGATACATATTTTCATATAGAAAATTAAATTTTCAATTTTATTGAAAGTATACATTTGATTCCGATTATTTGAAATATAGATCTTGTGCTGCATCTACCCATTTTTAAAGAATTTAATTGCAACATAGATAATTTATGTTTGAATGCGTACATTGTTTTTTATCTTTAGTTATAACTGTTTGAATTTGATGAATGATTTTATAAATTCTGTTATGAAGACGACAAAGCTGTGTCATTGGAGTATGATGCACATTGCGGATATGTTAAATGTAACAAGAAGATTATTAATTGAATTTAGGCTCAAACAGGCACCAAACACAATGGGGAGGTTTACTTCAAACATGAGAATGGATCTCCACCATTCAATCTACATACAATATACATGAGAATGGATCTCCACCGCCCCATCCATTATGCTATTAGATGATCAGAGGAGATGAAGGGGAATAGCAAAAGTTTTGAATATCTGAAATATGAATAGAGTAACCAAATCGTTTAACTCCACATGAGCTACATGGCGTTAGACTTCTTAAAATTTAGTAGTTTGATAAGAGGAGTTACAAGCTGCAAAATATGAAATTATACAGAACATTCATCAAATATGATATATGAGTTGATGAGAGTATTGGGTGCATGGCAACATTTTTGGATAATAGGGGATCGATGGATCAAAACAGTAGGCATTTTAGTGATATCCCAATCTGTCATGTCCATTAATTTGCAGGGGAAGTATTTGTAAGTGTTATGGAAGCGGAAGCATAAACAATAAAGATTAAAATATTGCAGCACAAATTAGTTGCAAAGAAATAATACAAATAATTAAATGAAGAACAAAACAACACATAAGAAGTTGATTTACGTGGTAAAACCTTGACAAAACATCAAGGAAACATCCACGGGGCAAGGTATCGGTAATTTTATTGCTCGGAGAAAACAATTACAAGCTTCACAGCTGCTGCTATCATAATTGCTCTTGCAATTTACAATAACATCAAACTCACAACCATTCTTGCAATCTACAATTCAAAAACTGCTTTTGCAATCTGCAATCCTCAACTCTTACTTTGCCTTCAAGGCAACCAAGATATATATAATATCTTCAAGATAACAATCATCACTTAACATAGAAAAAACTTGTTTTATTCCTTTAAAGAAATTAGAAATTTCCTTTTAAAAGATAAAATTGTTTTCTTTATAAAAACTGAGATATGATTTGTTTTCTTGTTTTTTTCTTTGTTTTATTGTTTTATTGTTGTCACAATCCAACAGTAAGGTGTCATATTAAGGGGAGGTAGAACTTTTTTATTAATGGGTTTAGTGGACTATATAATGCAATCAAATAGTAGGAGCCATTGATCATGGAAAATCAACATTAAATCTATGGTTCACTGTTCAATACCATTTAATGTAACCCAAACATGTAAAATTAGTCTTCTATTGTTAAAAGACAACTAATATCAATTGTATGCTTTTTATGTTTTTCTATTTCTATGCTGATCTGAACCATATTTTCTTGTTTCTTTCTCTAAAATTGTTTTGGAATTAGACCTTTTGTAGATATCTTTGTTTCATTTTATATGTTTAAATTAAAATTATTTTTCTATTCATCATCCAAATTGTCAATTTGGTTGTTTTAATGTAGGTACCAACGATATATTATTTTCCATGGACAACACTACATACTGTCCAATTCCTCGACATGGTTTCTTGAATTTCACATCACTGCTTTCACAAGATGACATAATTGATAATGTGTTCTCTAATGATGAATATTACCCATATTTTGTTCCTAATACACAAGTGAACAATGAAGAAGTGGTCACTGAAAAAGTGGTCATTGAAAAGGTAGTTCCAACTAGTGAAGTAGAAGTCATAGAAAATCAATGTCATGTGCCTTTTCAAGCAAAAAACAGAGTTCGTTGGAGCGTTACAAACACAATGGTTCTAATCGAAGCTAAGAGAATTGAGAGAGATACACAATCAAGTGGTGGTGCAACAAGAAAAGCATTAAATTCCACTGAAAAGTGGAAAATTGTTCAAGAATATTGCTCTACTCATGGTGTTCATCGCACATCCAACCAATGTCGAGATTGTTGGGAGCATATTCAACCTGATTATAAAAGAATTAGAGACTATGAATATAATATTCCATCTAGGCATAACAGTTACTGGAATATGACAAATCGAGAAAGGGTTGAAAAGAAACTTCCTACGAAGTTCATTTTTGAGCTTTATGATGCAATGGAGACCACATTTGGTAAAGATCAAGCCATCAATCCAGGAAATATCACTATTGACTCTTCTAATACAACATATGTATTTGATGAAAATAATATTCCAAATGAAGATGAACCATTGCATGAACCTAAAACACCAAATATGGAAAGTCATGACCCATGTAGAAGTGGTAGTGAAAGGGACAAACAATGCACAAGAAAAAAACGAAAATCAATTTCCAATGCAACAGGGATGAAGGATGTTATTATTGAGAACAATAGGTTGCTGATTTCTACTTTACAAATGGCTGGGGAGGGACGCATGAAACGCCATGAACAACGCTTGAACAAGGATGATTTGAATGAAGAAAGGTTAATGAAACTTGAAGAGCAGAAAATTAATGTCCAAATGAGCATGGTTTCAGCATTGAACAATATTGGTCAAGCAATGTTAAAAATCAGCCAATTATTTGCAAAAGAAGATTGATTATGTATTAGGAAAAATAAACTTCAGTTTAGTTTTATTATGCATAAAATAAGTATACGTAAGAAGTGAAAAACATCAGATGGCATATTTTGCGTGAAGCAGATATAGTTGTAACTGAATGTAGAGTAGGAATTACTTTAGTTTTGTCTCTGTTTGAATGTATTCTCTGTTGTTAGAGTAAGCTGAAGACCTCTATTTAGAGAGCCTATTGTAATTTGTTTTTCTATGAAGTTGAATAAAATTATGTCTTGCTGTAGCAATTGGGTGTGCTCTATTTTTCTCTACTTTTGCTTGCCTTTCCAGCAAATAATATAAAATGAAGGAACATGATATAAAATAACTCAATTTACCAATTACAGTTACAATCCATTGGAAATTTTTTGTGCTTGTAACAGTTACACTCTATTGAAAATTTTAGATAATCCTTGTTAGCTAATACTTTTCATGCTTTAGCTTCAAATTGGTAATTATTTTGCAAAAGAGCTGTCACAAATTTATTTAGTCATAAATTGGGGTTGTGTATAATAAATTTGGTTGACCTCTACCTTCTTTTTATTTATTGCTTCATGTTGTTATTTTAAATTGTATCTTTGTATTTGTAATTACAATATTTTCAACCATGTATTTGTAATTGATTCATATTGCTGATTTGTATCATACAACCATGTCCATTATTATAAATATGTGGAAGTGATATTTCAAAATATTTTAATGAAAGTTTTCTCTAGAATATTGTATTTCATTATATTTTTAAGAGATAAATCTTGTATTAATATTGTAGGCCATTCCATATCTGACTGTACCATCATACGGTGAGCTGTTATTATTTCAATTTTAAAAAAGTGTTGTTCAGTCAATAAAGAGAGTTCTAAGTCAATCCCAAAGACTTTTGTACACTCTCCTATGAGAATCACAATGTTTGGAAAATAAGCATTGAATGGTCTAAAGCTTAAGTGATTCATTTTAAGAGTTTTATTTATTTGTTGCAGCCATATTCATTATATTATATTGTGATGCTAGCTGCTGTACTACTCTTCAAAAAGTGAAATCAATATAATTTGGGAATTTTTTCCTAGCTACATCCATTGATGGTATTATTTTTTCTTTTTTAATAGCAGTTGGTTTGACAAACAATATTATCTCTTATATTATAGAGATTCTATTTTCTTTATAGTCTAAAATTAACAGTTAAATCATGGATGTTTAAGCTATTACAATATGAATATTATTAATATGGCTGCACTTTTGTATTAAAAGGATTCTATTCAATGCTTCTTGGCTACAAACTGCTGGGCAACTTTCTCACCAATATTTTGTGTGTTCCAAATTTTTCGCTTCTTTTCATTGAGTAGCTGCAAACAGAGCATGTAGAATACACAGTGAGCTTGGGAATAAGGGCAATCCAATTATTAATAAACTTGTTGCAAATGATGATGCATCAACATTTTCTAGAATAATAATACCTCATCAATGACAGTCTTGGTGACCTTGCAATCCAAAAATCAAAGGATCGACATGACAGTAAGGAGAAATGATCTCAAGACATTATTGTTTGTCATTCACACAATTAGACACTAGTATCACTTATCATCATGTCCTTGTGGCATACCTTCTGTCATAATCATGTCAAACATTACATGATGTTTTGTCAAAAGCTCTTATGGTATGATTGCCAAAGCAAATCTTGGAAATAGTTTACCTTTGACTGTTGGCCAAAGGTATCAAACTAAATAATCATTACCAGCATCCTCAGCTAAATATTATCTAATATCTAATCCTATCTTTAGCCATTATTAGATTACTATCATTGTTGGCCTCAAAGACTTAACATAAACAATATTGTTGATTTAACTTCAAATCTTTCTGTCTCTATTGCAACTCTTTTTTTTGCAAGGTTAGCCCTCGCTCCCATTCAATTTCTGAATTTCATTCTTTAAAATTGCAATGGGTAATCTGTATACTTTAGAAGAAAAGTGTTTGTGTTTTTTTGCAATAAATGTTTTTGTTGTTAATGTGGGATCTCTTCTTGATTTGGTAATTCCTTCTAATTTTTAAAAAATGAAGTACGAAAGGAACCCCCATGTTGTTTGACTGCGTGGATGACTTTATCTCCTTTAGCTACTACACCCAGCTGCATCCCTAATTCTCTTTTGGGGTACATCTCTGACATCCAATACATTCAACATATATAGAAATGAGTAGTCCCTAAAATTAATTGCTAAATGGTACCCATGTTCAGGGCTCAACATTTTCTGCAAGAATCCTGTGAGGCTTTACATGAGGCAAGATCCTTCAACAGTGAACTTCATGTTTGTTGACAATACTTGAGAAGCATATTCAAGTAATTGTCAATTCATGGCACTACTATTATTGAATGTTTTCTAGGTCAAAAGTTTGTTCAATAGTGTGTTCTTGGCTGAATGTTGAGGCATATATCTCATGTTGAAATTGTTTATGTCTAGAAGGCTACAACAATCTTAAAAGGCTTGTGCGCACTTATGCTAGTTGTACCATCATACTATGAGCTATAATTATTTCAATTTAAAAATAAGTGTTGTTTAGTAGATAAAGAGAGTTCTACGTCAATCCCAAAGAACTTTGTACACTCTCCTATGAGAATCACAATGTTTGGAAAAGAGGCATTAAATGGTCTAAGGCTTAAGTGATTAATCAAGGGTGCCATATAAGTGCCAATACTATTATTAAAGGGAGCACAATTCATTTTAGGAGTTTTATTTATTTGTTGTAGCCATATTCATTATATTATATTGTGATGCTAGCTGTTGTACTATTCTTTAAAATTTTAAGTTCTATTGAGAAATGAAGAATTTATGACAGTGTACCACGACTTAGTAATTATGCATGTGTTTTCAATGTCAACTGTGAAGGCAATTGAGTAAGTTTAATTGATTAAGTTGATGAAGTATGATGTAGTTTTTTGGGATACATAGGTAGGTTTGTTTCTTATGAGCTCTCTCCTAGGACTGTCCTGCTAAGCATTATGAATTCTTATTCATATTGTTATCTGAAATAGTATCATTGTATTTGTAATTACAATATTTAGAATGTGTAATTAGATCATAGATCTTGTTTTTAATTTCTAAAGTGCAATTTTTTTATTGATTAATTTTAATTTTGCAGCATATGTGATGGATTCCAGTGATCGAAAAAGGGCCATAGTATTGTTAGAATGTCTTACAATGATACAACAAATAGCATTGCAACTTTGGTGTGATATTGAAGACTCAACGAACATATTAAAGAAACATAAGAAAGAATCATCTCAAGCTTCTCGCCATTTAGATGATGAGGTAGAAGATGGATTAGATTTGGAGGTTCATGCAATATGTTGAGAACAACAAAGTTTACTCCTCAATTCAGATTTTTCTACTTGTCAATGGGAAGGGAAGGTTAGTGGTGAGTGGTATATCAAGCCACGTTCCTTGAATTGGTGGAACCATTACATTTTTGAAGTTAAATGTGATGACAAACGATTTTTTAGTATCTTTAGATTAATGTATGCATTGTTTGAATTTATATGTGAATCATTGTATGAAGATCTTAAGCAAGGTGACATACCTCTATCATTAGCAACATCTATCAAGAGTAGGGTCCTTCCAGTTGAGAAACAGGTGACTATTGGTATTTTAAGATTGTCATCTGGAATGTCTATGATTAACATAAGTGAGCTTTTTGGGTGTGGAAAGTCAACGGTTGCAATGTCATTTGGAATGTCTATGATTAACATAAGTGAACTTTTTGGGTGTGGAAAGTCAACGGTTGCAAGAGTTGTGACAAAGTTCATCAATGCTATGCATGTTAGGTTTCAAAACTACATATGATGGCCAAGTGATCATTTAACACTTGAACTTTTCAAGCATGGATTTCAACAAAAACAAGGCTTTCCAAATTGTTGTGGGGCTATAAATGTAACTCATTGATTTTGAGCTTCCACCTAATGAATGTGCATTTGATTGGTATGATCATGATCACAATTATAGTATGTCATTACAAGCCATCATTGATAGTAATATGTGCTTCATGGATGTTTTTACAAGTTGGCCTGGATCTATAAATGATGCTAGGCTTCTAAGAAATTCTCCCTTCTATAGGTTATGCGAAGGCAGTGTTATGCCTTGCATAACCACCCCATTTTATTTTGAAACAAAATGGGGCCCCCTTTTTCTTTGTTTGTTGGTTGTTTGGTTGGGTCTTAGGAGTTGTTTGTTTTGCTCCTAAGTCCCTCTTTTGCTCTGGCAGAGGCAGGTCGGAACCAAAACTAAACACAAAATTCTTTTAGGGTTCCTAGTTTGGATCTCATTCTGACTCCGATTTCGTTTTCTCTATTGTCTGTCCTCTTGTCCATTGGTTGTTTTCACCAACTCTAGGGTTGGTTTGTCCTCTTGTTTGTTGGTCATTTTCTTGTGTGTTTTGTTTGTTTTCTCACACGGAAGCGGAACGGGATTGAAACTCAAGTAGGAAGTTTCAAGTTTCCATATTGTGTCCCCATCCCGACTTTGTCTCCGCTCATTTCCTTTCTCTCATTTTCTTTGTTTGTCGGGACCGAAATCGGACCCAAAATCAAACTTTGAACTTTGTAAAAGTTCCATTTTGGTTTTGGCTCCACCTCCATCCTCCTGTGTCTCGTTTTGGTCGGTCTTCTTTCTCGGGACCGGATCTAGGGTTGGAAATTAAGTAAGGAACTTTGTGTGGGTTTCTTTATCTTGTCTCCGACCCGGATCTGCATCCACCTTACTTTTTGATGTTCACTAGACTTGTCTTAACTATCTGTTCACGTCATTTTCTCCATCCCCGATCTACCACATTTATGACATTAAATGCAACCTGTTTGCACACACAAATTAACTTTTAAAGGTTTAATCATGTTTAAACTAGCTCATTATCATTATTATTCGAAGTGTTTAAGTAAACCACGACAAGGAAAGTCTCGAGAGGATTGATTTGATCATGGAGGCGAGTTGTGGACCGAATCTTGGCTTAATTCTGGTCAGTCTTGAGGAGCATTTTGAGGTAGGTTTCTTTGCTTTTCCATCTCCCGTTTGTTCTTTTGAGTGTTTTGTTTTAGCGTATTTGCGGGAGGGTTTTTGTTTTGTGAATTTCTTCGCTCGTTTGTGTTTTTTCTTTTCTTGTTTTGTGTCTTTTGTCCTTTCTTTTTCGCCTCATTTCGTTTTTGGTTTATTTTTGGTTTGTCGTTTTGTTTTGTTGTCGCTTTCATGATAGGTCTATTTTGTAGTGCCCTAGTTTTAACTAGGGTTTCAATTTTTGAAGGAGTTTCCTTGCTTAGGTGATGACAATTCATTTTGAAACTCTTTTTCTGGTCTTCCCGCATCAATTATGTGTTGTCCGTGTGGGATTTCATTATGCCCTATTTTTCAGAAATGGCATGTCGAGCGAACTAGGGTTTTGTTTGACAACCTTTGTAAAATACTATTTTTTAGGGTTTAAATTTCCTTTTGTACGGTGGAGCTGTTGGAGGGGTCAAACTATGATATTCCTGGTTTCCTTTAAAGCCCATGTGACCCAGAGTTTAAAATTCATATGATTGTACCTTGTTTGAAATACTCTCCGTTTCTTGAAATTATTTTGTTCTCGTTCATTATGATGTGTCTTTATACTTGTTTTTGTTTGGAACCAGAGCTGAGGTGGAAGTTGAGTTTGGGAACTAACAATTAGTTTCATTCCCAAATCCGACCCCATTTTGGTTCTTGTCTAGTTTCGATCCCGACCCCGCCACATGATAAGAGATATCTTTTATGCCTAATACTTCTACAGTTTTGCCTCCAGTAAAGGCAGAGTTTGACTAAGTAAATATTATCTTAGGAGGGTAAAGAAGGGATTGTACGATTGAATAACTTGGATGTTTTGTTCATCTAAAACATAAATTTTCTACATAAATCAAGAAATGTCGGGGGCATCAAATAAGGCTTCTTAGAGAAGCCAACCAGGTGAAACTTCATGGCAAGGAGTTAGAATGAAGAAGGTCAAGGTGGAACAACTTCCATATACTTTGAGATTTAAGCATAGAGAATTTTCCCTCACAGCTAGCAAAATTGATTATGACTGGGTTGATATTACTAACACCAATTTGGGCCCTTTTAACTATGAAGAATTGCATGAGGAGACATTCACCGAAGAGTAGGTCATAGGAAGGACAGAAAGGATTGTTCAATCCAGGCTGGCACATGTTGCACTCTTCCCCCTATTTGTCCAATGTACGGAATTGATTCTTGCAGCAACTGGTGCATATAATCCTACTACTAGGAAGTGTGTGGATGTAAAGGGTAATGTCATTATTGACTTCAGGCCTCAAATGATCAAATTCCTATTTAATATGCCTGATCTTGGGAAGCCTAGGCAATTGAATGAGGTAGAGGCTTTGAACCTTTACAGTGATAATAAGGAAAAAAATAGATTTCACATGAATAAAACTTGGATGAGGGTGGAGAAGAAGTCTCTGACCAAGCTTCCAAACCAACCTAAGAGGGTAGACTTTAGTAAAGAGATTGCAGATATAATCATGTTCCTTTCTAAGGTGTTTGGAAAAAGGGATGCTTCACTGTTTAAGGAATGGACGTTTCCTTTTATCTAAACTATTTTGGATGGGAGGCAACAATTTGACTGGTCAATGATAGTATTAGACAACATTCACAATCAAATGATAAAAGTGAGAGAAACCAAGTGTTTCTTTATGACCTCCTATGTAGTTTATACAACTACCTGAGTGGGGTTTTTCCTGGACTTCAAACAGTGGGTATATTAGGGGAAGCCCAAGGACAAAAGAGTGTGTGGGAGTATTACAATCAGCTCACCTTGCAGTCATCAAAGCAACATTATAGAAGAGTAAATGATGCCTTTCTTTATTTTATTATTAACAAGTTTAATGGTGATGTGGGATATAGGCTTAGTAGGGAGGCAATGACTTTTGTGAATGAGTAGGGGCATTGGTTCATCCAGTACCCCACATTCACCTATTTCAGGTTAGCAGGCTTTGATGGTCACCCCCATTTGCTACCTAGATGTTGTGGTGATAGGATCATTCTAATGGAGTTTATTTATCAAGCCTTGGCTGTTAATTACAAATTTGGCAACAAACACAAGACTGGTTGCCATAAGTTTCCAATGAGGCTGGGAGTCTTTAGTTGTCCACACATTCAAGCAGCTAAGGTCATTTGTGATGAATTAGTTTATTTAAACTTGGGCTTGTACACTGTGAGGAAGCACTATGACCCTAAGCACAATTTGAGGGCTTTGCTTCCCAGTGTCTTTGATAAGCACTTCAATCTGTTGGAGGATTTTTGGGAGGACTTGTAGGATGAATATGACCTTAGGAAAAACAATTATGAAAGGATACCTATCCCACTTATGGTTGAGTTTGGGATAAAGGAAGACATTTCAGAAACGTTGTCTGATGATGGAATAGTTTTGGATCCTGGGTATAATGAAGACAAGATTGGTACTAAAGATCTTGATCCAGTAGAATGGAATGTTGAGGAGACAATTGACATAAAGCAGATTGCAAGATTGGTGTTGGATAGGAGTGTTCACTGGGTGAGTTTGAGGGCTAATCAGACCAAGGCTCAATCATCTAAGAAGAGGAAAGTTGCAAGTACCACCCAAGGATATAAAAGGGAAAACAGAAGGATGACACCTAAGGAACCCTTAGAGTTTATGCCTTCTAATACAAAAGAGGAGGTGGTCCCTCAAGACCTTCCAGAGGTGCAGGAAGATGAAACAATTGCAAAGGTGGGGGATTCTACATCTGTTGCAGGGGAGGTATCTACTTAGCCCTCTGATACACAACAACTAGGTCGAGAATCACCAAAGGGAGCCCTTTATGATGAAGCAGATGTCTTAAAGCAAATGGAGGATGAAATTGAGATACATAATGTAGAAACAGACTCAGAAAATACTCCATCTGATAAAGGGCATCGTGTATTAACATCTCTTGATACGATAGATGATGTAGGGACCAAGCACATGTTGATTGAGGAAGATCAATGGAAACTTTTTGAAGATGCAAAAAGAGAAGTTGATGCCAAGGTACAAGCTAAGGCATCGACTAAGCAACAAGAGGAGGAAGCCAAGGAACAATCTGAATTGGCGGTCAAGCAGAAGGAGTTGGAAGATAAGGTCAAGGCTGATGAATTAGCTCAACAACAACAACAAAAGGAGCAGGAGCTCAAGATACAGGAAGAGAGAGATAATTTGATGCAATAGAAGATTCATAACCTTGAAGAGGAAAAGGCCTAGCAGAGAAGAGAAAAAGAAGCTCTTGAAGCTAAGCTCAAGGCATAAGAAGAGGTTTATAAGGAAAGGGAAGAACAAGAACATTTGAAAAGGGAAAAGGAGGCTATTGAGATTGCTGAATATGAAAAGAAGTCCAAGGAGGCATGGGACTATGTTGAAGAGCTGAAGAAGTAGTGAGATCAAATGTTAGAGAAAAAGAAAGTGGAAGAGGAATGTTTAAAGTAGGAGCTGGAGGCTAAAAGGCTACAAGAGCAGAAGGATAAGGAGGAAACATAAAAGTTAGCACAGGAAAAGGAACAAAGTGATTAGCAAAATGTGCAAGAAGTTGATTCTCAACCGGGGGTTACATTGTTACAACCTTCATCTTCCACTATTGTTGCTTTTTCTTCAGCCTAGGCAACCACTACGCCTATTGCTCCTACTTGGTTAAAACTAGACTTGGAAAGAAAAGAAGTTGTTCAACCGCCACCATTGAATTGGGAGGAGATCATGAAAGAAATTAAGGAGAAACCTAAAAAGAAGGCCTGGGTTCTTCACTCTAATAGGCTCACTAATGTTGGAGAGATTGTTGCTAAATGTGCCATACCCGTAATGGAGAAGAGTTGTGATGATATGCAAATCACTGATTATCAATTGGGGGCGGTAAATTTTGGAAGGCCTACAAGGAACCAACAAATGAGTTTGACTGATATTGTGGCCTCTTAAACTAAATCCTGGATGATCAAAGATAAACAAAGGAAGGATGAGCTTAAGGCTCAATTGGATCAGCTCCATAGGTTTTTGAAAGATGTTTCAAGTCCCATTTCCCAACAAGCTGCTCTTCCTAAATCCCCAGTTTTGTTAACAAAGAAGGAAGCAGATGATTTGGTTCAAATGAAAAGCAAGGTAGGAATGATGGATAAATGGTTGGACAAGCTCAACCAGGAGGTTGATGATGTTCTCATTGAAGGTTCTAAAATTCATAAGGTTGCTCTTGAATTGGAAGAGGATCTAGATTAGTAGGCCAAGGATCTAGATAAGCATGATGATAAATACAAGGAATGTGTTAAAAAGATTGAAAATATTGGCAAAGTGCCCAAGTCCATCTTGCTGGAATATTCAATTCTTGAACATGATAATGCAAATTTTGTGGAAAAAACTGTGAGCATCATAAGTTATAAGTCTAAGACTATTCATGGGAATTAAGAAGAAGTTTGAGAAATGAGAAAAGATTTGAATCAAGAGATGGTTGAATTGGAGGAAATTGTGGCCATTTTAATTAACCTAGATTCCTAAGGAAAAGAAGGCCAGTCTTTGGATAAGCTAAGGGAGAGATGGAGAGGTAGGTTTGAGGAAATTATGCAAAAGGGAGACGACGGGGAGAATCTATTATTAGATCAATTTATGGATATCAGGGAGGAGGCAAGAACTGCTAGAAATGAATTAATCAAGTTAAAGGAGATACAAAGATTGGTTTATGTAGAATTTGAAAGGATCAAATTTGAGGATGATTGGTTGGATGGGCCTGATTCAGGTACTCTTTAACAAGTGTTCTCCAATTATGAAAAATACATCATTGAGCATTCAATGCAGAAGTGAACTGACTCTTGTCACCACATGCCATATCTTTGTTTCTCCTCTTTTTGTGGGTTTTGACATAAGCTCAACTCTGAGTTTGATCCGTTGGTTTCACTTTCTTCTTGGAATATCAGATTTTTGGTGCAACAGAGTAATCAGCCTTGGAACAAGGGCTCATTAGTTCACTTCTATGTTCATTTTCAGCTCCATTAATTGTGGATCTAGATTTATAATTGAGAAACTTGTGCATGTGGCACCCTATATGTATTATTAGGTTCTACTTTGTAAAGGTCGGCTAATTGAAAAAAATATCAGCCACTTGATGATAGAAAAATATAGAGATTAGATCTAGGATTTCTATGTTTTAGGAGAGATACTCTAAAAGTTCAAAAAAAAATGGTTATTTTACAATTTTTCATACATTTTCATGTTATTGTTCTAAAGTTTGGATCTATTTTGATAAGGTTAATGATACATAATCAATCCATACGCAAGTGGTCTTGCTGTGCTTAAGTGTTTCTTATTTGATGAAAGTCAATAGAAGAAATTGGATTTAAGATTATATCATTGGGTTATCTATGGATGAAGTTGTTATCATATTCATTTGATCTGTGTTTTAGATGATGAGTGAGTGATTTGTTTGAAGCAAGTTTAGTGAATGTTGATGGTATTTGAATTAGCATTATGGATGTATGCAGTAGCATAGTTTATTCTATGGATTGCATCTTGCTATAGTTGTGGTTAGGTGGAATAAACACATTATTGATATGCATGTCTGGATATGCAAGAATTTTACTCATGTTTCTTTGATTTGAAGCTCTGATTCATCTTTTTTTCTTTTATTTAAACCCCCCTCCCCAAACGTAGACTAATTGATGCTATGCAGTCCTGTTCCTTGTTACCAGCAAAGGCCCCTTGAACATTACAGTTATATCGACCACTGAGTGATATCAACATAGTTGAGAACCAATTACCAGGACCTTGGGAGTTAGGTCACCATGTGTTATCTTTCTCTTTCAAGAGAAATAGAATAGTAATATTCTATTTAATGTTGTTGTGCTGCTTTGACCCTCAACAGGTGGAGAGGTTAAATGGAATTTCAGTTTCTATTGGTTCATCAACTATGAGAGAGTATATTGTTGGTGATGGCAGATATCCATTGCTACCATGGTTAATCACACCTTTTAGTGGAGCTGCGACAAATGATCAAAGGTTATTCAACTTTAAACTATCTTCAACTTGCATTGTTGTTGAACGTGCCTTTGGAAACCAAATTTGTGGATGCTGCCAAAAACTATTTTTGTGTGTTGTATTTTGCATAATATTATGTTGACAGTTGAAGAAGAAGATGGTGAAGCTAGTTGCCTTAATGAGTATGAGAATAATATAGCAAACAATGAAGCAATAGTAGGGGATTTTGCTGCAAGGTTAGCTCGAATGTCCTTAATGGAATTCGTCAATGGCAATGAAAATGTTGTGCATCTGAACAATTGAAGGCTAAATTTTGATCAAGACTTTGAAATCTTCTTACCCATTTGTCTAAATTTTGTCACCTCTATTATGATTCTTTTTACAAAAACTCATGATTAGTTTTATGATATATTAGCTACCAAAAAATAATATATTTACTTAAATTAGTTTTTATGCTTACTTCTGCACTATTGTTTTCATTCTTTCCTATTGTGTGGTTTCTTCATTCACTAATGCATTCCTTTGTTTTTCATGAGCTATTAAGTACAAAGAAGCAATTTTTTAGAAAAATTATTCTTAACAAAGTCATCTTCAATATTCAATATCATTCATTCTTTTCTATTGTGTGGTTTCTTCATTTACTAATGCATTCCTTTGTTTCTCATGAGCTATTAAGTACAAAGAAACAATTTTTTTAAATGTTTTATTCTTAACAAAGTCATCTTCAATATTCAATATCATCTAACGAAGTCAATCGGTAATATTAAAAGCACCTCACACACACAACCAACATGTTGCTATGATAGTGTAAAAGCTTTAGTTTTACTTCACTACAGTTAATTTTACAACTTGCTATTGGAATAAAGTTTACTTACCCATTGGAAGTATTTTGTTTGAGGTTATGTATACTGTCATCAGGAAAGTAAAGTAAGATGGATTCTTGTATGTTAATATATTTTTATTTTCAAATTTTGTATTAAGTAGCCTATCAAAAGTAAAATTGAATGCAATTTCTACTCTGTCTGTATAGATTGAGAGCATTATAACAAATTTGAAAAGAATTAGTGTAAAATTGAATGCAACTTCTCCTAGCATCCTTTCTATTTGTACAAATTGAGAGCATTATAATGGATATGAATGTCTTCATTTGTTAATTCTTAGTCAATAATAACATATTTGAATTCCTTGTCAATAATTTTTTGTCAAAATTAACAACAAATGCTAATTAAATATAAAAATATACAGTTCATAAAAATTAATGGCAAGGAATGATAATTAAATATAAGAATATATAGTTCAATTATGTTCTTATTTTAATAGAGGAAAAACCAATTTAAAAAATATACATTTAAAAAAATACAATTTAAAATGATTGCTTAAAAATAAGCAAAAAAATCAAATATATATGGGGACACCAGCTCCACAAATTTCTCCTAAAAAAAATGAGCATTGATTGCTAATGAAAATTAGCTAAGCAACCACATGGGGACATGAGGTAAGGGTACGGTCCCATGGAGGGGGGGCTTCCTAAAAAATTTCAGCGACTGTTGCTGAGAGTTTTTAGGAATATTTTAAAGTTGGTGGTCCCATGAATTCAGTTTTGCAATTCAACTTAAAAGTTTGAGCTCCAAAATTTAAGGAACAAACTAGAGTATTTTGATAAAAATTCTCTCATTTTTTTATTTTGTTAGGAATTTAAAATTTTAAGTGATAGACAAGTGGTATAAAAAATTTCTAAAAAATTCCTAAGCTGTAGGGGCAATTTCTAGCCCCACCCCAATTTCACCACCTGAAAGATGCATTCCTATACTGTAGGGGCTCCTATTTTTCTGGAAAAGATTTCAATTAATCCCGTAGCATAATTTTTCTTTCTCCATGGGACCTCCTACTCCATGAAAATAGAAGCCCAAGCCCCCCCTCACGAGACGGCTTAGTAATATTGTTAATGTTTTATGCCCTTATCTTATGGGTCTATCTGGGCAAGCCTAGAATTTGACGGCCACCCCAACTTGTCATTTGAAAATTTGTTGATGGTTTGTTCATTTAAATGCTTGTCATTTTACATTTTATGAAAAAAAAACTGACAAAAAAATTTAAATATTAATTTCAAACATATTAAAAAGAATTCTATAAAATTAAAAATAGTTCAATTCTTATTCAACTCATTATCTAAAATTTCAACATGCTCACCAATAAAAATAAAAAACAAATGATGTATTATCTTGAAAAAAATCAAAACTCCATGCTATTTAATCCTTAAATTCGTCTATTTAAAAACATAAATTATTTATAGAAGCCAAATAAACACAAATGTTGTATTATCTTGAAAAAAATCAAAGCTCAATCACCAATAAAAAAATCAAAGCTTGAATGACTAATCACTAATCACTCTAAGCAAAATGCAAATGTTGTAAAAAAAGCAATGAAATTTTGTGTTATGCTATTTATATAGATATCCTATATATATTAAAAACATATAAAATTAGAAAATATTGATAATTAGAAATAAATATAAAAATCTTAAATTTATTCTTACAATTAAGAAGAAGTTTCTAAATTCATAGAGAAAATAAATCTTGTTAAAATATTCAAAAAGTTAAAAAACAATTATATTCTATTTTGAAAAGATTTTGTATTAATATATATTTTTTATAATAAATATTATAAATCAGATAGTTAATATAAAGCAATGATAACTATTAGTAAAAATCTTAAAATCTTAAATTTATTGTTAAAAATATTTAAAAATTTAGAAAGAACTATATTTAATCTATGATTCTATTTTGAACGGATTTTAAATTAATAAATCATATGTATTAATAAAAAGTGAAATTAGAAAGAATTATTCCAATTCTAAACTAATGTATATTTTATATTTTTATCATATATATATATGTTACAATAAATTTTTATGGTTTAATAATAATTTTAAGTGTCATATTTACATTTATATAAAAATATAGCAAGTCAAATAATACATCTAATAAATTTTTAGGTAGTAATATACGGTCCAAAATGCAAAAAAGGGTCAGATAGACCATCAAATTCTAGGCCTGTATCTAGGTAAGTTAGTTCATTGACGTTGGATCCTAGGGAGTAGGCATTGCTAGGTTTTGAGTGTTTGTCTAATGTAAGCCTTAACTTCGTCGTGACTACATTTGATACAAAATCAGCTTCGGTTTTGACTCCTACTTTCACTCTAAATTGAGTACATCTTTGAATTGTGTGGCATTGACTCCAGATGTGACTTACACATGTACTTAATGTGTGGTTTGGTTGTTGATTATATCCGATTACTAGCTTTATTGATAAATATTTTATTTGACTCTATTTAGGATGATAACAGTTGGAGACATTGTTATTGATTAATTTTTTCTCTCTCCCTCTACAAGTGCAGTTCTTGTAAGATAAGGTTTTGTGTTTTGGAGTATGCTTTTAACGACAAAGTAGGAAAAGTGAAGAAAAATTAAAACTAAAGCAAAAGGAGAAAACTTTAGACAGTCTTGATATCTGTTTTTATCAATAAAATTAATACGTAGCTTTAACAAACATAAATACAAAGATCCACACCCTTCAAAATGAACCTTTTTTTTTGGAGACAAAGATTGGAAATACTACAAATCAGTCAGAGGAAACATAATAGAAGTCGCGAGGGCTAACTTCGCGCATCCGTAGAGAGTGGAAAATAGGTTTGATTTCTTTGATTATTAGGGAGTTATTAGCTTAAAAAGAAAAAAATTGGCTTGTGGGTAGTTAAAACACATCTTCTTGAACCTGTAAAGTGAAAGGTGGTCAAAAAGGGTGTTTTTAAACCTCTATCCCCTACATCTTTACCACTTCACCACTACCCGTTCATTGGACAACCAATAAAAACTTAAAAAAATTCAAGGTGTTTTCAATGTGTTTTCATTGAACATAGATATGTACCAATAGTTGTTTAATTTTTTTGTCAACTATGCATTCAGTAGTGAACATATATTGGTGTAATTAGTAAATTTTTATTGACATAATTAAAAAAATGTAATGACTAAAATATAAATGGTTATTGGGGGTCAGGTAAGCATGAAGCAAATAGCAATTGGATCATGGACAACAACTGGCACATTTCCCCTAGTATTTACCTTACAAAATTTGAAAGAAAAATTAAGACTGATTGTTTCACCATAGAATATTTGAGAATAGTTGTAAATTTAACTTAAGAAATATTAACAACATTAAAGAAAACACAATGAATCAAAACATAAATGTTCTTTGTTCAAAGTAGAGCACAAAGCATAGTTGGAAAACTCGAACTTGGCAAAAACTTGATAGATCCAAATTTTGATTCAACAAAAAATATGCAAAAAGCTCAACAACTTAAAAAATTGTTTAAATTTCTTTAGACACTTTTTTTTTTTGCAAAATAAAATGACAAGATGTATCCAGTGAGTCCATAAATGAGAAGAAAACTATTTTTTATTACATTTGATTGATTTGAATGCAAATTGAGTACAAAATTGCATCCTCATGGGAAATTTTGATGGTTGATAGCCTAATACAATAGATAACTAGCAAAATGAAAATAGTAAATTGTAAAATTAAAAGTAAATACAACATTTTACATCTTCCCCAATCCACTGAAAACTAGGGGAGAGGTAGAGGTTTTAGTCCTTGGAGTTTGTTATGGCTCCTCACTTGGCATGGAAAGCAATGGTTCAACCTTTATCTTGGCAGCAGATGAAAATGACTCCTCAACGTCATCAATGTTAGCCAACCCTACATCTCCACTTGTACCCAATCCCACATCCTCCATTATCTCTCAAAATTCAAAATCTCATCCTCAATAAACAATGAAGGTTGCTCATCTCGTCCTATCCAGTCGCTATAAGGATCTATCTCATCCAAATCAATGGGATCTTTTGATTTGTCTTCTACCCTTCTTATGCATAGCTGAAGCTTGTATTGCACAAAAATAAGGTCATTGGTGCATTTTTTGGGCTAATTTGTTCCTCTTCTTCGTGTTGATGGCCTCAAACAAGCTCCAATTGCACTCATAGCTAGATGCACTACAAGGTTGGCATAGAAAGAAAAGGGAAAATCTTTGGAGATTTGGAGTATTTGCACCCCAATTTGTCACCAACACTACAAAATAAAATATTCAAGAGTTAGAAAGCAAAGTCAAAACATATTTTATCAAATTATCAATTGTTGTAAATTTGAAATTTGTAACTTGTAGGATGCATGTGAAATAAATACTCCAAATTTTATATCTAGTGTTTAAGTGGTTCTTCCTTGGATATATAGCTTCAAAGAAAAGAGCCTACCCCTTCAAACCTTGTAAATTTTCAATTCTTTGATAATGAGGTCTCTCACCTCAATCTAAGGTGTCATCCTCTAAGTGCATGTTGTGAGGCCTTACACAACCTCTCCATTAGGATATGAGAAGGTGTTTGAATAGAAAAATGAGGGCCGAGAAAGTACCCTATTGCATGGATGGGTTGGTGGAGTTGATTGTTCCACCTCCTATCAATGATCTCCTATATAGGATCAAATTTGAGGTTGTACCCCTTGTAACAATTTTTGATAGACTCTTTGGCCCTATCCATGGCCTCATAAATATATCTCACTATGTTTTGTTCTCCATCTACCAAATGAAAAAAATATTAACCAAGAGCTTTGACACCTACAATTTACAAATACAAAAAGATTAAAGATACAAAATTATAATGAAAAATTTAAATTAAAAAATAAAATATTCAATTTTGAATTTAAATTCAAAGTTTTGAGGTTACCTTCATGATCTTTGTAGCTCTTTTTGTAAAAAGGTTGTCAAAGACTATGCTTGCAACCCTCTCTCCTTTAGGCTTCTTCAAATAAGATAAGTCTAACCATGTTTGACTCACAAACACTTATTTCAAAGCAATCAATAAACCAATAATGCTTTGCAATGTTAGGAAAACATTTCAAACCTTCTGACACCCAATCTTACCAACTCTTTCCCTTGTGTGTGATCTCTCATCAAATGAAGAACTCGAGAGTGATTGTATATAAATTTTGTGATGATCCTTGCATCATCTACAATCGGTCTCACCCAATCAAGTTTGCATATGTCCTCCAAAAGAAGGTCAAGGTAATGTGCTACATAAGGTGTCCAAAAAAGTGTGTTATGTTTGTCTTGGAGCAATCTCCCAACCGCTACATATGCTATCGCATTATCAATTATGATTTGCACCGCATTTTCTATGCTCACCTCCATGACAACTTCCTCTGACATTAGACACAATGTTCAACAATTTTGACTTTGTTTGAGGCATCCACTAGTTTCAAAAAAACAACCTCACTATTTGAAGCAATCAAAAAGTTGATAACAGTGCGGTTTTTTCCATCCGTCCACCTATCTAAAAGAATGGTGCAACCATATTTTTCCATTCCTTCTTTTGTTCTTCTACTATTGGCCTTTCCCTTTCAATTGCACTAATGAAAAAACTACAAGTACAAAGTGAAAGTGCAAAATTTTAATTTTTAAACACAAAAAGGATATAAACTCACCATAAATAAATGAACATAAATTTAGCCTTAAATTCAACACAAACTACTTTAAGTATAAATTAGCAAAAATAAAGAAGATTAACCTCCCATTCAAGTCTTTGCAAGAAGGCATCTTGTAGCCTTTTTCTACAACTACTAATGAACTTATCAAATTCTCTCAATAAGGACTACTCATCACATTAAAAGGAATGTTGTTGAAGTACCAAAAATTTGCACATGCCATATTTGCATGTTCATGCACCTTCCTATTCCGCCCTATAGATTTCAATGATGGTTGCGCTCCAGGTGTGTTTTTTAGCACAAAAAAACTATGTGGTGTGCATGTAGGTGTAGGATTTGTTGACACTTTAGTAGAAGGAGAGGAAGTGGTGGTTGTGGATGTGCTTTGAATGTGTGAACCACGAATAGAGCCCACTATGCTTTGACATGTATCTTCATTTGATTTTGGTTGGACTTGAGCACCATGACCACCAGTTATGGATGCTGCTATGGCCACCCTTGTCCTCTCTTATAATTTTCTCTTCTGTAGTTGCAAGTAGGTCATTCATCTCTCTTTTTATCTTTGGTGGTATGGGCACAGGGCTTGGCATCATGATGAGTAATTCCCACAAGATGGTATTTAAGGAAATCTATTCCTCCATGATATACATTTGTGCATCTAAGACAAATAATTGACCCAAGTACTAGTTCTTGATAGGCATATTCCAATAGGGTGAGTGCCTATAATTGGCAATGCCAACAATGGGATGGAGCCTAAGACTGAACCTAATCTAAAAGCTTTTTTATAAACCATTATATAATGTATTTAACCTACACATACAGAGTGAAAGCACAACATATTAATTTTTTAATACAAGAAAAACCTAAATTTTACATTAATCACTAAAAATAAGTGTAAAACTAGTTTAAATCAGTAAAAATTTAATATAATGTAAATATTGTAAACATTTAAAAAAAAACAAGTTTAAAAAATAGTTGTGTATGGAAAAAAGTGAAAATAGCAATAAAAAAAAGAAAAAATCATGAAAAAATGGTGATGAATCATTTTTTTGGAATTTAAATAAAAAATACTACCTAATTTTAGCATATGATGATTTTTTTTAACGTAGATACTTGATTTTGTAACTAAAATGAAATAAAATGTAAAAAAAACAAAAACAAAAAAATTAAAAAACTGACCTCTACTTCAAATTTGCCTTCCAAATTTGTAAAAAAATCCTTTTCAATCTTCTCTCCTCAATGCAAATGTGTTGGAACTCAATTGGCAGGTGTGTTGAAGGGTTCTTTCCTTCCAAAGAAAAAAATGGATTGCGTTTAGGTTTTTTGCGTTTGTTTTTGAACCATTGGGGCTTTTTACTTGAGTGACCATGTTTTATGTACAAACTTGCTAACTTTCTAGTGAGTACTCACCAAAAAGCTATTGAGTACTCACTAGAAAGCAGACAAATACTTTTGGTGAGTAAATGACTTGAAAACTCGCCATACTCCTCCCTTGACGAGTTTTCAATGATTTTTCCATCTATGGCACAAAGCATCTCTTTCCTCTTTATGATTTTCCTCAATCTCCTCCCAAAAAAGGTCACACCATTAATGAGGAATGACATCCCTCTCCACATTCATCAAGTGTACAAGAAGGGATGAGGGGAAGGCAAGATGTGCATTAAATGGATTTAGAAACTTTCAAGAAAACACAATTGATAAATAAAAATCTACACTTCAAGACCTTTATCAACATCCTCCTTATTGGTGCCAAAATGAGAGCTTCCAAACAGGTTGGGGATGACCATCAAAGAAAAATGAATATAGGAATTTTGTTAGGGATGAAGTGTAGGTTTGCAAAGAGAAGAGAAGTTTGATCCTACTCCTCTAAAGAATGTTCAATATTTAGGAATCTCATTTTCTATGCCACTTTTTGTGTAGTGATATGGAAGACTTGTATACAAAATGTGGGAACATGGAGAAGCACAAAAATAGCATTGACACAGTCCCTCAAAAAAATATGGGCTCATGGGACTACAATGGTTGTAGGATATTCTCAAAATGAATTCATCCAATATGCATTATAAACTTTAAATAAAATGCAAGTAGTAGTATCAATCTAGACTTCACAACATTTGATAGCATCCTTCCTGATGGAATTATTGTCATTGATGTCAAAGGTATCCTGTTTGTCAAGGGATTTTTCCTCTATGAAATTGATCTAAGATGTCAAGGGCTATGTGTTATGGGAAATTGTTGCTTGTTCATGTCTATTCTTGTTTGTTCATGGCTTGGAGGTATCTCTGCAGGTTGTTTGGATTTTTAGTTCTTTGGACTGATAAATGTTAGGGTTTCATGCATTGCCAGGTTTTTTCCCTAATTCTCTTAAACCCTAAGTGTTTCTTCTTGGTCGTGCACTTTATGTTATATTTTGTTGTTAATCTACTATCCTCGGTGAGAAGTCAATTAAGTGACAACTTAAGCCATTTTTGTCATCATTTTTACCGGTCCCACTCTCTAGTGATTATTGGTTTAGGCGGTATTTTATCTTATGTCTGCAAAGAAGACTAAAGTGTGAGTGTTTCGACGATGATCCAACGACTAGCACAAAACCTTTTATCCAATCAACAGTTTGCGTGGGAGTGCAATTTTGATCTATTTGGACTGAGAAATTGTGTTGATGCGATGTGATGACAAGTGTCATCATTTTATTGCATCACATGCCCTCTTCGGAGTGCATTTTCATAATACTAGCGATTAAAAGAAATGCATTGAGCTGAGGTGAATAAATAATGGACGCGTGTCAGGTTACAATTGTAGTGCTACGTCTCTTCACAACGTATTTTTGTTTTTCATTAGCTTTGAGTAAACTGCGTTGAAGCACTGTGTTAATCCGTATAAGGTACTGCAGATCAATGGTCATTGTGACAATGCATTCTTGGCCCACTCTGACAAAACAATTTGTGACAGTGCAAAATGGTGACATATGTCATATTGTCATTGCAACGCAAGGTCTCTTCAGTGCACAAAAGCAAGAATGCACTAAGCATGGAGTAATGATGTGTGGCAACGTGTGTCCTAGATGACATTTGCAAGCAGTAAAGGTAAGATGAATGGATTTCAAATCAATGGTCCGTGTTGAAGGAGATCATATGACTATCATTGGGCCCCATAGGCTTCTTTGGCGTCGTGGACGTCATTAAAATATTTCATTTCATTTCATTGCATCACATAAAGGTATTTGTTCTTGTGGTCATAAACAAAGAAGATGTGTAATGATGACATGTGTCCCCTCATTGAACGACTATCACAATATCACATAAAGATGTATGTTTTTTCAATCATAAATTGTGACAATGCATGATCATAACATGTGTCCTCTTTGAATGGTGAGAAAGTAGGATCAATGGCTGATATTCAAAGTGAGCAAATGACTATTTCCTAAAGATAAATTTGATGGGAAATTACAAAGTAGAAGCTGATTTGATTGTAATTCTTGAAAAATCATTTGACAGTTTCAAGAAATATAGAGCAGTTAGGGTTGTGCGTAATGATGGAAATAGTTATGATCATGATCTTGTTGAGTTAGTGTACATGTATATCTAATTACATAAAGGTTACTAAATTGACCTTTCATAGTCATGTGTAATAAGTATTCAGTAAAAAGGGGAACTGTGTGAATGAGGACATAGTTTTGATGCTAAATTGAAAGGGAGAAGAAGTCACGTAGAGAGAAAGTTTGAGTGTATGATTTGAAAAGGTGCATTTCAAATTAGAGAAAAACCAGTGTCTGCATATATGAATTTGTAATAATTTAGAGGTTGGTGGCTCAAAAAATTGGGTTGGTGCTCAGTTAGGTGTACAATGTGCCTAAAGGTTGGTGCCTCAAAACGTTGTCTTGGTAATCAATGTACCTGTGAGTTGGTGCTTACATAAAAAATGTGATATCTTTTGATTGTGAGGTTGGATTTGACTAGTATACTCAAACAACTTTTCTCACCATGGTTTTTCCCTTTTAAGGTTTTCCACATATATCTGGGGTCTTCTCATGTGTGTATGATTTATGCATTCTCTTAAATCTTGTATGCTGGTTTAATTTAAAAAAAAAAATACATTGACTCACCCCCCTCTTAGTGTATTGGTGTTTTTTTTTAAACAATTAGTATCAAAGCATACGTTCCTTGAAGAAAGTTTAAACAACTTGAGGTAGATCTAGTTTTAAGAACACTATGGCAAGACAAGAAGGTTCTTATTCAAATAAAGCATCATTGTTTGATGGAACTAATTATGCTTTTTGGAAAATCAGAATGGAGACTTACCCGACCTCTCTTGGATTTGATGTATGACAGTTTGTTGTAGATGGATACACAACACCAATAACTCCTCCCACTACCTCAACTGATAAGAAATCTTGTGAAGATAATTCCAAGGCTAAAAATGCTATTCTATGTGGTCTAACCAACACAAAATTGGTAAAAGACATGCATTATAACTCTGCCAAAGATGTATGGGAGAAACTGCACAATATCTATGAGGGTGATGATAAAGTGAAACAAGCAAAATTGCAAACTCATAGAGGAAAATTTGAGAATATTAAGATGAAAGATGAAGAAAATACTACAACATACTTGCTTAGGGTAGATGAGGTAGTAAATGCAATTAAAGGTCTTGGAGAGAACATGAAAGATAAGGTAGTTGTAAAGAAGGTTTTGAGATCTCTCCCACAATGGTTTCACTCTAAAGTCTTTGCAATAGAAGAAGCTAAAGGTTTGGACAAGTTTTCTATGGATTATTTTTTTGGGTCACAAACTACATATGAAATGAGAAGGGAAAGTACATGCTCAACAAAGAATGAAGTAGCATTCAAGATTTCCAAAACCAAGAAGATTGAAGATGATTCATAACCAAGTACCAATTCAAATGAAGAAGAAAAATTTGTCAAGAAATTGAAGAAGGGCTTTGGAAAATTCAAAGGTAAGAGCTACCTTTAAAATATTCCAATTGTGAAAAAATAGGTCATTATGCCTCAAAATGTCCCTTAAGTGAAAATGAAAAGGGAGATAGTTCCAGGAATCAAGAAGTTTCCAAATATAAAAAGAAAAATTTTAGTAAAAAGAAGTCTTTATGTTGATAAAGCAATTAGTTCTTCAAATGATTGTTCTTCTGCAAGTGAACAAGATGAAATTGCCTTTATGGCTATGGAAATCAAAGAATGTGAAGATTCTGAAGAGGAAGAAGGTGAGGTAGATTTGGAAGGTGGACTAGTCTCTACCTTAGAAGATTTGAAGGATGGAAGAAAAAAAAATGAAAAATACAAGCTAAGCATTGAAGAATCTGATAAACTTGTTGACCTAAAACTGTAGTTAGCAAAATCATAAAGAATAGAAGAGTAACTAGTTTGGATTTGAAGAGCAAACTAGAAGTGTCAAAAATTAGAGGTTGAATTTGTCTTTTTAAGAAAGGAATTAGAGAATACAAGTTTATAGTTAAATAGAAGTCTCAAGCTTGGAAAGAGTTTTGAAGTTCTTGTTGAAATGATTAATAGTCAAAGATCCATTTTCAACAAGTTTGTTGGTTCAGGATATGAGGAAGACAAGAGTTTCAAGGATGTTGTTGATGAGAAATAAACAGGTTCAATACTAGTTGTTGGGAAATTCAATCTCTATCCAAATATGACTTCAATGGATGAGATACAAGGCTTGTACTACAACAACATGCAAATCTAAAAATTAAGTTGCCTTATTATGGAAATACCATGATCAGTTCCATCTTCTTTATGATGCCAAAAAATAGCCAACATAACATTCTTATAAACACTACCTTATGTGAACTTATAACAATAATAAATAAATAATATCATCATTGTAAGATAACAACAATGAGGCACAAAACAAAAACACAAGATCATCACATAGCGCATGATTTATGTGGAGAAACCCTTGTGGGATAAAACTCGACCAAGAAGAGAGGCCAAGTATGTATTTTCATCAAATAAATGAGATTAAAATACAACCACTACTTCCATTCTCCTCTTTTCCTCCAACATGGCAGCACCTGTGTACCTATGAACAACCTTCTTTTCCTCTACCTGTCCTTGTTCCTATAGAGTAACACTACATTCAACTATTCCTTCTTAATTCTACATCCAAGATGCTGATTTTATAGACTTGTGAAGGCATCTAATGCACCAAACAAGGCCCCCAAAGATGACCCTTCATTCCAAACATCCCCAACCTTTAGATTACCTCCTCAGAATGCAAAAAGACACTGGTTTTGGCTCGAATACTTTCCCTCCAACTTGGGCGCCTAAACTTGAGAAGAAAAACATTACATTAAATTTAATAAATTATGGAAAACCAAGTGACACATGTTACCTCTTTCCAAGAACCCACTTGGAAAATCCCCATAGTTACTTATTTATCATTTCTTTTATCTTTTATTATCCCATTCTAGGCATCCACATGTGGGGAAAACAATATTAAATATTTATGTCCACAACCCACCTTTACCACTGCTAGTGGACCCATCATCCCTTATAAGTATATTAGAAACAATAGTGAGAATTAATATTACAAAATATTTCCCAATACACCCTAAGTTCCTAGGGACACTTTCCAAGGATGTTGGAACCATGATATATGACATATGATTTACAAGGTGGATGAAACCTAATCCTAACATTCTCCCACTTGACATCAACATTGTAAATACAACCATAGGAATCACAAACAAGGGAAAAGCATCCCTTAGCCAAACATGTACCATCTGAATCTTCACCATTCTCTCATGCTCCAACAAGATATCGACAAAATCAACCATGATAACCACCATCAAGCAAGAAATTCCTTCACATCCTCCAACATGCCACCTATGGAAGAAAAACAGAATATGCCAAGGTGAAACATACCAACTTTCATTGAAACATGCACCAATCTTAACATGAACATAAGCATCAAATTTAAATTATAATGAAGGCTCTAAGTAATTTCCCATACTCATACCACTTGCAATAGCAACCACAAAAAAATGCAACTCATCCATTCTAAGCATACCTCAAACCAAGGTATACCAAACATAGATAAAACTTCATGCCATCAACATACTAACCCAAAATATACAATCAAGTCTTTGTATATCATCCTTCTATCTCAATGCAACATACCAATGAGAAAATGACCACAGACAAGACCAACTAACAAGTCTGCATTAACACTAAAACAATCTTGTGGATATAGAAAGTTCACATCTGAGTCATCCCGCTGCAAGAAAATGGGTAGTTAATCCACATCCTTCATAACTCATAGATACAAATCCAATGAAGACATGCAAACTCATCATCACATCAGTAACTAGTAAACCAAGATATCAAAGAGTATCAGACATATATCTAAAAAATCCCACTACATGAGTAATGTCAAATTTGAAAATAGATCATGGTATATCAAGTCTATCTATAGTACTTCACATAGAAGATGTCGCTTATTCCTCTATTACATAGTGTCAAGGAAACATAGAATGATATGAAAATCCTACAAACAAATATGCTACAATACCTCTCTCACCATTAGTCTCCATAGTTTTCCCAAGTTCTTCACACTTAACCATGTGAAGCCAAACTTCTAGGAAGAATGCCATGACCAAAGAGAGAAACTACAAATCAAACCATATCCTTGTTCCATACTAACATGTACTAAGTTGTGTAATGTAAGATCTCCTTCCCCATTCCCAAACTGAAAGGATATCAACATCTAACATTCAAACCAAATGAAAACATGGTAGCTATAAATGTAAACCTCTCAAACCAAAGGTAAATCAAACCAACCAATCATTCCCACAACAAAGGGAATATGCCCAAAGCCATAAACCATTTCTTGTACCTCTCCAAATAATTCCTCAAAACTAGAACTATAGCTCAAGACAAAAACAAGGAGAACAACGAAAATCCATAAACCATGCATCTTCTTCTTAACAAGTCCTCAAAATGTCTATATTCAAGATTAACTCATATGAGAAGGCAAGATACAAAATAAATAATACATCTGATATTCAAGTGGGCAATACCTCTAAGATCTTTCACCTACCGAGTAGACCAAGGGCGGGATACAAGATTGTCCTATACACAAAACCAATAAGTAACAATATTGTCTTCAAGTCCTTAATGGAATCACATCTATAACCAGGTGTAGGCTCCTTAGACTTCCTGCAAAAATACTCATAAAAAAGTAACCATTTCAACATACTATCCCATAAATAAGAGATCTCTTAGTCTCACCTGAGTCTCTCTAGTATCCATGAGCATCCACCAATCAATCATGCTAACTTCAAATGCAACCCTACAAAATCATGAAGCTCTAAGAAAATGATTAATGCTCAAAATCAAAGAGAACCAAATGAGACCATTGTCAAAATTCTAACTATAGAATCAAGAACATATCATGACATCATGATCTAACACCCCCTCCAAGGAGATCACATAACTATCCATCATCAAATGATTAATCAACATCATAGCTCCCACTGAACCGTGTAACCAATCTCTCCAGGCATCATGATAACCATCTCCTAACTAAAGATCCTCCATGGACCCAACACAATCAAAGAACTCAACACCATGAGATCCTAAAAGGTAAAGTACAACCACAATCTCCAAACCAAGAAGATACAAATGCTACACATCCTTTGAAAATAGAACCAAAGATGTCATAACTCTCACTGCAATCTAAGGGAAAAATCCAAGAGCTCCTTATGACACCAACAACCATTGCAAAAGACCATCCATCTTCTAATCAAAGATTATCCATGGCTCACTACACACTACAACAACAACAAATTAGAACCAAAATCTTGAAACAAAGAAGATAGAACACATTATGTAACTACATAAATCTCCCACTGAAAGTAACACTGAGTTATACATGGCATCATGACCAATATCATTACCAAAACTCTACTCAAAGTGAACAAAGCTTCTCATGCACCATAAAAACTACTATAAATTCAAATGAACAACTATATTAGGTACTCTCAATAACCATCTCCCACTACAATTAGCATACCAAAGTAATAATGGTGACAAAAAATAAGGCCTACCAAAAAAAATCCACATTAGAAAATTTTCTAAGATCTGTACATATGCAACATCTCAAAGGAGAAATACATAATCAATGCTCCAATCTCAGATAACTGAAAAATAATTCAACCCCCACATTAGTATCATACAAAACAGAGATAATTAGGTATAACATGTGGATTTCCAAGACTCAAACACCAGAATCAATGGTAGATCTGATTTTCCAAACAAACCCACATAGGAGTAACCATAAATCAATGAGAACCCTCCAAGCAACTATGCAAACTTGTAATTGTCTTCATCTAGAACAATCTGAGTATAGTCTCATCACTGATCTACACACCATATATTTTAGTTAACATGTAAAACATGTAAAACCATCTTTGTAAATCTGAAATCCATTTAACCATCCAGACATTCACACCAAACATGTCATCTAAATAATGGAATAAGCATAGATCTACAAATCCACAACTGAAAACAAGAGTGAAATGAAACCCAATATGAAAAACCAAGTTGTCCAGGAGCTTATAAAATATGAAACATATCAACTGCACAACTCACAAAGAGGTTAGTGTCTTATCTTCCAGTGATTTCATGTAACAAAGGGCTAAAACCATGAACCCAACATAAGCACTCCATTTTGTAGTCCAAATTGAGAGTGTTCCTTCATGTAACTAGGATGTCTCTACCCATCCAACATGAACACCTTCTTGTTGCACATGACCAAAAGGTAAAGGAACAAAAACACCAAACAAGGGAATACAACCATATTTTCAAACAAGAGCTCCAAGTTACTAAAACATAACCAACTCCATAAAGATCCATAATCATGAGCTTCCAATACCCAACTTAGACCACATTGAAAATATCCATGACTTCCATTTTCATAAATCTGAAAAACAAAGTTAATTCAAGAAAATTCATTGCTTCCCCAAAAGCCTTCCAACAACCTCCAATTCATTCTAACAAATTCCCACAAGCTTTCCAAGCTATGAAATCAAAAAGAAGGAATACCTAGAACCTAGTTAAACTTCAATCTCTGATACCAAATGATGAGAAAAAAATAGGTTCGATATCGATTGTTGGGAAATTTAATCTCTATCCAAATATGATTTCAATGCATGAGATACAAGGCTTGTACTAAAACAACATGAAAATCTAAAACTTATATGCAAATCTGAAAACTAAATTGCCTTAATATGGAAATACCATGATTAAATCCATCTTCATTATGATGTCAAAACATAGCCAACATAACATGCTTATAAACACTATCAACATAATCTGGCAATAATGAGGCATAGAACAACAACACAAGATCATTACATGACATAGGATTTACGTGGAGAATTCCTTGCAAGAAAAAACTCCACCAAGAAGAGAGGCCAAGTATGCATTATCATAAAATAAATAAGATTACAATACAACCACTTCCATTCTCCTCTTTTCCTCCAACATGGCAGCGCCTGTGTACCTATGAACAACCTCCTTATGCCTCCACCTATCTTTGTTCTTGTAGAGTAACACTACATTCATCTATTCCTTCTTAATTCTACATCCAAGAGTCTGATTTTATAGACTTGCGAAGAAATATAATGCACCAAACAAGGTTCCCAAAGATGAACTTTCATTCCAAACATCTCCAACCTTTGGATTACTTCCTCAAAATGCGAAAAGACATTGGTTTTGGCTCTGGTACTTTCCCTCCAACTTGGGCGCCCAAACTTGAGAAGATAAACATTACATTAAATGTAATAAATGATGGAAAACCAAGTGATATTTGTTACCTCTTTCCAAGCACCCATTTGGAGAATCCCAACAGTCACTTATTTATCATTTCCTTTATCTTTTATTATCCCATTCTAGGCATCCACATATGGGGAAAAAAATATTAAATATTTATGTCCACAACCCACCTTTATTGTTGATAGTGGACCCATCATACCTTATGAGTATATTACAAACAATGGTGGAAACTATTATTACAAAATATTTCCCAATACACCCTAAGTGCCTAGGGACACTTTCCAAGGATGTTGGAATCATGATATATGACATAGGATTTACAAGGTGGATGGAACCTAATCCTAACAACTATCTCTAAAAATAATGCGACCACTTCTAAGAAGCTTGAAGGGTTTCATGAAGAATAAGAAGACTAAATATCTCAAAAAAATGGATGATGGATTCATCAATGTGCACAATCCAAAGAAAAGGTTTAAGAATCAATTTGTTAGAAAAACCCAATTTAATTATGCTTTTCATGGTTATTTTTTTTCATGTAATCAGTATGGAAATAAAGAAATAGTTTGCAAAATTAGACCTTTAAGAAATGATAGACATACTTTTGGAAGCAAGAATCCTTTTACTCCTTTAGTTGATCTAAATGATGTTTGCTATAACTGTAACAACTATGGACATATCCCTAAGTTTTGTAGAAATGTGTTTGTAAAGCCTCTTAGACAATAGAAAAAGATGTTTACTTCTCTAGGGAAAAAAATATTGGCTCACGTTCATGCAAGAAAAAAGAAAGAGTTTGCATCTCCTGCACAGAAGAAAGAACCTGGGTAGAGTTTTGAGGAAAAGTAAAGAAAATTCAAGAAGGCATTAGAGAGAGAAAAAGACTATGATGAAGAATGAAATTCAATGATAGTCCAAACAATTTTTCATGCCAAAGGGAAAGGAAATCCTTGGGTGATTGATAGTGGCTACTCTAGTCACATGACTGGAGATAAGATCAAATTCACTATCTTGGAGAAATGGAATGGTGGCACAATTAAATTTGGTGATAACACTACTTGTAAGATAGTTGGGAAAGGTACATCATGCATATTTGGTAAAAATGATTCTCAAGATGTGTTGTACGTAGAAGGATTAAAATATAACTTGCTTAGTGTTAGCTAGATGTGTGACAAAGGGTATAACTTGTTATTTCATGCTAGTGGATGTGAGCTAAGAAAAACTAGCTCTGGTAGACTTGCTACCAAGGCAAGAAGAACCTACAACTTGTACCATCTGAAAGAGATGAAAAGTGGAAGATTTCTATTAGGGAATGTTGATCATGAAAGCTTGCACTTCTCCGAACAACCTTATGGAAAATTCAATGAATGGGGGACCTTTTTGCGCTTCATTGAATAACCTCTAAGAATTTTAAAGAAGTTGGCTCTTTGTGCTTGGGAAAAGGAGAAGAAAATGCAGGAATAAAACTTAACTAAGGCAATGTGTTGAAAGGTTTTACAACATTTCAAAACTCTAACAGGTTCCCATTTTCAATTAAACAAACATAGAATGCCACAAACCCTTCATTGTTGGAAGGAGAACGAGTAACTAAGGCCTATGTGAGCACAAAGTAGTCATCCAAATCCTTCCATGGGAAGCACCCATTAAGGTTCGACAGAAAAAAGGAACCTTAGCTTGAACAAGATGTTTCAGATCCTTACAAAACTATTTTTCCTTGACAACATAATATGAAATCCAACATAATTTCAATAGGAAAATGAAAGAGTATCATAACATGGTTCAATTCCCGAGAGTTTAAGTTAGAAGAACATAAAAGCTAGTAAATAAGAATCAATTATTAGGACTGTATGCAAAAATAAAGTGGCATAGAGCATTCAACATGTATGGAATAGAGAGTAAAAATGTAAAACAAATGTCGTATATGCACAATCTAATACAATATTTCTTCTATTAGTTGATTTTGTAGGATAACAAAAATGCTAAGGTTGGATAACAGATCAAATGGTTGTCTTGACATTTGATTACACAATTTCTTATAAAGAAATCAAAATTCTGTAAGAAATCTTCTACTCCCTATTTTGTCTATCTACTACTATCCACTAGTACTACTACTAATATTTATGATCCTAAGAGGCTGTTGGAAATTCCCTTTTATAAGAAAAGGGAAGCATATAAGCACCAAGCACTCTCTACCACCAAATATAAAACCCTAACAGGTGTCATCATAAGATAGCCTCAAGATCATGACAATAAAAATTGAGTTGCTTTAATAATGGTGATGGGTGCAACAACTTGATGAACTAGATGCCACAAGAGCTTCATGTAGATCTCCCTATCAGAAGGAAGATACGAGATTGTAAATTCTTGATGAAATATGATCTAATTGGTTGCAGGTAATAATGGTTTCATCAAAAGGAAGTTGACCCTTGAAGTTGTGAAGGAACAAAACACTTTGCCACCCGATAGTGCCTACAAAGATATTATTCTTGACAGTGAAGAAACTCGCTTGACAAAAGATGGGAAACATGGCATACTAGCAAGCATTCTTAAAAAATTGAGAGAGCGACATGTGGAAAATCCTTGCAGGGTGGCCACGTGTCTTGCTTCAAGCCCAAAAGGAAGGCAATATTCAAAAAGGTTGCACAACCACTATGTGGCAGCATTGCACACCTTTCACCAAAATTATCTCACAACCTCCAAAAGATGTGTTAATGCGACATGTGGTGAGGTGAATACAAAATCCAAAAAGATAAGGACCATTGGGGTTGCAAGAGAAAAGATAATAGAAAAAACATACTCAAGAGAAAAAAAAATCTCCACAATTTTTGGTGACTCATAGGGTGCCTTTGCCTACAAAGGCATGAATCCAGAGAGATAGAACAACATAAAAAGAGAAAATAAATCTACGATCCCTAGTTTGAGGAATGCAGAATGCAGATACTCCCAATATCCATTAGAAGGAGAAGCCAATGCATGTAGCATCTCGAAATCCTGATCCAAGTCAATTGTTTCCTTGAAGGAGACTCCTTCCCATTTTTCTTGTGCTACTCTGATGTGGAAGTAGAGCTAAGCCAAGGGGAAAGCACCCTTTCAATCTTTTCAGCTGTAGGTGAAAAGCTCAACCTTTGGAGTTATGACTGGTCCTTTTGCTTGACCTCTAAAGCCTTCCTGAGTTTTTTCTCAGTAAATAATGCTCCATTAGGAAAAAATGGAGAGGGTAAACCCAATTGGATCAAATCTTTGAAATCCTCTCATTTCGTCAACCTTATTAGTTAGCACCAACTGGAAATTCTTACTGCTATGGGTGGCTTGGTTGCACATGACAAACTCATTTTCCTTCCTAGTAGCTGCTCTTCGGTCTAAAATCCCAATGCTCACTAAAGTCTCCTCAATCACCTTATACAACTTGATTATTAAATTACTCGACTCAATAGAATGGGGGGAGATTGTATGTAATATTTGGTGGACTTCTGGGCCAACCTTTGCATTCAAATCTTTTGCATTTGCTATAAACATCAAATCTAGCTTTAAGGTTGTCGTTGCAACCTTAATTATTTCCCAATGGGAGGAATGCAACCCCTATAGCACTGGGAGGAGTTCAAACCTTTGCACCATGGTCAGTTCCTACTGGAACTAAGACTCAAATTTCATTTCCTCCTTTAATTGATCGATCTCTATCTGATCCCTTTGAAGCTCCTCCATTGCTCAAGACCGGGCGCTAGTCAATTCTCCTTGTATTTTGTTCTTTTCCTTTTTGAATTGCTCACCTAGCTGCTTAATTTGGTCTACAACTTCAGACCATTTACTTTGCATTTCTTGTATCTCTTTCTATAATTCTTCACATTTGTTGTCCTATTGGCCTGATATGTCAGCAAACTCCTTCTGCTTTTGTTTACATTCCTCTAAAATCTTTTGCATTTGGGCCTTTAAATCTTCTATTACTTTGTGCTTGGTTTCAACCTTGTATGCCATATTTTCCACTTTGGCCAAAAAATGATCCTTTTCAATCTAAGCGGATTCAAGTGATATAGTCGCTTCTCCTTGCAGATCCTGTGTCTACCTGAGGCAGGAAATCTCCATATCCTTTTCCTTTATCTTTGCCTAGTGCCTGTCAACCATGGCCTTTACATTTTTGAACTCTACCTTCCACTTCTTCAATTTCCTCTCCAGCTTCCTATAATCAATGTATACCACCTTCTACATGGCCTTGGTGAGGCCTATCTTGTAACGGGGAAGCACCTCACTTAGGTTCGGGCCTACAATTTGAATCTCATAGTCCTCGTACTACACCTCTCCTTTTGGCTTTGAGACTAGTGGCTTCATTGCCGAAATTATCAAGGACCTCTGCTCTTCATCAAAAAATGTCTCTAACCTCAAGGTGGTTGGAGCTGTCATGACCTTTCCAATTGCTTTTCTTTTCTTTCCCTTTGTGCCTACTTGGTCAAATCTATTTGGGTTTGAAGATTCTGTGAAGACTTGATACTCTATGTAGCAATGGGGATGCTAGCAAGGAGGCAATAAAGAGTGGCGTAGGGGGTGCTCTCAACTGCTTGGGCTTGGGGAGAGGCAAAGGGAAAAGCTATCAGTGAGAAGGGTGGGATGCCTCAAAAATATTGAGTGAAGTGTGGAGTACTCATTGTGGTAAGGTATGCAATGGTTGAAAATAGATGCATAGGCTAGGAAGTAGGCAATGGTGATGAAACCTATAACATGAGTGGCTTTGAAAATGAAACCTAAACTTCAAATCAATTAGAATTTCAACTATAGCTATAGCAGAAGATGCATGTTCTACATGCAGGGGTTCGATAAGAGGCTCAACAAACATGGAAAGAGGTGTGTCAAGGATGAGCAGGTTAGAATTGATTGATGGAGGATTCTTCTCTTGGGATGGAGGGCTTGTAGATACTAATGAAGTAGTGGAAGAAAGAACA
The DNA here is from genome assembly GCA_007258455.2 of Sequoia sempervirens. NCBI lineage: Eukaryota > Viridiplantae > Streptophyta > Pinopsida > Cupressales > Cupressaceae > Sequoia > Sequoia sempervirens. The sequence continues at coordinate 736,019,841 of VDFB02000003.1, read as the reverse complement.
ACATGTGAAAAAATTACCTAAACCGTGAGGGACAAAGATGCTTGTGAGGCAAAATTCACCTCTTCCTCTTCCTTGTCTGAAGGTCCTTTCCCACCAAATTCTTGGATCCTCCTCTTCGCAGAGGGTGTGCTTGTTGCTCTAGACCCTTCTACTATTGAACCCAATGAACCTTGGGTTCCCCGACCTAGTGAAGACTTCTTCACAAATCGTCGAGTCTGTTTTTATTTTGTCAAAATATTGGTAGAAGAGGAGACCTAAAACTCCTTTTGTCATGATACTTCCTTCTCCTTCCTATTTCTAGTTTTGGTCACCTAGGGTTTCAAGTTAGTACCTTGGACATATTCCTGTTCGGGGTCCTAATCATACTCTTGATTTGAATCAGACTTTACCTCTTTATCATAAAGAACTTTGAAATGTTTTTCCATCGTGATAGCTTTGTGCAAGGGGCTTATTTTCCTATTCTCTTGTCGATATCTCCATAAATTGGCCGCTTTTATTTTGGACCACCCCTTCTTCTTCAATTGTTGTTTTATGGGTTTTTCTATTGACATGCTTGGGTTGAATTCTGCCATGACTTGATAAAAAGTAAGCCACCGGGGCCACACAAATAGTATAGCATCCAAGTCGACATAGGCATCTTCATTTCCTTCGATTGGATTTCACCTTTATTCCCAATATGGCCTCGACTCATGTTGAAATGATAGATTCCCTTCCGAATTATATTTTCATTTGTCGTAGATAAGCCTTAGGCCAAGCTGGGCCAATTTGCTAGTCAATACATTTTTCTCTTCCATTTTCATGAGCATCACTTTTCTCTTGCCAATGGTGAGAGGGATGGCATGAAGCTTCATCTTTTTCTTCTTGGCAACATAGGAATAATTTGCAATTGATAATTGCTAATATATTTCCAAGGAAAATGTCCTGGCCATTACAAATATTGGCAGCCAAAAAGGCTCTCCTAAAAACCCATGGCATCTAATAAAAATAAAATCTAGGCCCATCAAATAGTCAATTGGGATCTCGTGTTTCCTCATCCAATCCAAATCCTCAAGAGGGAACCTATGCAGAGGTTGTTGGGATAGATCTTGAAGAATTGGGTTCAGAAAATACTTGACAAATGTATAATAGTCGCATGTGCTTGAACACACATGGGTCCACACCGAAATTGGTTTGAACAACTTTTATCCACTCTAAATGTTGAGTGACAATTGACTAAGCCCAAATAACTTAGGGTTCTAGTGCAATATTAAATGTACCAAGAAAGAGGAATACCTAAAATTAAAAGAATGGATATACTCCTCCAATTGCCTGAGCATCTTGTTTGCAATTGTCTTGGAAAAGTCATATTAGTTTCTTCCTTTTTCCTTTTTGAGCATAAAGGCTAGACCCATCTAATATTTGAGAACCTCGTCATCACGATCCATGTCATATATGAAGAATAGCACCGAAAAGACATCCTACAAGTTTGAATTAAATTGGCTAAATGCCAAAGGGAAGGCAAGCTTCTCATTTTCAGGTCCTCGAATTTTCTCAGTCCTATAGAATACTATCTTATCTCTCCTTGACCTCTAGAATCTTTCCATGCCTCTCCATGAGAAATGATTGGCCTCCATGTTAGAGGGGATACATAACATATCCTTGATGGTTGTGACACTAATGGTAATTTTTAACTCTCCACCCTTGATGACCCCGTTTTCCCTATCTAACTTCTTAGCACATATATCTACCAGCTTTGGGTATGAATGGATGAAAGGAAGCATATATTGTGGTAGACCATAATTCCATAGTCTTACTCCAAGGCTCTTGAAATTTCTTTCCTGTTACTAGCAACCCTTCTCTAGAAGGCCCCCTCTCGTAGAATTTTGGGGTTGGTATGCAACTTTGGGTCAAAAATATTGTCTGTGAAATCCTTGACCACTTCCGGTTTGATGTGGGTTCCAAGCCTTATGAGTCTAGTATGAGAAAAACTCTTCTCTTTTGGAATTTGTGAGTTAGCATAGGAGAAATCTCTGAAAATTTTGACATAACTTGATTGAGAGAAGGGAATTTTAGTGTCCCTATCAAAGGATGATGCTTCAACAACCATTATTGTGTCCTTCAAAAGAATTCTGTAAAAAATTGCCTCTGCACTTAGAGAAATTTTACTTTTTCTAAGGGCTCACACATAGAAACTTTTTTGCTTTAGCTTTTTAATTTTCACTGATGTGTATAGAGTAAATGCATGGCCATTATTAATAGCATTTTGAGTGTTACCAACAAAGGAAATATGTGCAAAATAAATGCTTGTATTCTTGGGAAGTGAAACCTTTGCTTTGGGAAGGGAATTAAGTACATTTCTTACACCATTTTCAGAGAAGGAAAGGATTGATAAATGAGAGACGTAATTGGAAAAGATGTCTATATTAAATAAGTGCGAAGTGGCCTTTAAAATGGTCTTTTCATACAACAGAGCTAGCTGGCGATTACAAAGGTGAAAAACACATGGAAATAGGCCATATGTCTAGTCATTAATATCATCACCTACATTAAATTTTTAGAGCCTTGCAAAATTCCATATGTATGATTTCCCTTTCACTCTCACCGTCAACTTGCATTTCCCATTATCGTTCTGACAGGGAAAATATTTTCCATTTGCAGATTTTTTGGATCACTTTTTCTATAAATAGAATGCTATTCCCACAAAAATATTCATTAATTCTATGACTTCTTTATCTTTTATTTCATGAAGCATGGGCACTCCGATCAGATTCTTAAGTTGGAAGAACCAGGTTGCCTTTGTAGGAGAGTTCACTGACGACAAAATTAAGAGGCTCCTGAAGACAAAGTGTCCCTTGACTATCACTACATTTAAGTGGGTGTTGGGGAGAGACTTTGTTATGAACTCAAACAACTACCGAGCCAACACAAACACCATTTCTCAGTTTTTCACTTCCTTGTTGGACCTAAATATTGCTAAGCCATGGATAATATAACTCTATAAGGCCATGTTTTGCAAAGAGTATCTAATAGGCATTGCGGAAGTTGTTGTCACGATGGTCCCAGGCCTTGGAATATCCTCCACCATGGACCTTCTTTGGCACGTGGATAACACCGAGTTGGTGCCTTGGATTCCCTTTCTTTTCAGTTTTTGAATGATGTCTCTTGAGTGACATTGCCAATAGGAGAATCCCACTAGCTCCTTCCTCCTCTGTTTGAACAATGTTGAGTCAATTTTTAGCATAGAATGGCTCACTATCTTCAAGAATTTGGTGTATAACCTCATAAGATTGGTGGTAAACGTTGATGATTGACCCCTAGTCAGTCATGTGGATCTGTTTGATGAAGAACCTGCTATTGTAAGCCCAAAACTTTGAAGGATATCACCGTTTTTTTTGCTTGTTGTGACTTGGAGGTTAAAATTCATGCTACCTTGTGCTGCCACCTCCAACATTTTGGTTAGAATGATGGATATCATTTTTTCTATTTTAAAAAGAAGATTGTATACTTTCACTCTGAGCTTGCAAGCTCCCTCAAAAATAGGCCTCAACACCTTGAACTATATGTAAATTTTTTCTTATAAATATAATATAACTTTTCATTGTTTCTACACTTATTTTATTCGCAAAAAGCATATTTTAAAAAAAATTATACATATGGTACATAAAGTTTAAATTTTTTAAGAACTACGAGTCTTTAATTAAATAGTTTCAAATGAATACCATTTACTAGTATCTACATGGCATTTACATTCATATCTTCGAGCTTGTATGCATTACTAGCTTTACATTTAGAATATGGATGGAACCCTTCCACAAAGAGTTGAATTTGGCATGTCGGCCTAGTTTAACAACCCGTTCATCGAATTTAAGACTAGGCTCCCCTCCTCAAATTTTAGCACTTTATTAGGGTGTCAAATACTTTTTCTCTTTTCCCCTGAAGGCTTAGTAGTTCGGTTAGCCTTACTTCCATTCCATCACTTTCCTCAATCTCTAAAGACTTTAAGAGTTGTAGTGCTCGAATCTTCATTGAGATGGGTAGGACCGCCTCCTTCCCATATACTATTTCAGTATGAGAAGCCTTTAATATTTTCTTCAGGTTGATGTGGTCCACCCATAAAGTTTCCCATAGGTGCTTGTGCCATTCCTTCTGGTGTTCTGACCTAATGTGCTTTATCAGGAAAATCAAATTTTTGTTGGTAGATTTTTCCATTCCATTTCCCTGTGGATAATAATTTAATGAAATATTCATATAGACTTCATGCTTGAGAGAAAAATCCAACATCCCAAATCCTACGAAGGTTTGTGCATTGTCCAAGATGATGGTTTTAGGGGAACTGAACCTCATAATCCCCATTTTAGAAAGGGTTCCTCAACAACGATTGGGCTCAAAGGAATAGCAGAGTTCTACTTTCTAACATAAAACTTGTTAAATGAACAAGATAACTGAGAGGGGGGGTGAATCAACTGTATCAAATTAAAACATCAAAACCATCAACAGTATTTAGATCCACATGCATTCATAAAACCCTTAATTTGTTATAATGTTTAAGCATGACAAGCAAATAGCATAAATTGAAACAACCAACACCATACACAAGAGAACACAAAATTTATGTGGAAAATTGAATGAGGGAAAAACCATAGTGAGGATTAGCTCACCATATAAGTAATTGAAGAATCGGTACAAGGGATCACTGCCTGAATAGGACACACTATCTAAAAAGGCCCACAAACAGGATTCACTGCCACAAAAAGAAAAAAGAAGATAGAAGAGAAATTTCACACAAAGAACAACTTCTCAATGCAACAGAGAATCCGCCACAATAGCTCCAACACCTTCATGGTCTTTCTTGAATGATTGCAGAAACCTTTAGCTCACTACATTCAAAAGTCCAACACTTTGAAGTTCACACTACTCTACTCAAACTCACACTCTACTCTTCAAAAATTTGTATCACTTGCATCACACGCATCTATCCTTTCTATCTTATGAACCTTCAACATTTCAACTCATACTTATATCATCCTCAACCTTGAAAACTTTCTCCAAGGTTGGCAATATATGCTTCACACTTTGCAATTTCAAATTAGGTTAGCACTAAACATTCCCGTGGTGGATAGGAATGAAAGTGGACCAGAACAACACTTAACTAGAACCCAAATTAAATCTTGAACGCCATGCTATGATTTTATTAACACTTGAACATATTCAAATGTAGTGTAAACACCAAGTTGGTCATTACCCATGAAAACACATTAAACGTTGAATTACACACTTCCTTTGATCAATCTAAAACTTCCAGACAACAAACTTCACTTGAATGTGATCCAAGAACATCTTGGAAACTGACAAACTCCTTCACAAAAAATCTCACCTGAAGATTATGAACATACTGTTTATCCATAAAACATTGCCAAACACTACAATACTCTATAACTTAGAAGATATTCTTCTAATACACCTAGCCATGAATCCTATTGATATAGAAAAGAGAAAACACCATCAAATCTCCTTCAAAACATGTCCTGAAAAACAACTATGGAGAAATGTAGAGAAAATACATTTCTCCCATACACCTCTGTACACAACACTACAAAACCAATTCACACATTGGTGAACACAACTTCCTTTGACCAACAATCCATAAGATAAAATTCTGGATATAGAAACTCTTACCATCTCTAACCTCAACCTAGAATAAATGCGAAGCAAAACCAGAACACCTCTACAAACTAGACAACCTCTGCAACACCTAGCTTCCTTATTTTATCAATTTTCTCAGTATACTCGACATTTGAACCATAAATATAAGCTTATCAAAGCAACAATATCTTCTCAACCACTACACTACTATCATCAATGACAACACAGGATTGTTGAAAGCAATGAAAACACCTTCATACTTGCAACAAAACTAAAACTGAGAGCACTTTTTCGCTAGATCATGGGATTCGATAAATAGGGTGGGCCAATAATACCTTGCCTGCATGATCTTTAAAGTGGTGGCTTTGGAGGAGACGTGTACACCTTCCTAGCTACTATGGAATTCACCCAAAATTCTCTCATCTTGTACCTTGTCCACACAATGGAGGACTCCATCAAAATTACTTTTGAACAAAATGCCTTCAATCAACACATACTTGACACCTTGAATTCTATAGTATCTCCTCTTGTGTGTCAAGATATTGGGTGGGTATTTTCCGGTCTGCATAAATCTTACTCGATCAACCACTTAGGACTCGTCTGACTTGAATTGGTTCGTGAAGACCTAATTGATCTCTTTAGTTCTTGCCTCAAGGTTGATCTCTTGGGCAAGATACTCATACAAGCCTCTTCCTTTGACCAACTTTGTGGGCTGGATAACTACATCATATTCTAGGATCTTGGTGATCTAGTTGGCCCTTTTTTTAGTGATCTCTCCCTCTATGATATACTCCCTTACGTTGGGATGAGTGACGAGGAATGTGATCTTGCTGGCTGAAACCAAGTGTCAAATTTTTTTAAGACTCTTTACTATCACAAAGGCATGCTTCTCTACAAAAAATTATTTAGTTTCATACCCATTTAAAGTCCTTGAATGGAAAGTGATGAGGTGTTCTCTATTTCCCTACTCATCTATCTATGTAAGCACAAAGGCTATGCTATGTTTGCCACTGTAGACATACAATACAAAGTCCTTCAAAAAGACCAGGTTTGATAACACCAGAGTTGTGGAAATAGCTACCTTGATCTTCTCGAAGGCAAGTTTTCCTTCTTGAGTCCACTTGAAAGCTAGGCCTTTCTTCAACATTGGCCTAATATGTCTCATAATTCCTACAAAATCTGAGATGAACCTACTAAAAAAGTTGATTTTTCCTAAGAAAGATTGCTATCCCTTTTGGTTGATTGGTAATGGTAGTTCCATCATAGCTTTCACCCTCTCCAGGTTGAATATGGCTATCCCTTTCTTGGAGACCACAAAGCCAATAAACTTTCCTTGTGGCACCCTGAATACACATTTTTTGGGATTTAAGGAAATCCCAAATTGTTGACACCTCTGAAAGACCTTTTCTAGGTGATAAAAATGGTCACCCTTAGGTTTTGAAAATATGGTCAATTCATCCAAATAAATAAGGATGATCTTATTGATCAAATCCTTGAATGTGACGTCTATCATGCACTAAAAGGTAGCACCCACATTTGACAGGCTGAAAGGAATCTTTGCATATGTGAATGTTCCCCATTTAGTGGTGAATGTCATTTTGTGTTGATCTTCTTTCACATAGACCTAATTATAACCTAAAAAGAAGTTGAGTAGCGAGAAAATTTCTGACCCTACCATAGTTTGTAAGATCTATTCCATCAAAGGTAGAGGGTAATGATCTTTTAAAGAGGCCTTTTCTATGTCTTGGAAACCCACACAAAATTGGATATCTTCATTCTTCATTCAGATAGGGACCAGATAAGATACCCAAGTGGAGTGCTTAATCAGATATAAAATCCTTGAATTGATTAACCTTTGTAAGTATTGCTTTTGAATTTGATTGTGTTAAAGTTTTCTCCATCAACGTTTCAGATCACACTTTGTGATCCATCATTAGGATGATAGACCACGTTTGAAAGGCCGAAAGGCACCACATTTGACAGGTTGAAAGGAATCTTTGCATATGCAAATGTTCCCTATTTAGTGGTGAACATCATTTTGTGTTGATCTTCTTTCACATAGACCTAATTATAACCCGAAAAGTAGTCGAGTACTAAGAACATTTTTGACCTTGTGATAGTTTGTAAGATCTATTCCATTGAAGGTAGAGGGTAATGATATTTTAAAGAGGCCTTGTTTAAGTCTTGGAAATACACACAAAGTTGGATATTTCCATTCTTCTTTCAGATAGGGACCACATTAGATACCCAAGTGGAGTGCTTAATTGGGTAAATGATCCTTGAATTGATTAACCTTTTTAAGTATTGCTTCTAGATTTGATTGGGTTAAAGTTTTTTCCATCAACTTTCGGATCACACTCCATGATCCATCATCATGATGATCTCTCTTTCTCTCTATCATCCTAATGATGGATCATAGAGTGTGATCCAAAACATTGATGGAAAAAAATTAACACAATAAAATCTAGAAGCAATACTTACAAATATTTTATCGATTATGGAAACTTGATATCATTAATTGATTAGCCTTGTGAGTTCTTGTGCCATTAAAGCTTATACCTTTAGGTTAACCAACCTTTTCCTTTGTCAGATCAACTTTGACCCTTCAACCAGGTTTATGGTATGTTGAATTATGTTCAAATCATAGCCTTTCAGATCATCATAGGTCTATGATATGACCTCATCGTATTTAGCACATAAGGATCTCAACCTTTCCTTATCTTCTTGTGGAACATTCCTCCCAACTTTGAGATTCCCATCATTTCTAAAATCGAGGTCCTCATAGTCTTCCTTGTTAGCTGCGAACCTTCGTTTACTATTCCTTACATCTTCACAATCAAACAGGTTCTCTAGAGTAATTAGGCCCCATGGGAGCTTATTGCTTTTGAGCTACATAATTTTCTCCTTGCCAGCCTCTTCAGATTTGGGATGTACTTGATTGGTAAATTCTCTCGAATACCATAGGAATGAAACAATCTAGGCATCATCTTCAAAGACCTACTAGTTTTGATAATTGTTGGGGATAGATGGTCAAATGATGATTTGTACTGCATGTTGGATTTTGGCTAACTTAGAGACTAGCTCAAAATGTGAGCCAATTAAAGCCATTCCTCCCACGACACTGTTTTGGGACCTTAGAATGACCTAGATGTTGAAATCCTTAAACCCTTCAACCAAATCTCACACTCTATGTTGGTAGGATCACATTATTATATTCTTTATGGTTGCTTGTCCTCAGACTTTCTTCACCACTAGCTCATAATCTCTGAACACTTGTATCCCTTTGATTTCCATTTTTCACTAGCATTAGGCCATGAACTAGTTCTTCGTACTCCATGTCGTTGCTCATACATGGAAAATGAAAATGAAAATCTCTAAGAGTCTCTGACTCAACTGGAGATACACACTGGATCCCAACTCTAGAGTCAATCCTACATTTGGCACTGTCAAAGTGCAAAGTCCATAAGCCACCATTAACAGATTCTCCTCGATTCTCTTGTTCTTTGACCAATTTTGGGAGGGCTTGATCTTCATCAAAGTTTACGTATGTTCCTAGATTGGTGGCATGGAAATTACCAAAAGGATCATAATCAATAAACTAGTTTTGTAGAACTTCCTTTCTGGGCTCCAATCACTTGTGGCCTCTTCATCCTCTAACATTTCTACACATTATATCTCTTTTTTGGAAATGGAGGTGTGCACATCTTCTAAGCTCATCACCACATCCTCTATGATGTGTTCGGGATGCAAAGGTTAAGACAAAATTTTCATTTTTTCTTTGTGTTTGGTCCTCAATATCAAGTGGGACCAGTCAAGAGCCAAGTATCCACTGATATTTGCTATGAAATCTCTTGATAGACACATTCCAAAAATGGGGGGAATGTTGATTATGACCACCTCCTGGTGACTGTTTGGCTTGGGAAGGAGTACAAGGTCAAAGGGAGATTCTTAATATGACCTATGATTGGGACCTTCTTTCCATCCAATTACATAATTCCTTTTTTTAGGGGTTTATATTTTAAGTTCAGGGAATCAACTACTAGTTTGGGCATTATTGTGGTACTATCCCCTAAGTCTATCATGTTGTGTAATAGTTTATCCCCTACGATAAGATTTAAGAAAAAGGGAGCGAGTTTTGGCCTACATACCTCTTTCTCATTTGTTTTGTCTCTCACATTCATATATGTTATGACCCTCAGAGATTGGGGATCTAACCCCGATCTTTTTCATTTATCTTGGTTGTGTGGTGGGTTGGATTTGGCAGCAGAGCTTGCTCCTCTTTACTCAATGCATCCCGTAGCAAAGTCTTCTGCTCCGAAATGGATAAAATGTCCCATAAAGATATATTGGTGGGAGCCTTCTTCAATTGCTCCATGACATTGAGTGATCCGATTAGCAACACCTTTGGTTTGAATGGGAGTGTCTCCCTTACTTTAGGAAGAGGCTAGTCTATCACAAGTGGACCAAGAACCTTATCCATGAATTTTGGTTGCAATTGTGGTATTTGTAGTTGAGGCCATTGTGGTTGCCAGGCTGGTGGTGCTTGTGGCATGTATGACACATACTCCCCTGTGAACCTTCTCTTTGATTGTGTATTATAGTTTGATTGTAATTGTGGTGTTCTTGTTGTCAAAAAAAATTTTGTTAGCATTGAATCTTTTCCCTCCATCCAAGAAAAGAGTGCCTAGTTAGTGGAGATATCTGCTTCTTTCTCTAGAGACATCCCTTGCAATTGAGCACTAAATCTGGCATTCTCAATCTTGAGGAACTGATAATTTTTAGCATCCAGAGGAATACCTTGTCTTCTTTGTTCCACCACCCTTTAGAAGATTTCCCCTTGGACAATTTCAGGGCATGTGGGAATCATTGCATGAGAAGAACCATGTGTTTATGTCTTCAGAAAGGTTATTCTAGCTTGGGACCAAATCCCTATTTGTGTTGGACTTGATTGTCTATAATAGAGTGGTTATTGAGAATATCTAGCCCAATGTCTACGTCTGGTTGCCTCCTCTCGAGGCTTCCTGATACACATTATGTTGGAAGGTTGGTCTTCCTCCTTAATAGTTTTATGGGGGGGCTTCAAAGGTGTTGCTTGCTAACACTTGATAATTACGAGCTCATTCACAGATTTTGTTATTAATTTTTTCATGTCATTTACATTTTCATCTAGTGAAGAAGAGCTTGATGTGTTTGGCTATGCATTTGAATACACATACATTGAAGGTGGAAGTGTAGTCAATGTGCTAGGAAGTGAAGCAGATGTATTGGGGACCACTTCCTCTTACATTTTTCTAGATACTTCAGTGAACATTAGCATTGACGGTTGTGGTTAGGAGCATCCTAACATCAATCAAACTATTTTTTGCTCTTCCAGCTAGATCATACGCATCAAGAAGAGTATCATCTTTGAGTAATTGTACCATAATTGTAATGTATGAATTAAAATATTTTAAGTAGAACATGAATGCCATTATTGTTGGAGGTCTGGCTATCATGGGGATCCTTTGCCAAGTCTTATGGAACCTGGTATTGAAATCTATCATAGCCTCTTGCAGAGATCTCTTTATCATTATCAACTATTGTAATAAGGATGAGTGATCTCCTTTCTTCGAAAATCACTTGAAAATATTTCCTATGAGGTCATCCCTAGAGCAGACAGATTTGGGAGCTAGGGACCTATACCAATCTTGAGCCTTGCCCTTAAAGGATGTGGCTAATAATCTAAGGGTGATATTTTTCTCTGTGATGTGAAATTTGAAAACATCTGTGATGTCTTGGATATGTTTGAAAGGAATTTTTAAATCCTCCCTAGTGAACTTCAGGATTGCTTTGAAGGAATTTGTAGGGATAGCAGGCCACACATCTAGAGGGGTGGGATGAACTTGTGGACTACCACTATCCCAGGTGACAAAATTTATCGGAGCTCCTTGGAGAGACATAGGGAATAGACCTGTATGGACCTAGTAAACATGTATTCTAATTTAGAAAGTTTGAACACCTTGAGGGGTAGATAGGGCTCTAGATTCTAGACTAGCACTCTTGAATCTATTGCTTTTGATGGGTAATATAGAACCTATGACTCGTCTCCTCTAGGGAACACAAGAATGCAATTGAGAGTATTGGAAGTTACCTCTAGAAGATGCCTTGGTTTGGACCTTAGGCATGAGTTTACCAACCTCTCTTGCTAATCTGATTCAACTACCTCTTTAAGGTTGGGTATTAGATGCTATGAAGATCTTGGTCCCACTGGGCATGCCAAAAAAAGAATTGTTGATCATGAAAGCTTGTGCTTCTCCAAATAGCCTTATGGTAAATTCACTGAATGAGGACCTTTTTGTGCTTCATTGAATAACCTACAAGATTTTTAAAGAAAATGGCTCTTCCTTTGTGTTTTGGAAAAGGACAAAAAAAATTAGGAATAAAACTTAACTAAGGTGATGCACTGAAAGGTTTTACAACATTTCAAAATCCTAATAGGTTCCTATTTCTGATGAAACAAACAAAAAATGCCACAGACCCTTCATTGTTGGAAAGAGAATGAGTAACTAAGGCTTATGTGGGCACAAATTAGCCATTCATATCCTTCCGTGGGAAGCACCCTTTAAGGTTCAATAGAAAAAGGGAACCCAAGCTCAAACAAGATGTTTCAAATCCTTACATAACTATTTTTCCCTAACAACATAATATGAAATCCAACATAATTTCAATAGGAAAATGAAAGAGTATCATAACATGGTTCAATTCCTGAGAGTTTAAGTTAGAAGAACATAAAATCTAGTAATTGAGAATCAATTATCAGAACTATATGCGAAAATAAAGTGACACATAGCATTCAACATGTATGGAATAGAGAATAAAAATGTAAAACAAAGGTTGTATGTACACAATCTAATACAATATTTCCTCTATTACTTGATTTTATAGGATAACAAAAAATATAAGGTTGGATAACATACCAAATAACTGTCTTGACATTTGATTACAAAATTGCTTATAGAGCAATTAGAGTTCTGTAAGAAATCTTCTACACCCTATTCTATCTATCTTCTATTATCCACTACTACTACTCCTACTAACACTGATGATCCTAAAAGGCTATTGGAAATTTCCTTTTATAAGACAAGGGAGGAATACAAGCACTGAGTACTCTCAACTGCCAAGTATAAAACCCTAATAGGTGTCATCATAAGACAACCTCAAAATTCAATCAAAAATTAGATTTGATCGTGAAAATAAAAATCGAGTTGCTTCAATAATGGTGATGGGTGCAACAACTTGATGAACTAGATGCCTCAAGAGCTTCGTACGGTTCTCCTTATTAGAAGGAAGATACAAGATTGTAAATGCTCAATGAATTTTGATTTGATCGGTTGTAGGTAATAATAGAATTTTCAAAAGGAAGTTGACCCTTGAAGCTACGAAGGAACAAAACAATTTTCCACCTGACAATGCTCGTGAAGATATTGTTTTCGATAGTGAAGAAACCCACCCAACGAAAGATGGGTGACGTGGCACATTGGCAGGCATTCTTCAAAATTTAAGAGAGCGGCTTGTGGAAAATCCCCGTGGGGCGGCCACGTGTCCTGCTTTGGGCCCGAAAGGAAGGCGATATTAAAAAAGGTTGCACAACCACTACATGGCACCATTACACACCTTTTCACCAAAATTATCCCATGACCTCCAAAAAGATGCACCAATGTGACATGTGGTGAGGAAAATACAAGAGCCAAAAAGATAAGGACCATCGATGCCACAAGAGAAAAACTTTTCTCCACAGGGAAAATTTATGAAATTTGATTATGGCACAAAAAGATGGGCCATATAACTTTGATCATCTTGTGAAGTTCAACAAGAAGAATGTAGTCAGACATATGCCTAGTATTGGTAAACCAAATACCTTTTGTAAAGAATGCAATGAAGGGAAACAAACAAGGATCATATTTAAGACAAGAATATTCAACTTCAAATACCTTGGAGTTGATACATACAAACTTGTGTGGACCAATAAGAACTAAAAACAATAATGGAGAAAGGTATTTCATGTTATTGATAGATGATTATTCAAGAATGACATGGGTAAATTTTATTAAAGATAACTCTCAAGCTTTGCAAAGATTCAAAGTCTGTAGAGCTATGGTTGAGAAGAGATTGGTTCAAAGATAAAATGCTTAAGATTTGATAGAGGTGTAGAATTCACGTCTAATGAATTTAAAAGCTATTATGAAAAACATGGAATTAGAATATATTTCTTTGCAGCTAGAACACCTCAACAAAATAGAGTTGTTGAGAGAAAGAACATATTTTTTTAGGAAATGGCTAGAACAATGTTGAATGAATCCAAAACGCCTAATAGATTTTGGAAGTAGTTCATAATGTTTACATTCTTAATAGAGGAAAATTAAGAGTAAATCATGATAAGAATCCATATGAATTATGGAAAGGTAGACTTGCATATGTGAAGTATTTTAGAATATTTGGAAGCAAATATTTTATAAAAAGGGATGAAGAAACTTTGAGTAAATTTGAGACAAGATCTAATGAAGGAATATTTTTAGGTTATTCAACTACAAGTAAATATTATAAGTGTTACAATAAAAGGTTACAAAAGATAGTTGAAAGTGTGAATGTTAGAGTGGATGAAGATTACTCTCAACTACTACACAAAAATGACATGTATTCAAAAGTCCATGTTTACGAAGAAAAAGATGAATCTACAAAATAAGAGCCACAAGAGGAGAGTGATGCTAATGAAGAAGAGAAACCAAAATCTACTCCAAAAGCTCCACCCAAGTATGTCAAAAGAGATCATTCTAAGGATCAAATTCCTGGAAACAAAGTTGATAGTGTCATGAAAAGAAGAAAGCTTGCACAATAAGAACAAGTAAACCATTCTTTATTGTTTGAAATAGATCCAAAATATTATGAAGAAGCTAGTGAGGATGAAATTTGGATTGAAGCCTTTCAGAAGATTGTTGGTGCTATCATTAATGTCAACCTCCAATATAGTTGGGGAGATTGTTGGAGATTTATTGTTGTGTTGTCATCAGTGTCCAGTGTGGATGTGTTGTGGTTTGATGTCACATTGATTTCAACCCCTAGTGTGGATACTGTTGTTGTTGCAGATGTTGTAGATATGTTGAGTAAGTGTTTATGGTGTTGTTGATGTAGCTAATTCACTTGGTTTCCAAGTGCTTTTGAGAAAGTTTGAATAAAAGAGTGTGTAGTATGACAAAGGGGTGTTCAATGTTGTTCTTTGCATTTATTCATGGTTGAAGATATGCTTTTGTGGTTTGGATGTGATGATCAAAGGTGTTTAAAGGTACTATATATAGAGTTTCAAGTTTTGGATCATGCAACAGTGGAAGATGTGTTTGACATTGTCTGCCTATGTAGAAGATTGTTTGGGAACAATGAGACTACTCCACATTTCTCCATGTTTTTTTTTCTTGTCTTGTGAATTTTGGAATGTGCTAATATTTATTTTATCTACCTTCCCTTGAATTTTCTAGTGTTCAATTGTTCTGCAAGTCTAGATTCATAAGTTGTGTTATGTGGCAATATGTCTAGTTGCACAAAATGATGGTGTTCTCAGTTACAGGTGTTTGTGGTGGTGTTGTAGAATATTTTGATGATGTTTGAATATTCTAAGATGTTGTGTGGATGTTGTGAAGTGTTTCTCTGTGGTCTGATGGAACCTACAAATTTTTAATGTTCCATCTCAAAATATTGTCACATTTTGAATATTGGGTTGGTATCTGAAGGCTTAGGGCTTTGCTTCTCATCACTATTGAATGGTTTTTGTATTAGCTTGGAATCCTTCCTTAAGAAACCCTTATCTCTAAATGCTTGAAACATTCTATTTTGTTTTTGACCTCCTATTGCTCATTGCTGGTCATATTAAAAAATATTATATCCTTGACAATCGTGGAGTAACCAGTCCCTCATGCTTAAGTCTGAGTTTCTTATTTTTATATAAGGTTGAATTAAGGGCCTTTTTGGCCTTTACATCCTTTTCATTTTATGACTTAGAAGGTTTTGATCCCCTTTTCTCGTGACATCCTAGAGTGTCCCCTTCATTATAATAACCTGTGGGCACGTGCTTATAATTTTTCACTTAAGTATCCTCGGCCACCTCTCTTTATCGCTCATTGCAGATTGCTTCTGGAGTGTATGTTTTGAATAAGCGATAAGCGACAAGCAGTATTTATTTGGTTTTGCTCATCGTAGATAGCTTTGAGAGCTCTTAATATGAAATAGTGATAAGCAATGTTCTTGCTTCTCCTTGTATCATTGAAGATTCACCTATCGCTAATAGTTTTTGAACCTTGAATATTTAATTAGCGATTAGTGATGACCTTCGAGCCTTTTTGTTTTTCCTTCATTGCTCATCGTGGATGGTTATGTAATGGTAAGTTTTCAAATAGCGATGAGCGATATGATGTATTTCTTGTGCTTCACGTATCGAGGAGGGATTTTGAATGTTAATTTCTATACTAGCGATACACAATGTAAGTGTTCAATGTGATTGTGGGGATATCTCATCGCTAATTGCTTGCAAACTGTATGAGGAGAATTAGCGATGAGTGATGGAGTTATATGCTCAAGTTTATTTCACTAATTTGAAGTGATATTATGTGAGATGTCTTTTATATCATTGATTCTCATGTAGGTGCACATGCATTAATCTGGCCTCTTCGCCTTATTTCCTATGGCTGATACAATCTAAGGTTTGGAGCATGAATCGGCGATGTGCGATGGAGAAATGAATGTGATCAGGAATGGGCCATAAATTCAAGGGATGGTATTTCATTGTGCGGATGCTTGCATCGCTAATAGAAATGGTGAAGGATGAGATGTATCAGTGATAGGTAATGACTATTGATTGAAAAGGCAATGTGGAAATATCTTGAGGACATCGTATAAAGTAAAGGATAAAATATCAAGATGAGTGGAGAACCATTGATGTTGGTTTAATGCAAGATGATCCAACGAGTTGAGGTTCATCATGACAATACTCTCATCATTGATTGAACCCTGGAATTTGGTGCAGGTCTGCGATGAGCGATGGAGTGTATACGAGACTATTCTCTTCAAACGTCAATTTTGTGTACTTCAATATTAATGAAGGAACACGGATTGAGTTGGTGATGCATGTTAATTGTCAAATTGCATATGATTAATGAATATTAAGGGAAAACGTGGAAACATTTGAGGTGACATCATTATTTTCGAGGAACAAGTTGCTAAAGGCTGAAAAATGATGCTCATGATCACCATGGATGAAGTTTTAAATCCTCAAAGATCAACAACCTAGATTCAAAGCTAAGATGATAAGTTATCAAATCTCTCGCATGAGGAGTTCTTAAATCATTAATTGTTGCATGCTCCAAATCGTCTATTTAATGTAGATTGCTTATTGTTCGTTTTCACCATTTTTAGTCTGCAAAGAATATGAGGTGTGGATTATTGAAGAAGTGTGTGAGTGTTAATTTTCCCTTAGCTAAAAAGTGAACGTTCTTGTCCCAGGTGAGTTAGTCTTCAATTGGGCTCTTTGTCATTCATGCTCTAGTTCACCTAGGAATTCCTTTTTTTGGGATTAGTTATGATTGTCAGGGTTTGTGGGTGTGCTTCCCTGCAAATTTGCTTCAGAGGCTTTTAGGTTGTCAATTTATGCTCAATTTAGACTTTCTAGTTTTCACCCTTTGTTCTGCGAGATGGGAAAGTTTGGTGTGCCAATTTAGCTAGCTAGGAGGTCTAGTCGACTTAATGTGTTTGAGTGTTATGAGGATATGTCTGTAGCTAAGCAATAAGTCTCGATGACTTCTGAGGTTTCAAAGGGTAAGAGGAAGGCCTGTGGTCATAAGAAGAAAATAATTGTCCAGAGTACCTATAACTTAAGGAATAGGACCATTTCAGAAGAATTGGTCAAGTTTAAGGGCAAGGAGCTGGCTAAGCCTATGAACAAGGCCATGAAAAGAGACAAGAGTCATAAGGTCTACCTGGGAAAACATAATTCTCCCATTGTGCTCTCTAATAGTCCTTCATATGTTGGACATGACACTAAATCGGGAGATGGCTAGTATCTTCTCTCTCTGGTGCCATATGAAAGCTCTAATGAATATGTTGTGATGATTCCTCCAATTTCATCACGAACAAGGAGTGTTCAAGCATACTCTGATGTTGACTAATTGGAATAAAATCTTCTCCTTGTTTTTATTTTTGATGATACCATGGTCTTTGCATGGGAGGCATTCTTTTCAACGTTTCCATGATTTTTCGTATTTTATTCTTCCATGCTAATGTGGAAGTCCTCTAGCTAGTATGATACAAAATCTTTTTTTCTACCTAGACATTGCAACAATAACTGATGGTACCCTTTGCATGATTTTGTCTTTTTCCTTACCTTGCTTTCAAATGATTGCATAAAACTACCTAGGGAGTTTCTTGAAATAATTAAAATTAGGTTTTGAAATGAAATGAAATGTAATCATAACTCAACCATATGCTTGTTGCTCCCCTATTTATAAAGGGGATTTCATGGCTAAAATAGGAGAGTTCAAAAAAAATTGAGTCTAAGAAAGGTCTAGGTAAAGTATATGCTCAGAGAGCAATAGAATTTAAATAGATAAGTTGATGAATATTTTAGAAGCAAGTCTAGGGTATGAGTCATAATGTATGTTGATCTTAAAATGGTTTTACAAAGTAATATCAGTAATGAAAGAAATTGCTAGTTCTAAAATATGTGCTCTCTTGTGTATTTTCCTTGCAAATTATGAATGAAATTGTTAATTATATTTTCATTTGTCTTATGTCATTTGCATTGAATGAATGTGTTAGGGTTAGAGATGGCAGATATCTAACAGTTAAATGCAGATTTAAATAATAAACAGAGAAACTAAAACATACACAGAATAAATCATGACACAGAGAATTTAACGTGGTTCACCCAATCTGGGCTACATCCACCAAACCGCAGCCATCTAATACTTTTATTATCCAGTGCAAAACCTATTACAATCTTGCGAATAATCGTGTTTTTCATCATACTGTAACCCCCATCCCAACCCCTTTTAACAAGCTTTTAGAAGCTTCCAGAATTAGGGTTTTACAAAGTCAGTTTTCTTTCTTTTTCGGATATTTTTCCTTTTTCACTGATGACACAAAAAAAATGGCAAAAAAAAAATTCTTGGGGGCTACGCCCCAAACCCCTACTTTTGGGGGCTCCGGGGCCCAGCCTGACCCCGGCCAAGAGGGGGGCCAGGGTGTACATATACCATGGGCTATACAGTATAGCATGATTAGTCACCACATACCAACAATCTCCAACTTGGAGACTGATCAGGCTCCACACCATCACAACCTCCCACTTGGAGACTGATCTTGGACAACACTGTTGCACTTACAGCTCCCACTGGAAATAAGGACCTTGGACCCTACTGCTTTGTTATACTTGAATTCAACCTTGAAGGCCAACTGAAGCTGAAGAGGAGCTCAACTTCTCTCTTGGCACTACCTTCATAAACATATTTGCTGGATTGACATCTATATGTATCTTGTCCAACTTCACCTGTCCATCTTCCAACACCGACCGAATGAAATGATATCTCAATTGTATGTGTTTTGTTTTAGAATGTAAGGCAGAATTCTTTGCAATATGTATAACACTTTGACTATCTGTAAATAAGTAATTTCCATCTTATTGTTTTCCCAACTCATCCATGAAAAGTTGCAACCATATCATCTCCTTTGCTGCCTCTGTTGCAGCAACATACTCTGCCTCTGTGGTGGATAAAGCAACCACCTTTTGCAATCGAGAAATCCAACTCACTGCTGTCCCACCAACTGTAAATACATAACCTATGGTACTTCACCTGGTATCTATATCCCTTGCCAAATCTGAGTCAACATAGCCTTTTAAATCAGTATTAAAGCCCCCAAAACATAAACACTTATTGGATGTACCTCTCAAATACCTGAGAATCCATTTTACTACATTCCAATGCTCAACTTCAGGATGACTCAAATACCTACTAACAACTCCTACGGCATGTGCAATATCCGGTCTCGTGCATACCATGGCGTACATTAAACTACCTACAGCTGAAGCATATGGTACCTTGGACATTTTTTCTTCCTCCTCTTGTGTCTTTGGACACATATCCTTAGTCAATTTAACATGACTAGGCAAAGGTGTGCTGACAGCTTTTGCATTCTCCATTGAAATCTAACACCTTTTCAACATAATTAGCTTGAGATAAAAACAATTTTCTGTTTTTTCCTATCTCTACAAATTTTCATACCAAGGATTTGTTTTGCTGCCCCCAAATCCTTCATAGCAAAAGATTTTGCTAACTGTTGTTTTATCTCACTTATGTGATCCATGTTAGACCTAGCTACAAGCATGTCATCAACATATAAACATAAAATAATGTAGCTTTCATTATCCAACCTCTTAAAATAAACACAATGGTCAGAATTACACCTGTTGTAGCCTTGCTCAACCATAAAACTGTCAAATTTTAAATACCATTGTCAAGGTGCTTGCTTCAAGCCATATAAACTTTTTTCAATCTGCACACTAGTTTCTCTTACCTTTGACCTCAAATCCTTGTGGTTGTTCCATATATATTTCCTCTTCCAAATCACCATGGAGAAAGGTTGTTTTAACATCAAGCATTTCTAAATGCAAATCTTCAGAACCACTATACTTAAAACAATACGAATAGAAGTCATTTTAACAACAGGAGAAAAAATCTCATCAAAATCAATACCCTTTTTGTGCAAATTCCCTTTACAACTAATCTGGCTTTAAATCTTTTTTTACCTCCATCCTCCTCTTTTAGCCTATAAATCCATTTGTTTGGTAAAGCCCTTTTACCTGCAGGCAACTTGCATAAATCCCAAGTCTGATTTTCTAGCAAGGAGTCCATTTCTTCTTTCATTCCATGCTCCCACTGAACCTTGGTATCCACCTGCATAGCTTCATCATAATATTCTGGTTCACCAGCATCAGTTAACAAAATAGTATACAAAGAGGGAGAATCTTCTGGAGGTCTACTTACCCTTGAAGATCGTCTAACAGGAGTTTGTGGTATTTGTTGTTATTGTTGCCCAGCATGAGGAACCACTGAAACATTATTTTTGGAATATCATCCAACACTACATAATCATTTTCTTTCTTCTCATGCTGCAGCAACAGATCTTTGTACAACATTTTTCATTGAATATGACATCCCTGCTTCTCACAATTTTTTGATTTTCAAAATCCCAAAGCCTATAACCAAATTCATCAATGCCATATCCAAAAAATATACATTTCTTTGATTTTGCATCAAGCTTGGTTCTATTTTCAGAATCTACATGTGCAAATGCTTCACAACCGAAGGTTTTGAGAAAAGAATAACTCACCTTCTTACCCTTCAATGCTTCCTCTGGAATACCACAACGTAAAGGATTAGAGGGACCTCTATTGATAAAATAATCAGCAGTGTTTATAGCTTATGCCCACATTTTTAAAGGCAACCCAACATGCAATCTCATAGTCCGTGCACGCTCCATTATTATTGTTCATGTGCTCAGCCACTCCATTTTCTTGTGGAGTCCTTGGAACCATTTTCTGCCTATGAATACCATTAGAGGAACAATAATCTTCAAAATCTTTACTGCAATACTCACCACCATTATCAGATCTGAGAGACATTTTATCTTTTTACCCGTCATTTCTCAACCAAGCTTTTCCATTTTTTAAAAGTTTCAAATACATCAGATTTCTGCCTAAGGAAATAAATCCATACCTTTCTAGTTGCATCATCAATGAATGTAACATAATATAGAGAACCGAGAGAAGATACGAGTTGGTCCCCATCATCTGTATGCACAAGCTCCAATTTCTCATCTTTCTTTTGCTTCCCATCGAGAAAACTTACTCTCTTTTGTTTTCCATACACACAACTTTCACAGAAATCCATATTAACACATTTTAGACCTGGTAAAATATTATTTTGAATGAAGTACTTTCATACCTTTTTGCACTCATATGCCCAATTCTATTATGCCATGTTGTGATTCAGAGTCCACAAGAACTATGATGATCTTCTACCGCTGAACTGCAACAATGTTCCTGAAGATTACCCTTTTCTGAATTTAAGTAGAAGGAACAGATGTCCTATACAAAGATATAAGGTGCCTACTTTCACACCTTTTGCTACTACTGGTTCCTTTGTGACCTTCCAATTTTATCACTAAATGTAACAACACAACCTTCATCATCTAGTTGCTGAAATTAAATTTCTGCTTAACTTTGGAACATGTCTTACCTCACGTAGTAGCCAATGATTCCCATTCTGCAACTTAATCTTGATTCTTCCCTTTCCAACAATCTGACAGGGTTCGTTATCTCCTAAATAAACCAGCCCAAAATCCCTTGGACATAATCAAGAAAATAAATTCTATGGGGGGTAGCATGAAATGAAGCCGAGATCTAACACCCAAGAATCATCAGCATTATCAAGGGAAAGAATCAAAGCATCCTCATCAGATTTATTACCCATTTTCCTCTTTGTTTCCTTCCTTTTTGTCTCCATCTTTATTTTTGAGACCAACAATCTTTCTTCAAATGACTCGGCTTACCGCGATTACCAACAATCCCTCTTGTCTCTAGATTGGGACCTTTTGTCCTTTGATTTTCCTCGTGACTTCCCACGATTTCCAAAATTATTTCCTCTCTCCTTTGTTCTACCCCTAATTTTTGCATTCAAAACACTACCTGATGTGGATGTTCCACCACAGCTTTTCCTACAAATTTCCTCGCTCAATGTAACACCAACAACATCATCAAACTTCAATGTATTTGAACCAAAAATAGAATTGCTAACAGCCATTACCAAGCTATTCCAGCTTTCAGGCAAAGAACATAGAATCAAAAGAGCCCTAACTTCTTCATCAAAATTTAATTTTACAGAGGTTAATTGACTGGTGACCGTATTAAACTCATTCAAATGATCAATAACTGACCCACCTTCTACCATTTTCATATTAAATAAACGCTTCATAAGAAATACTTTATTTGAAGCAGAAGGCTTTTCATATAACTTCGCCAGGGTTTCCATCAACTCTTGAGTTGTCTTTGTTGTTGTAATATTGAATGCCACCGATTGTGCCAGGCATAAATGAACACTGCCAAGAGCCTTTCTATCTAAGATCTCCCAGTCCTCATCTGACATTGCTACAAGTTTCTTGGCTTTCCCTTCCAATGGCCCCCATAAATCCTTCTGATAGAGATAGTCCTCCATCTACATCCTCCATAACTGATAGTTCTGCCCATTAAACTTCTCAACCTTCTTACCCTCATCTGCCATTGCTCCCACTCAACCGTGAGACTCCCACTCAACACGACCTTCACACGATGATAATCAAAACACAACTTGCTCGATACCACTTGTTAGGGTTAGAGATGGCAGATATCAGCTTAAATGCATATTTAAATAATAAACAGAGAAACTAAAACATACACAGAATAAATCATAACACAGAGAATTTAACGTGGTTCACCCAATCTGGGCTACATCCACCAAACCGCACCTATCCAATACTTTTATTATCCAGTGCAAAACCTATTACAATCTTGTGAATAATCATGTTTTTCATCATACAGAACCCCATCCCAACCCTTTTAACAAGCTTTTAGAAGCTTCCAGAATTAGGGTTTTACAAAGTCGGTTTTCTTTCTTTTTCAGATATTTTTCCTTTTTCGCTGACGACACGAAAAAAATGGCAAAAAAAATTTTCTCGGGGGTTGCACCCCCAAACCCCTACTTTTCGCGGGCTTCCGCCCCCGAACCCTTGCCCAAGGCCTAGCCCGGCCCCAGACCCTGGCGAGGACAGGGGGCCAGGATGTACTGTATACCATGGGCTATACAGTATAGCATGATCAGTCACCACATACCAACAGAATGGGTTTGTTTATGCTTCAATTCAATGAGTTGATTTAATGCTAAAATAAGTTCATTATTTTGTGGGAAAAGGATATAGGATTTGGTAAGGAAGTAGTGTTTTAAAATGCAGTGAGTTGGATGCCAAAAAGTAGCATGTCAATAGTCCCCTAATTACTAATTTTAAATTGTAGTTGTATTACTGCTTGGTTGCAAAGTATGACTCCATTGTTCCCTTAGACTAGGCATTGGTCTTTATGTTAGCTTATCTTGTGATTGACTGAGCTAGTTTTGAACCTAGCCATAGATTTGTAATGGGAATGAATTCATAAAATATTTTAAAGTACACCATACAAACCTTCAGTAGACTGTATTCCCTGCTATAAATAGCAATTTTGTAAGAGGTCTTCCAATCTATTGATGATATTTTCTTATTTGCGCTTCCTAAGGAATATATTTGTGTATGAAAATGCTCTTGATCATGTAGGGATATTATGAGCATAAATAGGATTACCCTTCTAGGTTTCACATAGCTCGAAGAGAAGAAGTGGGGTATTTAATGCTTCACTTAGGTGTTTCCCAATCCTTTCCCTTACTAATAATTGAGTTTTGGTAGATTCATAGGTAAGAGATGAGATTAAGTTTGGTTCATAAAAAATAACCAACATGGTCCGCATGTTTTTTTCAAACTTGGAGAAGTGTGTATGCGGTCACTTTTTAGTGTCAGTATAGGTTTGGCCGACTTGGAATGCTAGCTCTAATTTCAAAGGTTGTTTGTTATTTGTGGAAGTGTGGCAGAATGTGTTTGTATGTTTGGGTCATATTAACCCTTGGCATGGTATGCCTTCACTTCTTTCCACCATGAAAGTTTTTGGTGCCGACCTATTTAGTGGATGCATATTGAGGTGCATACGTTTCATTATGATCAACATGGAAAAGGTTTTTGAGGTTGTGGTTGGTATAAATGCAAGGTGAATTATTGGAGATGTGTGTGGCATGTGTAATAAATGTGTGAGATGTGAATGCAATTAAGTGTGGTGATCTAAGTGTAAGCTTAATTCTTATGACTTTGGATGCAATGAGTAGAAGGTGTCTACATTTTTAGTGTGCCTAAAGTTGTTGGAGGTAGTGAACCAAAGGTTATGGATGGTGAAAAGTTGCAGTGGTGGATTTCTCCTATGGCTCTAATATAGTGAATCTCTTGTAATGGTCTTCTTTTATTCTTCTTTCCTTTGGGCAGTGAGCCTTTCTTCTTTTCTAGGTAGTGAACCCTTGACAGTGAGCTTAATTGTAATTCAATGAACTACTATTCATATGTATGTGAGCTAATCCTCACCATGATTTTTCCTTTCTTAGGGTTTTCCACATAAATATGGTTTTCTATTGTGTTTGTATTGTTGTTTCATATGTTTACATTCTGCTAATGATTAAAGAGGGTTTAAATGTTGATATGGGTTTGAAATTTAATGAGATATTGAATGTTCAATGTGTAGCTAATTCACCCCCGTCTCAGTTTTCATGTGCATCTTAAAATTGGTATTATATTTGTGATTCATTGGAGAAAGCTTAACCGCTTGAGGTAGATCTGATGGTGCACAAGAAGGGTGTCAAATCTCTTATGTTCAATAGAACAAATTATGCTTACTAGAAAGCTAGGATGTAATCCTTTCCGGTATCTCTTGCATTTGTGTTTGGAAATCAATTGAAAAAGGATATACTATGCTTGCTAATGGTCTAGCAAGTGGTGATGAGATCAAGGAATATGAGAATAATGGAAAAGTAAGGAATGTTATTCTGAGTGGTCTCTCTGATTCAAAACTTGGAAAGGTGATAATCTTGAAAATCGCTAAAGAGATCTAGACAAAGTTGGAGAGTATTTATGAAGGAGATGACAAGGTAAAGCAAGAAAAGATGAACTACAAAGCTAAATTTGAAACCCTGAGGATTCTTGAAAATGAAGATATTAAAACCTACATGCTTAGAGTTGATGAAGTTGTTAATGCCATCAATGGTCTTGGTGGTGAGCTAGAAGAAAGGAAAGTTATGAAAAAGGTATTAAGAACTTTTCCTAGATCTTATAGTTCTAAAGTTTCTGCTATTGAGGAAGCTAAAAATTTAGATCAATATTCTATAGATCAAATGTTTGGTGCCTTAATTTCTTATGAATTGAGAGAGTTTGATCAAGATGCTACAAAGAAAGAAATTTTCTTTAAAGTTATCAAGGCAGAGAATTATGATGAATCAAATCTTGATGATCTTGATGAAGTGGAAACAAATTTTGTAAGGATATTGAAAAAGGGCACAAGAAAATATAGAGGCAAGTTACCCTTTAAGTGTTTCAATTGTGGAAAGATAGGTCATCATGCTTCTAAATGTCCAATCAAAGTTGCAAATGAAAAACATAAGGATCATAAAGGTAAATCTGTCAAGAAGAGTTATTATGTTGAAAAGGAAAATGGTGTATCTGATGATGAGGAATCAAAATTTTCTGATGATGATAGTGATAAATACTTGTTCATGGATCTAAATATTGGAACTAATTCCACTAATCTTAAAAGATTTGTGAATAAAAGTGCTCCAGAAATAGGTCATAATATTGAAGTAACTATGGTATCTTCTTTTCATGCAAGAGAGGAGTAGAACGATTGGATAATTGATAGTGGATGCTCAAATTATATGATAGGTGATAATAGTAAGTTTGTTAAACTTCAAAAGTATGGTGGTGGTATTGTTAAGTTTGGTGATGATACACTTGCTAAGATCTGTGGAAAAGGTTCAATAAGTTTGATGGAAAGCATGAAACAAATGATGTTCTTTGTGTCAAGGGTCTCTGACATAATCTTCTCAGTGTAGGACAAATGTGTAGTAGAGGATACAATTTGGTGTTTTAGGATGATTGTGAAATAAAAAAAGGAAACTCTGATACCTTGGTTTTTGCAAGAACAAGGATAGAAGGTAATGTTTATTAGCTCAAAGGTGATGGTGTCAGGTGCTTTATGTCTCAAATCATTGAAATTTTTTTATAGCATAAAAGAATGGGTCACATCAATTTTGATAGCCTAGTGAAGATCAGTTCTACTGATGTTGTGAGAGATCCGCCAAGAATTACAAAGCCTATCAATACAATATACAAGGAATGTCAATTTGGAAAGCATAAAAAGAAGAGGTTCAAAACTAAATAATATTCTACCTTAGGACCTTTGGAGTTGGTGCATACAAACCTATGTGGACCTACTAGAATAAGAAGCTCTCAAGGTGATAGGTATATTATATTGTTGATTGATGATTATTCTAGAATGACTTGGGTGACATTTCTCAAAGAAAAATTAGAAGCTCTAGATAATTTTAAAGATTTTAAATATATGGTTGAGAATGAAATGGATCTAAAAATAAAGTGCTTAAGGTATGATAGAGGTGGTGAGTTTACTACAAATGAGTTTTATAGTTTTTGTGAAGACCATGGAATAAAGAGACATTTTTCAGCTCCTAGTGCTCCTCAACAGAATGGAGTTGTGGGGAGGAAGAACATGAAAATTTAAGAAGCATCAAGGACTATGATGAAGGAAGAAAATCTGCTAGAAGTCTACTAGAAAGAAGAAATTCATACTGCAGTGTACATACTTAATAAAAGTCAAGCAAGAGTGAACAGTTCAAATAATCCCTATGAGTTATGGCATGGAAAACCTCCTACTGGGAAATATTTTAGAGTGTTTGGAAGTAAATACTATATTAGAAGACTTAGGAAATTTTGATGCAAGATATGATGAAGGAATCCTCCTTGGATACTCTACAAAAAGTAAGGCCTATAGATGCTATAACAAAAGGCTGAAGAAAATCATTGAAAGTGTTAGTGTCAAAGTGGATGAAAACCTATTGTAGAGTTTAGTGTTAATAGAAGGATATGAATCTGATGAACCCCCTTGCAATGAAGAAAAAATAAGAAGAGAAGAAAAAATAAATGAAAATAGAAGAGAAAGAAGCTCCAAAAAAGATCCCTAAGACTCCTAAGTATGTGCAAAAGAATCATTCTAAAGATCAAATCATTGGAGATAAGAGCAAAGGTGTGTTGACAAGGAGAAAAGCTGCTATGACATAGGAACAAGTAACATTTGTTTACTTTCAGAAGTAGAACCTAATATAGTAGTTGAGGCATGCAAAAATGAGAATTGGATCAAATCTATAAAAAAGAGTTGGAATAGATTGAGAAGAATCAAACTTGGGAATTCATCCCGAGACCAAAAAATAAGAATGTGATAGGAACTAAGTGGGTTTTCAGGAACAAGTTGAATTAGGATGGAAAAGTTGTCAGAAATAAGGCTAGACTTGTGTGTAAGGGCTACTCATAAGTGGAAAAAATAGATTTTGAAGAGACTTTTCCTTTAGTGGCAAGGATGGAAGCCACTAGAATGTTTTTAGCTTTTACAACACATAAAAACTTCAAGGTATATCAAATGGATGTCAAGTTTGCATTCTTGAATGGTGAGATAGAAGAAGTGTACATTGAACAACTAGAATGTTTTTCAGTTATCAAATGATGTTGATATGGCCTACATGTTAAAGAAGGCATTGTATGGACTCCAAAAATATCCTAGAGCTTGGTATGTAAGATTGGATAAGTACTTGTTGCATCAAGGATATAGAAAAGGTACTATAGATAGAAACCTTTATTTCAAGGTTGAGGGAGAGAAAATCCTCATTGTGGTAGTGTATGTTGATGACATAATATTTGGAGGAAAGAAGTTTGTAGAAGAGATGTAAAAAGAGTTGAGATGTCAATGTGTGGGGAGATGAATTTCTTCCTTGGGCTACAAATCAGTCAATTAGAAAAAGGTATTTTCATTTCTTAGTCAAATTATGTTAAGGAAATGTTGAAGAAGTTTGGAATGGAGGATTCTAAACTAGTATGTACTCCTATGGTTATTGGTTGTAAATTGAGCAAGAATGATGAATCTCAAAAGATAGATCAGAGAAAGTATAGATAAATGGTTGGTGGACTACTATATCTAATTGCTACTAGACCAGATATCATGCATGCAATTTTTCTTGTGGAAAGATTTCAAGAAGATCCTAGAGAAACACATGTTGTAGCAATTACAAGGATATTTAGATTTTTGAAAGGTGCTCCAAATTTTGGTCTATGGTATCCAAAGGATATTGATTTCTCTTTGAGTGCATATACAAATGTAGATTGGGCAAGTCGTGCAGATGATAGAAGTACAAGTGGAGGTGCTTTCTTTCTTCAAAGAATATTGGTTTCTTGGTTGAGTAAGAAGTAGGATTCAATGTCATTATCTATGCAACAACATCATGTTGTACAAAGGTATTGTAAATGAAGTAGATATTAAATGATATTAGAGTATCATATGCTGAACCTATTTCTATCTTGTGTGATAATACAAGTGCTATCAATATTTCAAAGAACTTGATAATGCATTCAAGAAAAAAACATATCTCTATTTGATATCAGTTTCTAAGGGAGAAAGTTGCAGAGAATGAGGTGAAGTTGGAGTATGTTCCTACAAAGGATCAAGTTGAAAATTTACAAAGGCTCTTCCAAAAGATAAATTTTATTATCTCCAATAGAAGTTAGGGGTTACTGCCCCTCCTTCTTTCAACTAGATACATAAGTTGGTGCATCTATCCAGAAAGCATTTCAAGATACATTATTGGTCCTAGACTGATGATGAAAGCTACCTCTTAAGGGGAGTAGGTAGTAGTGTTATTGTTTGGTATAGGGGAGAATATCTTGTGCCCCTAATGGGAGAGAGCTAAAAAGTAAGGGAAATGTAAAGAGAGTGCAAAAAAGAGTAAGTAGAAGAGAGAGAGAGAGAGCAGTAAAGAATGTGCAGTGTAGTGTCTGGAGTAGTGAGAATTTTATGGAGAAGAGTAGTGGAGAGAGAGAAATTGCTTGTTGGTGTTTCCTAAAGAGAAGTGTGCTAGTGTTTTCAAAGGGTAAGATTTTCCCCTTTCCATTGATGTCAAAGGGGGAGAGTGATGCCTGAAAAAATCCTCAAGATAGGGGAAGAGAATAAAAAGGGGTGAGAATAGTGTTTGAAAGACACAAGGAAAAGAAGTGTAAGAGATTCCCTAGTAAGGGGGAGTGTTGCTTGATGCATAGTTGCTATTGTTGATGGTTTTTTAGAGCTGGTGTTTCCATCAATGAAAAAAGGGGAGATTTTTAAAATATTTTTGGTGTTGTCATTGATGTCAACCTCCAGTATAGTTGGGGAGATTGTTGGTTGTGTTGTAATCAGTGTCAAGTGTGGATCTGTTGTGGTTTGATTCATATTGATGTCAACCCCTAGTGTGGAGATTTTTGGTGTTGTAGATGTTGTAGATATGTTGAGTAGGTGTTTATGGTTTTGTTGATGTAGCTAGTTCACTTGGTTTCCAAGTGCTTTTGATAAAATTTGAATAAAAGAGTGTGTAGTGTGACAAAGGTTTGTTTAGTATTGTGCTCCACATTTCTTCATGGTTGAAGATATTATTGTGTAGTTTGGATGTGATGACTGAAGGTGTTTAGAGGTACTATATCCAGAGTTTTAGTTTCTTGATCATGCAGAAGTAGAAGATATGTTTGAAAATGTGTTTGCTTGTGTAAAAGATTGTTTGGGAGAAATGAGATTGCTCCGCATTTCTCCATGTTGTTTCTTGTCTTGTGGATTTAGGAATGTGATAATATTGTCTATATCTACCTTGCCCTCAAGTTTTTGGTGTTCAGTTGTTCCACAAGTTAATATTCATAAGTTGTGTTTTGTTGTAGTATGTTTAGTTGCACATAATGATGGTGTTCTAAGTTACAGGTGGTTTTGGCAATGTTACAAAATATTATGATGATGCTAGAATATTGTGGGATATTGTGTGGATGTTGTGAAGTGTTGCTTTGTGGGCTGCATGTTGTTTTTGGACTTAGAGAAGTGTGTATGTGGATGCTTGTTAGTGTTAGTACATGTTTGGATGACCTAGCATGTTAGCACTAATTGTGGAGGTCATTTGTTGTTTATGGAAGCATGTAAGAGTATGTTGGTGTATATTTGCATCCTAGTTAACACTTAGCATGGTTTTCCTTCACTTATTTCTATCGTAGAAGTGTTTTGTGCTAACCTATTTAGTGGATACATGTCTGAGGTGCATGTGTTTCATTGGATGAAATGGAAAAGGTTTTTGACATTGTGGTTGGTATAAATGCAAGGTGAATTTTTGGAGATGTGTGTGGCATGTGTAAGAAATGTATGTGGCATGAAAATATGATCAAGTGTGGTGATATGATTGTGAGATTAATACCTATGACTATAGATGCAGTGTGCAAAAGGTGTCTACATTTTTGGTGTGCCTAAAGTTGTTGGAGGTAGTAAGCCAAAGGTTTCAGATGGTGCAAAGTTGCAATGGTGGATTTCTCCTATTGCTATGAGATAGTGAATCTCTTGTGTAGTGTAGGAAAATACATACCCTTGCATTTTCACACTTATTTGGGCCTACCATGTTTTATTTATCCTTATTTATTTCTTAATTGGTCCTATTTTGCATCCACAAACCTAATAAATTATATCTTTTTTATGGATAATCCCAAAAAACATCAAAGGATAGATGATAGTTTAATGATTTTGGTTGAGTTCCCTTAATTTTTGGACTGGGACTAAGATGCCACCTAGGGTGTCTTTTTCCTCCTAAGGTATTGGGACCCTGATTTCAAAAGGACCTTAAAAAACACCCTTTTTGGAGTCTATGCCCCGAGTTTCAAGCCTTGGGACTAACATGCCACCTCAAGTGTCTTAGTCTCCCTTAAGTGATTTTTGGGATTTAATTTCAAATCTTGGTGGGACTTAGCCTCCTTTAATTAATGAATTTGTATGTTGACTTGTTGTGGTGTAATTTCAGGATATTAAGCATGGATAAGTATAAATACAAGGTTCTTTCACTCATTATCATCCTACAAGTTTCATGCAAGAATGCTTATAGCAAGTTTGAGTTTACAAGAGCATTCAAAAGCAATTCATCAAGCATTTGGAGCCATCATCAAGATTCAAGCATCATGTCAAAGATATTCTTGCATCATGTGTGTTTTTCAGCTAACATTTGTGATGTAGGGTTTTGATTTAAGCAAGCAATTCAAGTTAAGATCTATCAAGCATTCAAGTATTTCAAGGTCTAAATTCAAGCTAGCCACTTCACACAAGCTTGCAGATTTCACAAGGGTTTAGTGAGTTGCAACATAACACTTTTTTCATTCATCATTTCCCTCCATCATTTCATTTCATTCCAAGGTTTAATTACCAACAAGGGGTTTGACCAAGGAAAACCCCCATTTACTAACAATCAACAAGTGTTTATCATCTCGTGTGTTTGTACTTGTAGATTTAGGTTGAAGACTTGAAGATCATTTGAAGTCCAAAGTTGTAAAATTGTCATCTCACAGAAAATCACCTACAGGCCAGATTTGGAAGTTTCAGGACCTAAGATCTGAGAAGAAGGAAGTGCAGACCTTGAGCCTCAAAATCACATTTTGAAATTGCAGAAGTCTAGATCAAGACTAAGAATAAAGTAAGGGAATCTTAGTACTCCTAGAGATGTTTCACAGAGATTATTTTAGGTTTTTTTTTTACATCTGAAGATTCTGTGTTTTGTTGGTATATGGATCCTAATCAGACTCAAAGGTTAAATTTTCCCCACTTTTATTGGCACGGTTTCCCCCCAAATTATTATTTTATAAATTTGTTGAGTGATATTTTTCTATTGACCAACATAAAAGGCCTTAATTTTTTAATTGACATAAGTCTTGATAAAAAAGGCTAAGGGTTTAGGTTTCTGTTGACATTGTATTGTAGCATTTGCAGCAGTATTGAGTTGCAAGGATTACTGGTTGTAATTGGTTCAACTTATTGGATAATAATATTGGGCTCTCTGTTGGTGGACGTAGCCCAAGTTTGGGTGAACCGTGTTAAATATTGTCTCTTGCTGTTATTATTTCTATGTTTTTCATTCCTCTATTTAATCTTTATTTGCATGTAATTGATATTTTATGCATAGTACTCCTAACATGTTTGCACCGAAAAATAGCAGTGGGACTAAGAATACAGTAAGGGTGTCTTAGTCCTCCCTAGCATGTTTGAAAATATTTTTTACATTTCTGGAATCCTTATCACATCTCCAAACTTACCATGTACATACATCCTAACTTGTTGTTACTTAATTTTGTCATTTTCACTCATTATTTGGCTTGCATTACTAGTTTTTGTGATTTGAATATCAAGTTGTCTTTTCCAAGATTTTTCTTAGTGGTGAACCCTTGTAAGCCTAAGGAATCTTCCTAGGTCTCCCTTGTTGAGAATGGACTCACCTTTTGGGTTGATAGTCAATCCAATTTGGGATCCTAGGTTTAAACCTACTTTTCTGAGCTTTTGTTTGTTGCTTCCAGTTTTTTGTTACAATTTGTAGAATTACTGTTATTCCACTTTCTTTCATTTCAAGTGTATTTTTAAATCATTTCAATTACAATCATCCTTAGATCTGAAAATGATCTTATTTCTAAAACTTTGCATAATATGGATAAAATTACTTTTCACTTTTTCCTATACATGTTTACATTCATAAAACTTTGCATGAGTTTGATAAAATTGCTTTTCACTTTTGGATATAGATTGTTTGCATTCTTAAATTTTTGCATACATTGGATAAAAGTGTTTTGCATATTTGGATATACATTGTTTACATTATTAAAGCATTATATGAGATGGTTAAAAGTTATTTTCATTTTTGGTCAAACAATGTTAGTACCTTTCCTTTCTAGGCACGCTAAGAAAAAGTTCATGTCCCCTCCCTATGAGAGTGTTTTAGTGAAAGGGAATACAACCTTGGACAATCCTAATGATCATATTCATTCTTCTCCTAATATTTCTCCTATTTGTGAAGAGGATATTTTGGTGTTATAAGAACCAATCAATGAGATTTTTGAGTCCTATTTGTTTCTTTCCTTCTACCTCTCTTAGTGGACAAGACATTGATGAACAAGAGGACACAACCATAGGTAATCACAATGATAACACATAACACAACAAGAAATCATTGAAACTTCAACTATTCCATATTCACCTCTCAACACTTTCCCATTTTGTGATAATTAAATTGAATGTGAGGAGGATATGTTGGTGTTGAATGATCAAACCTTTAAGATCTAGGACAACCCTCTTTATGATCCTTCCGCTACCTATCCTATTTTGGAAGACATTAGGGAACAAAGGAATGAAAACATAAATGATAATGAAAATCATATTTTTTCTTCTCCTAGTATCTCTCCTAGTCGTGAAGAAGATACTTTGATCGATGAAAGTCATGAGAATCTTAGTTATCACTCTTTACCTAGGGAAGCCCTTATTGAGAAAGATAATTCAACCATTGATCATTCCCTTATTTACTATGAAGAACCAATCCTTTAATTGCAAGAACATTTGGTTTGTAGTTATCCTAAAAACTCTCCTCCTAGGTAGGATATCATGGTGCAAGAAAATGACAGTGATGTGACTCCCTTGAATTATGGTGAAAAGATGATACTAGATTTCCCTTTATTAGAAATACATCAAACCAAGACTGCTAAGGTTATGAATGCACAAGTGTCCATTAGATCCCCTTTTGTTAATGGAACTCCTACATACCCTGTGGGACATCATAAGAATCCTCTAATTCTTTACCCCCCCTCACAATGACCACAAATTCAAAACAAACCTCAACTTATCCTTTACCCACCTAAGAATAATGTGTCACAACAATCGAGTCATAATACCATTGCTCAGACATATAAAACTAGGAACAATCCACAACCAAGACAAACACTTTCAACATACCTCCCATTTCCTAATCATATCCTACCTAACCCTATCTTACCAGGTCCTCCTCATGGAAAGGAGTATGATCTTGTCAAACAAATAAAGAATACACTAGCTAAGATATCATTGTGGGACCTTATTCAAGCCTCCCCTCACTATCATAACATGGTTCAAAATTACTTACAACAAGTTTCTATCCCTTCTAATGTGCAACTGAATGACATAGCATCCATGATTCAAGGACTGAATGTTGACATTGTTTTCCACCAAAGTGAACTCCCCCCTTTGGAAGTGCAAAAAAATATGAATATTTCATAATAATAGCTATCCAAAAGATGGTAGGGATTAAGTGTACCCTTGTTGACAATGGCTCAACCCTTAATGTGTGTAGTGTAACCATTTTGGATAGGCTTGGCGTGGATAAATAAAAAATTTAACTTGATTCTTTATCTATTAAGGGATTTGAAAATGTAGGAAAGCAACTGCTTGGAGTGATCAATTTACCTATTACAGTTGGAAAGGCTACCTTACAAACTCCTATTCATGTTATGCCTCATGATCTTTCATATAATCTTCTTTTAGGAAGACTGTGGATCCATGAAATGAATGGGATGCCCTCTACCCTTCATCGTAAAATGAAGTATGTCTACAATAACAAAGTGTACACACTCAAAGCTAACCTTGAACCAAATAGTTGTTTGAACATTAAGAAAGGAAAAGAGAATCTTTTGAAAACATTAACACCAACTACACAAGTAGAACCTGTGCAACAATTTTTTTTTTGAGGAAATCACGAAGCTATTAGAAGATTATTGTGGTTCCTTAGATTTCACACCAACATTCATAGGAGAATACAAGATCATACACAAAGACTATGAAAGGGAAATGAAAAATTAGTAATGTTAACACAAAATTCGGAAGACCCTTCGAAAGCATCCACCTCAACCAATTTAAAAGAAGAATCAAATTATACAACAAACTTTGATGAACTTAATTATGAGCAACCACCGAATCCAAAAGAGATGCAAAATATTTATGGAAAAGGTTATGAAATGATGAAAAAACTTGTTTATAGTGGAAAAGGATGTGGCGCTAGAGAACAAGGTATTTGTGTCCCTATAGAGCCTCACACACAAGAGAAAACTCATGGTCTTGGTTATTGTCCCTTGAAAGAAATAAACAAGCCTTCACTCAATATCAACACTATTACAAATGATTCTTCTAAGCCGATTTTAACAATAGTGCATTCTAAACTGATAGATATCAATGCTCTTGATTATTATCCTTTGAAAGACATGAACAAAACAAAGAAATCCTTATTTAACATCAATGTCATCACACAAAACACTTACAATTTGAATTCAACATATTTTACACCTTCCTTTAAAGAAGAAAACAAAATCTCACAATCTAAAGAGTCTTGTGTAGGTATGAAACCTTGTATTAAGCAAGAGATATCTTTGTTGAAAAATAAAAGAACATCCTCTACCATTGATCAAGAGGGTATCTTGTCAAGACTCCTCCGAGATTGTTTGATATCCCTCCCTCCAAGAACACGAAATAATTTTTACTACAAGAATTCATTTTTTGCATATCATAGAGTTCATGGTCATGTTACTAATGAATGTAAGGCTTTAAGTGATAAATTTCAACATCTTAAGGAGTGTGGTGCTCTCTCTTATGTGTAAGCACTTAGTTCCTCTAATTGATACTTATTTTTCATTATATTCGGCTCATCCTTTTCCTATACTAAGTGGGGGCAAGGGGTTAGTTAGCCTTGTCATCATATTTCACTTGTCATTGTCTCTTCTAGCTAGTTGACTTCCTTCCATGTATATGTAAGAGCAAGCTTGGGATGTGGATGACATGCCTTAATTTGGATCACATGTGACATACTAAGTTATACATTTTGGGGGCAACCCCTTTCCTTCTCATGACATAGCTTATTGGAAACATATGACTTGGCATAGGGATTTCCGAGTAAGCTCTCATTTCTTCTTCTACTTTAAAGCAATTTCTCACAGTAATGATGTTAGAAACTGCTTTAAAGTGGGGGCATACATCGACACTCATGTTTCACTGTGTGGTTTTCTTTATTCTTGCGATGTGTCCTTTTCTTGGTGGTGTCATTGGGCTTGATTTCCTCTGAGAACATGATATTTCTTTGATTTTTCCTCTCTTGGAGACATTAGGCACAATGTTCCCTAAGAAGAGACATTGCATGAACTAAGAAAAATCCCTTCAAACATCCCTCTTTCTTGCTGCATTGCATTTTTGTACCTTATTAAAGTCATGGAGGTATGGCTTTGATATGGTTCCTTGGGGCTCACCTAGTGGAGAACTAGCTTCACTAGCCCTTGTGAGCATGCATTATTTGTCTTTATCATAGTCATGGCGGTATGACTTTGATATGGATCTCTTGGGGCTCACCTAGTGGACAACTAGTTTCACTAGCCCTTGTGAGCATGCATTTTATTTGCATAGCGGACAACACATTCCACTTGTAAACCTTTTTTGGAAAAACAACCTAGACCCAGTCCACAATGCATTGGATGGCCAATCGAAGCTTGATCCATTGCATTTTTCTTTTTCCTTTTCCTATCTTTCATGGTGTATGCTTGCGATATGGTTATGGCTTCATATATCATCTGAAAGTGTGTCCCTTTGTGACTATGTTGGTTTGTCATAGGATCTTGATCTTGGGGGCTTGGCTACCCTCTTAGTTATTTCCATCCCATCTTACTAGCATTCGTACATTTGAACTCCTCTTGATTGTGTGGTTGGCTACTTTAGTGTGAGTTTGAAGCTATTTTAGTGTGTGGTTGGCTACTTTAGTGTGGGGGCTAAATGTAGTGTAGGAAATGCATACCCTTATATTTTCACACTCTTTAGTGTGAGTTTGAAGCTATTTTAGTGTGTGGTTGGCTACTTTAGTGTGGGGGATAAATTTAGTGTAGGAAAATGCATACCCTTATATTTTCACACTCTTTTGGGGCCGCCTTTCTTTATTTTTACTTATTTATGTCTTACTTGGTCCTATTTTGCATCCACAAGCCTAATAAATTATATCTTTTTATGGCTAATCTTGATAATCATCAAAGGGTAGATGATAATTTAATGATTTTTGTTGAGTTTCCTTGATTTTTGGACTAGGACTAAGATGCCACCTAGGGAATCTTTGACCTCCAAAGGTCTTGGAACCCTGATTTCAAAAGGACCTTAAAAAGTACCCTTTTGGAGTTTGTGCCCCAAGTTTCAAGCCTCAGGACTAAGACGCCACCTAGGGCATCTTAGTCCCCCTTAGGTGATTTTCGGAATTTAATTTCAAATCTTGGTGGGATTTATCCTCCTTTAATTAATGAATTCATATGTCAACTTGTTGTGGTGTAATTTTGGGATATTAAGCATAGATAAGTATAAATACAAGGTTCTTTCACACATTATCATCCTACAAGTTTCATGCAAGCATCCTTATAGCAAGTTTGACTTCACAAGAGCATTCAAGAGCAATTCATAAAGCATTTGGAGCCATCATCAAGATTCAAGCATCATGTCAAAGATATTATTGCATCATGTGTATTTTTGAGCTAACATTTGTGATGTAGGGTTTTGATTTAAGCAAGCAATTCAAGTCAAGATCTATCAAGCATTCAAGCATTTCAAGGTCTACATTCAAGCTAGCCACTTCACACAAGCTTGTAGATTTCACAAGGGTTTGGTGAGTTGCAACATAGCACTTTGTTCATTCATCCTTTCCCTCCATCATTTCATTTCATTATGGGTAGTGAGCCCTTGACAGTGAGCCACTGATACTGAGCCTCTCTTCTTTTGTAGTTAGTGATCCTAATTGTAATTTGGTGTTGCTATTCATATATATGTGAGCTAATCCTCATTTTCATTTTTCCTTAGGGTTTTTCATGTAAATCTAGTGTTCTATTGTGTTTGTATTGTTGTTTCATATGTTTACATTCTACTAATGCTTATAGAGTGTTTACATGTTGATAATGGTTCGAAAAGTTAATGAGGGATTGAATGTTTCAATGTACAAATGATTCACCCACCCTCTCAATTTTCCTATGCATCTAAAAATCATGAAGGAAGGGCTTATTTAAATAGAGAGAAATCAAACTTGGGAACTTGTTCCAAGGCTTGTTGATAAAAATTTCATAGGCTCAAAATGGGTATTTAGGAATAAACTGAATGAAGGTGTGAAAATCACTAGAAACAAAGCTAGATTAGTTTGCAAGGGCTATGCTCAAGTTGAGGGTATATATTTTGATGAGACATTTGCACATGTACCTAGGATTGAAGCCATTAGAATGTTTCTCGCATATTCAGTTTTTAAAAACTTCAAAGTGATTTAAAACAAAGACTATGTGTGTAGATTAGAAAAAGATCTATATGGTTTCAAATTGGCCCCTGGGGCTTGGTATTCTAGGTTGGACAAATATCTCCAACAACAAGGGTGTAAGAAAGGTATTGTTGACAATAATTTTTATTTCAAATGTGAAGGTGAACATATACCAGTTGTTATTGTTTATGTTGGTGTTATCATTTTTGGTAGTAATTGTGATAAGATGTGCAAATTTTTTTCTAATAAAATGCATAAAGATTTTGAGAGGTCCATGCTAGGAGAATTATCATTTTTTCTTGGTTTACAAGTCAATCAATTAGATATAGGGATTTTCATTTCTTAGACTAATTCAAGGAAATTCTAAAGAAATTCAAGATGGAAGATTTCAAGCTAGTTAGTGATCCTATGGTCAATGGATGAAATCTTATCAAAGATGATAAATCTGATTCAATAGATCAATCATTATACATGTCCATGATTGGAAGTCTCTTATATCTTACAAAACAAGGCTTAATATCATGCAAGTTGTTTGTATGGTTGCTAGATTTCAAGTTGCTCCTAAGGAGACACATGTCAAAGTTGTGAAGAGGATTTTTAGATACTTGAAGAGTACATTGGATTATGGTCTATGATATCTTGTTGGTGATGACTTCACTTTAACTATATACACTGTTGCTAATTGGGCTAGTTGTGTGGATGAAAAAAGAGTACTAGTGGTGGTGCATTTTTCTAGGAGATAGATTGGCAATATGGTTAAGTAAGAAACAAAATTATGTTTATTTATCAATAGATGAAGCTAAATATATTTTTGTTGTATCTTGTTGTACTCAGGTGTTATGGATGAACCAAACACTGCAAGATATTACGGTGGTTTTTGATGGGCCAGTCAATATTCGTTGTGATATTACCAATACAATAAATATCTCAAAGAATCTAGTTATGCATTCAAAAACCAAGCACATATCTATTAAGTATCATTTTCTCAAGGAAAAAGTTGCTACACAGGAAGTCAAATTGGAATATGTTGCTACAAAAGATAAACTATTGGATATATTTATAAAACCCCTTCCAAACAAATCATTTGAACAAATTAAGCAATGGTTAGGAATTGTTCCTTCTCCTATCTCTCCTTGAATACAAAATGTATTCATCTAGGGGAAGCATATCAGAGTATTCTTTTATCCTTGGTACTATAGTTGCTCTATAGGATGTTAGTCCTCAAGGGGAGTTATTATACTTTTTTGTGACTTCCTTTGTAATTGATGACAAAGGGGGAGAATTGGAACTAACAATAGATGACAAGGAAAGGAGAATGCTACAAGTATGGTATGCTATATGTAAGGGGGAGAAATTGAAAGATGTTTCCATTAGATGAGTTATGTTTTGTTTCAGTAATTGTGTTGTGGTGTCATGCATATTCAATTTTTTTTATGTGTTTCCATCAATGACAGAGGAGGAGATTATTGGAATTATTTTCATTGATGTCAAAGGGATACTATTTGTCATAGGATTTTGTCTCGGTGAAATTGATCTAAGATGTCAAGAGTTATGCATTATGGAATATTTTTGCTTGTTGATGTCTACTCTTGTTTGTTCATGGCTTGGAAGTATCTCTACAAGGTCAATTCTGGATTTTTAGTTCTTTGGATTGATCAATGTTAGGGTTTCATGCTCTACTAGGGTTTTTCCCTAATTCTCTTAAACCCTATGTTTCTTCCTTGTCATGCACTTTATGTTATATTTTATTGTTGACTTGTTGTCCTTGATGAGAAGTCACTTAAGTGACAACTTAAGCCATTGTCATATCATTTTTATCTATCCCGCTCTATAGTGATTACTGATTTAGGTGGTGTTTTATCTTATGTTTGTGAAGAAGACTAAAGTATGAGTGTTTCAATGATGATCCAATGGCTAGTGCAAAACCTTGTATTCAATCAATGGTTTGTGTGGGATCACAATTTTGATTTATTCTGACTCTGATAAAATTACACTAATTTGATGTGATGACAAGTGTCATCCTTTTATTGCATCACATGCCCTCTTCAAAGCATATTTTCATAATGCTATCACATAAAAGAAATGTGTTGGGATGAGGTGAATAAGTAATGGACACATGTCAAGTTATAATTGTAGTGTTGTGTCTCTTCACAATGCATTTTTTTTTTTATAAACTTTCAGTAAACTACACTGAAGCGCTATGTTCATACATGTAAGGTATTGCAAATCAATGGTCATTACAATAACACATTCTTGGGCCACTTTTACATAGTAAAAATTGTGACAGTGCAAAATGGTGAAAAATGTCATATTGTCATCGTAGCAAAAGGTCTCTTTAGAGCGTAATTCCATTCTAGAGTGTAAAAACAAGAATGCACTAAGCATGAAGTAATGATGCATGGCGCAAGAAGAAAAAGTAAGATGAATGAGTTTCAAATCAATGGTGTGTGTTGAAGAAGGAGATCAAACAGCTATCATTGCATCACATAAATGTATTTTTTCTTGTGATCATAAACAACGAAGATGCATTATGATGACAATGTGTGTCCCCTCATCAGATGACTATCGTAGTATCACATACAGATGTATGTTTCTTAAATCATAAACTGCGACAATACATGATTATAAAATGTGTTCTCTCTGAATGGAAAGAAAGTAGGATAAATGACTAATATTCAAAGAGAAAATAATTATTTCCTGAAGATAAATTTAATGAGAAAAACTAGAGAGTAGAATCTGATCAGATTGCAATTCTTGTAAAATCATTCAAGCAACGGTTTAAAGAAATGTGAAGCAATTAGGGTTATGTGTAATGATGGAAATAATTGTGATCGTGATCATGTTGAGTTAGTTTGTACATGTATATATGATTACACAGAGGTTATTCAATTGAACATTCATAGTGGTGTGTAGTGAGTATTCACTAAAAAGGGGAACTATGTCAATGAGGACATAGTTTTGATGGTAAATATAAAGAGAGAAATTAGGTAGAGAAAGAAAGTTTAAGTGTATGATTTGAAAAGGTGAATTTTAGGTTAGAGAAGAACCACTGTCTGCATATATGAATTTATAATAATTGAGAGGTTGATGCCTCAGAAAAATTGGGTTGGTGCTTAGTTAGGTGTATAGTGTACCTAAATGTTGGTGCCTTAAAACATTGTCTTGGGTGTCAATGCACTTGTGATTTGGTGCTTACAAAACATTTGTAATATCTTTTGATTGTGAGGTTGGATTTGAGTAGTAGAATCAAATGAATTTTCTCACCGTGATTTTTCCCTTTTAGTGTTTTCCATGTACATATGATGTCTTCTCATGTGTGTATAATTTATGTATGCTCTTAAATCTTGTTTGCTAGTTAAATTTGAAAAAATTAAAATATGTTGATTCACCACCCCCTCTCAATGTATGTTCTTTCAACACTTCTTTCTTGCACTTGAAGGAGAGCTTATGAATAAGCTATGAATGTCCTTGAAGCTTAAAGGATGGAGGAATTTCATTATATGTAGGTGAAACCGAATTGAGCTGGGAATGTTTTCACATTGAGGGAAATAAGATAACATGGAAAGGAGATGTAATGATGTATAGGAGTGTAGAGAGGAGAGGGTATGGAGTGGCTATGAAAGATGTGTAACTAATGCTCCAAAGAGGCAAATTATTTTCTATAAACCAAAAGCTTGTGTAGCTAGTCTATAAAACCTGAAGGAAGTATAATTATGAACTTCATCCATAAGTTATTGGAAGGTATTGACTAAATTGGGGTTCTATATCAACAATTAAAAGTCACCAGTATTATTTTATTTCTTGGTTATATTAGTAAGATAGTTTCTATTTGTCTATTGCCTAAAATATAATTCTTTGTGGGAAACAATAAGATTTAAGTTATTCTTAGTCTTTATATATGTAGAGCGAGTTCTTGTATTGATTTGGGAAGCATTGAATAAATTTCAACTCATGTTTATTGTTAAACTATTTACTTGAGAAAAAAAATTTAATTGTTCCTATGTGTTCATAACATTAGGTTTTACTCTTAATTTTCTAGTCTTAATTTTTTTATGAGATATCCTAGACTTCTCTTATGTTATGGCTAGAGTTTTGTCTCCTTGAAATTTGTAGAATTAGTAAGGAAGATGAAATCTTATATCATAAAATGAGTCAATGTATTTATTAAGAAGGCTTGGTATACTCATATCTAATACTTTTATGAATTTATGTTTTATAATAAAAGATAAAGTATTGAATATCATATGGCATGTTTTTGAATCATAAATAAATTATTGATTATCATATGATATTTATAAGGAAATGCTTGGGTAAACCTAGAGGCGAGTCTATAAATTTGTATTGCTTCACTACCATGATATTAATTTTATAATAAATCTATCCAATTCATGGTTAGGTATTTAAGAAAATGGCACAATTTACCTATTGTCCTTTCCTTGGATATATTGGTTAGGCTTATCAAAAATCTATTTTGAGTTTGAATGGTCTCATGCTAGCTCTTGAATATTTAACTTTTTAGGGAATTCAATAAGGTCTGAAAATTTTCTTATAGGTTGGGACCTTATGGGATGCTCTAAATCTATGCCATGTTAACTAGATATAAATTATGTAAGATATCAACTTACATAACACATGATTTAATTCATCTTATTTAGTAAGGGATATATATATATATACACACTAGTGGGTGATCCCTAAATACTGGTTTACAATTTTTGGCCAAACTAGACACTGAAATAATTTTTTCTAACTAAATCTTTACTTTCGAGAACCTATAATGGCTAAACCGTGAAGAATTTGAAGATGATGCAAACTAGTTATTTGTCACATTTTGTCTCTAGATTCTAAATATACTTTTTTCAAAAAAATTGGAATCATATTGCACTTCTTTTTCCATCTCCATTGAAAACTAGGTTTTTTTAGTAAACATCATTTTTGAGTGACGCTCACTGTATAACACAACTTTTTTTCCATGAAGGATAAAATTCTAATTCTCTCGAATTTAGATTTGTAACTATGATATCTAGTGCTTCCAATTGGTTAGATAGTGTTTTATTGAATATTTTTTCCTTAATCAAGTTTTGAAGTCAAACTAATTACAATACAGCCATAGGTGGACCGTATAATGCATAACTTTTTTTGTATGTATCAAAATTCAATGTTTTTTTGTTGGATCAAGGACTTCAATATTTGGTGCAATCATATTTTAATCTACTATTTTTCCACATGTGCAAAACAAAGAGCTTGATTCTTGTTGAAAAACCTATGTTTAATAAAACTAAAAAAATAAATACATAATAAAACCAAAACATATTCAAATTATATTCATTGGATAGCTCATTCTGAGGACTACCATCATCTAGTTGGGTCTGTGAATTCTCCTCCATTTTCATCCTCAACCTGAGCTTCGAAGCACAAAATTCTAGACATTTTTGGTGCCAGAGGGTGAGAAGCTAGGAAAAGGGGGGTTCGAGCGAACTAAGGTTCATTTGAACCCCCTTTCAAAAAAAAAATTCTTTATGTTATTTGCTGAGAATGGTGGGGCCTTGCATTTAATTGGTTCACTCGAACCAAGGTTCATTTGAACCCTTTTTTGGTTCACTCGAACCAAAGGGTTCATTCGAACCCCAAAAACCAATTTTTTTTGCATTGGGTCATTTTTTGCAACTTTTCCTTCCTCATTGGAATTGTAAACCACTTTTGTGGGTTTACCCTACTTCATTGCAAGTTTATTTGAGATGGTAATGAGAATGCCACTATGATGTATTAAAAAATTTGGGTTATTATACTTTAGAATTTATAATATGTTGAAACATTTTAGTATATACTTTTTAGTATAAAACTACATATGTATATAATGGACTTGTCTTAAGGAAAGTATGTTAACTCTAATTATTTTGAAACTTGTATCATCTTTGTGACTATTAATATTATTAGTCTTGTGCATAAAACTATTGAGAAAAAGGTCAATAGGGTTGTGATAATGCTCTAAAACTAAATAAGACTCTATGTTAGCAATACTAGGATGTACCTACATTTTGATTGTATGGAATCACTTACCATTGACCATTAAGGTCATGTTCAATATACTTAGCAAGTGTGAATATTATCTAGAACCTAAATTGGGCTTGTATAAGAATATGCAATTGTACCATGTAGGGTACAAAAAATCAAAAGGTCGA
This sequence comes from Sequoia sempervirens, assembly GCA_007258455.2. Taxonomy (NCBI): domain Eukaryota; kingdom Viridiplantae; phylum Streptophyta; class Pinopsida; order Cupressales; family Cupressaceae; genus Sequoia; species Sequoia sempervirens. The sequence goes on along the minus strand of VDFB02000003.1, from coordinate 735,974,936 downwards.
TAATATTATTATTACTAAATTTATTGACTATATATATTCATATGATGACCCAAAAAATACACTATTCCCACCACCTTAAGTATACTGTAGGTATCAATTATGCTTAAGGAAACTTTACAAGTATTTTTGTAAGCCTTCGAGGTTTTAGATACTTCAACATGGCCTTGTTGATGCATGTTAGGTTCAATCTAGGAGGAAGTCCTAATACTTGATTTTATAGAACCATATTCTAGTGAGACCTCATTTGGACCCATGTTGAGAATTTTTGCATAATTGATGTATGGTTTAATAATATTTTGACTATTACTAACTAGGAACATTCACTCTTTATCAATATTCTATTCTTAGATTGAGTTAGAATTGCTTAGCAACATTGTAGGTATACTTGGATCTCCAGGTTTAGAGAGATATACCTTGGATGACAACATTCCTGACAAAACCTAGCTAACCATTATTATCTAGTGTAAAATAATACTAATCTATATAGAACGTTGGTGTATTTGGAAGGAAGAATTAATATTAGTTTCTAAGGTTTAATTAACTCCCCTTGGGTGGAAAGTTGTGATATAAGAGGGATTCGTTACACACGAGTCTCTCCTTTCTCAAGAGATCACCAGGGAACGAACTGCCCTTATACACCTCAGGATAGCAAAATGATAAAGAACCAAGAAAATAGTTATGTCTCAGAGGAAATATCCAGAGGTCTTGAGGGAACCAGATCATAATTTTTCTATCCCAAAAGAGAGAGTTCTCAGCTAGAAGACGTTAGCGCAAATCTAGGATGCCAGCGCGGCGTGCTGTCATCTGAAAGTCACACCGACGTCCCGAGCAATAGAGAACTCAGGAACCCAACAAACAAACAAAAAAATCCTACTCACAGACTCAAGAGTGATATAAACAGAATTTTTAACTAACCAAAAAACCAAATACTGAAGGAAATATCATGATACTTGGAGAAAGCTTACCCTTTTCTTGGACACTCCAATATTCACTCCAAGCTCCTTTCTTGTAACCTCCACACAGAATATCAAGGAGAAAGTTGTTGGGTGGCTGTATAGGGGCCTGCCTCAGTTAGACTACGCTTTGGTGTTCCCACCTCCACAGACAACCAAGTTGGAAAGGAAAGCAAAGCATGTGGTGAAAGTAATACCCGCTCAGGGGTAGAACCCACACCACAATAAGTGTGTGGTGAAAGAGATTCCCACTCTAGAGTATAACCCGCACCACTAAAGAGTAGACAAATGCTTGTAAAAGGAAAGTGAGAAAGGGAGAGAGAGCATTACCCACAGGCCAAGGCCCTCTTCGGAGCATGCAGATGCACCGCTAAGTGCTTGCTTGATAGTTGTTGTTGCTACTGGGGGGACCTCAGTTTGGCATGGCTTCACCTATGAATGCACTACTATCAAATGAGAAGAAGTCTCAAAGTTGTGGCTAAAGAAAAAAATGAGAGCTAAAGTGATGTCTGCCAGTCTTCCAATCTTCCAACCTCCAAATGAGAGGAAAAAAGAGGTTCTTATGCTTGCAAAGGTGGCAAAGAGCCGTTACTTTCAGAATGTAACCACCAGGACATGCGTCATGGGGGTTAACCTTCCAGATTCCATGTTTCAAGCTCATGAAATAGCTAGGATGCTAGCACACCGCGCAAATGTTTGTGCACCGTGTGTTCATCCAAAGCCTATATTCTCAGGGAACGCATTGCCAAGCTTTTGTTGCTAACCACTTGTCCTCCTAAAGTCAGAATCGCGAAATTCTGACTCAAGGGGTTTTGTCATTAATTTTTTGGAGTGTCATAAATGTTAGGAAAGAATGTGGAAATATGGAATTGCCCCTAGGTGCAATTCTATGATATTACATTTTTCCCCCACTTTAGTGGGCTCGATTTTGAAAACATTAGCCTCACTAAAGTAGAAAAGATTTTTTTTCAAAATTTACGGATTTGTGTGCCAACAAAAGGAGACCATAGCAGCTATTGTAGTTGAGCTAACTGGGACTGGAGATGCCCCCAGCATCTGAGCTCGACAAACAACATCTGAGAAATTGTGAATTTGTTGAATGTTCCATCCTACGAAACTCAATGTTTAGGTTAGCTTCAAAAAATTAGAAGAAGGCTATCACAGAGAGAGGAATGATCAAGAAAAAAATTTGTCGATTCAAAAGAAAATATGATCAAGAGACGAACTTATGCCCCCTCTTGATTTTTCCCCCAGCTTAGTGGGGAAAATTCAGGAGAAACTGGGAAGCCACAAGTCCTAGGGAAAATGGGCCTTGAAGGGTCATTTTCATTATTCACCACAAGCAAATTGTTGGCTTTTGTGAGAGAAAAGTCAAAAAAATGCCTAGCAGGAGAGAGTATGAGTAGCCGAGGTTGGAGCAGCTACGTTAGGACATAGCCAAGGGTCATAAGGTGGAATAGGTAAGTCGCAAACTCTCGCTTTTAATGGATTTTTGGTGCATTTTTTAGATTTTTTCAGCCAGCAAGGTGCGTAGGTGTCTTTTTTCGCACGCTCGTGTCTCGAAATGGCATTTTCGTTTGAGATTAGTGCCTACATATATTTTCCACATTGTCATATCAAAGATGTGTTAGCATCTCTGAGGCAACCATGGCGGTTTGGAGACACATGTGTGGTGTGTGAACGTTTACGCCTTGCGCACAATTCTCAGCTATTTCTTTTTTTCAATTTTTTGATATAAACTATCAATGTTCTAATTCAAGCTTTTCTTTATTTTGGCAGGAGTACTCAAAGATTCGGGAGCATCCTAGAGGGTGAGCATTCAAGTTGGTCTGCGAGCAGACAGACCACTTATTTGCAGATGAGGTTACACTTTTAGAGAGCGTCGGTCTCTGGCACGTTTTCACTATGCCAAAGATGAGATATCATGAGCGAATGCTTATAGCCCTTATGGAGCGGTAGGATGCCACTACCTCATCTTTCCAGCTACCATTCAAGGAGATGACCATCACTCTTGAGGATGTCTATCGAATCCTCAAACTACCCATCTGCAGACGACAAGTGGCCTTAGATGATACATGGTCGACACAGCAGCGAGCGAAGGTTGTCCGCTACTGCATGGGGAGGACGGACGGTGGTGATGGCATGAGCCATATCTACATGCACTGGTATGACTAGGTGAGGACCACAATGCCATTGATCTATCGAGTTATGGTTGTGACCATCCCCTATCGGTGGTGGATAATATTGGCGTGGCTACAGAATTTAGGCAGTGGTGGGAGAGGCATCAACCTACTCATGTGTTCAGCGAGGGTGCTCTGGGAGGGGACCCTGGTCCATAGGGAGACCTACCAACCCCACCACCGTAGGATAGGAAGAGAGGTCAGTACCAGGCTAGGGAGGAGGAGGAGGAGGAGGAGGAACCCTAGGAGGAGGAGGTGCCACTAGGGACGTCGGGGCGGTGGAGGAGATTGGATCCCCCACCGACCACTCCAGTCTCTTCAGCACCACCATCTTCCACTACGGCTACATCACTTGTGATACTAGGAGTGATTTTTGAGGCCGGCAATGTAGGTCCGAGTACTGATCCTCACCCTGACCCAACATGGCAACCGGGGGATTCAGGTATACATGTATTATTGTTTTATGTTTCACACTTTCAGTCTAATGGTATACATGAGTCTTATATATGCCATGTGATACTGATGTCTTTTTCTTCTCTATGGTTGCAGAGGATGCACAAGGATGGACTTGGCTTATAGCTCAATGTATATCAAAGATTTCCCCCACTGTACAGATTCAAGGGTCAGTCCTAGAGGAATATCGCCCAGTGTTTGCAAGGTGTCATGCCCCCAGCTTTGAGTTGGTTGCATGTCTACAGATTGCATATGAGGAGTGGGGTGTGAAGATTGTCCAGTTGACTGCAGAGTTGATGAGCGTGTGAGGGAAGCGTGACCAACTATCGAGGGAGCTATGGACAACGCTCGCCAAGTGAGATACGACAGTGGGGAGGGCTGATTCCACTAAGCAGGAACATGACACCCTTCAAAGCTATCTCAATGACCTTGGTGGACAACCGATAGCTCTGAGCTCGATAGAGGTTCAACGACTGTGAGACTAGTTGTGGAAGGCAGAGCTGGATATATCCTCCTTGTAGGGGGAGATCAGAGGGATGCAGGTAGCCTTATTCATATCACGTTCTCATCATTCACGCTCGATGACTATCATTCAAACCCTCCCATGGCTTCTAGAGCATCCACCAAAGCTAGAGGGGTCTGGGAGCCATCCGCCTCAATGATCGGGGATCATCATCATTTTTTGTGTATATCATTTTTGTAGCGAGATACATATATGCTCATGTATACTTGTAGATCTTTCTGTATAGACATATATTCAGTATACACTCATCATTTTTTTGTAGTACTGGCCCGATACATGTACATGACATTGGATACATACATTGCATATATATATACATATATGGATACATCGATTCTTGTCTCATAGTATTGTTTATCTAAATGAGTATGTTTTTTATTTCTTATATGTTCATGCTATGGATGTTATATTCTCATGTGGATGTATGCTTATATTAGATGCTAATATGATTTAATTGAACACACATGACTATATGTTAATTAAATACAATGATGATCTAATGGAAATGTACACACATGCACATGGTCACTTATAACAAAAAATTATCATAATGTGTTAATGAACAATGTCAACATATGCAGTACTACTATTATTTTTGTAGAGAGAGGGCACCACATAGGTGACACATGGGACAGTATGCATAGTAATGACAAAGATGCATAGAATTCATAAGCTCCTTCAAAGGCGTTCCATCCATAGATGATAATCCATAGGTGCCTAAGCCATATACAAAAATCACAATGTAAGGGCCTAACCAGTTAGGGCTGAATTTTCCTCTTTGGTCAAGCGACACATTTATATTTCTCTGATTTTCACAAAGAACCAAATCTCCTATTTTAAAGGTACAAGGGAGTACACTTTTATTGTATTGTCTAGATAACCACTGATGATAAGCTTTAAGATGTTCGAGGGATCATAAATGGTGCTCATCGAGCATCTCTTGCTAATGCAAGCGGTTGACTCAATAGGTCTCATTATCAATTATCCCTTTTAGGGAAACTCGTAGAGACATAATTTCCAATTCTAAGGGCATGATAGCTTCAGCACCATATATGAGGTTATAGGGTGTTGTCCCTATAACTGTGTGGAAACTCGTGCGATAGGCCCATAAAGCATACGTCAATTGAATGTGCCAATATTTACCATGTTTATTAACTATTTTTTAGAGAATAAGCTCAAGAGTTTTATTTAAAGCTTCTGCTTGACCATTAGATTGAGGATAGTAGGGTGTGGAGAACTTGTGTTGGATATGAAATTTCTTGAGGAATTGCTTCACTTCCTTGTTCTTAAATGGTGTACCATTGTCAGAAACAAGTGTAGCAGGTAATCCAAATTGAGAAATGATGTTGTTCATAAGGAAGCTACAGATAGCTTTAGCATTGGTGGATTGGAGTAGGATAGCCTCGACCCACTTCGTGAAGTAATCCGTAGCAGGAATGATGAAGGCATGTCCCTTGGAAGAGAGAGGTGATATGTTTCCAATAATATCCAACCCCCATTCAATGAATGACCAAGGGGAAGTTTGGTTTTGTAACTCTTTGGCGGGAGTGTGAATGAGTCAACTTTGTTGCTAGCATTGAGGGCACTTCTTGAAAAATTCAAAGGAATCTTGTTCCATTGTTTTCCAATAGTATCCCATGTGTATCAATCTTTGCATCAGGGATTTACCACCAAAATGTCCACCCCCAAATCTTGTGTGAGCTTCCTTAAGGGCAAGGGGTATTTGTACTTTGGTAAGACACCTAAGGAGTAGGCCATTATAGGCCTTCCTATAAAGGATGTTAAATAGGATGACGTAGCGAATCGAAAGCTTCCTCACGTGAGTGCAGTCATTTTTTGTCACATCGTCATGGAAGTTCCTAGATTTTAAATAGTTATAGATATCATAAAACCATTCCCCATAGTCTACATGGGAACACATGGGGAATTCAACCTCAGGTTCTTTGGGGACCACAGGGGTTTGCAAGACTTGGACTACAAAATGGTATTCTTTCACATCTTCAGAAGGTACCAAGGAAGCAACACTTGCCATGGCGTCAACATGTCTATTTTATCTCCTAGGGATATTGGCTATTGTGAAAAAATAAATTTGTCTGAGCAAAGAAAAGGCAAGGTCTCGGTATCAGAACAACTTACTTTTCTTGGCCTGATAGGTTCCCATTATCTAATTCACTATAAGTTCAGAGTCACTTAGGATACGAAGGTGTCTAATTTTTACTGTTATTACGGCATGTAAGCCAACTATAAGGGCTTCGTACTTGATGATGTTATTGGTATAGGGAAAGTCTAATCAAAAGGAAAAGGGAACTAGTTTTCCTTCGGGGGATATTAGGACCACTCCCGCTTTGGAACCAGTTTGACACGTTGACCCATCAAAATACATTTTCCATTCGAGATCATGGTTGATCATAAAAATGTTTTCATCAGGAAACAAATCCAAGCTAGGAAAGGAGCAAGATGAGGGAGCATCTTCCAATTGATCTGCAACCACTTGACCCTTTATGGATTTATGAGTAACAAACTTTATGTCGAATTCAGAAAGCAATATAACACATTTCACTAACCTTCCTACCAGATCGGTGTTGGAAAAAAGATGCCTTAAAAGATCCATTTTTACTATGACATGCGTTTCAGCATGGAGGAGGTAATGCCTTAGCTTCTGTGTAGCAAATACAAGATCAAGGCATTTCCTTTCCATGGAGGAATAATGTGTTTCATAATCAACCAAGACACAACTAATGTAGTAGAGTGCTCTTTCCTTTTCGAAATCATCATATTGGGCTAAAAGAGCTACTAAAGCATATGGCGACACAACTAGGTAAAGTAGAAAGGGCCTATCTTGCATAGCCAAAATCAATACGGGAGGTTTGGCTAAGTAGGATTTGATTGACTCAAAGGCCCTTTGACATCCTCATCCCATATGAAGCAAACATCCTTTTTTAACAAACGAGTGAAAGGAAGGGTACGATGAACCAATTGAGATATGAATCTATGAATTTCCTGAATCTTCCCCTGTAAACTCGGCAACTTGGTAATATTCCTTGGCAGAGGCATGTTAATGATATCATCGACCTTTTTAGTTTCAACCTTGATCCCACAATGAGAGACTATGAATCTCAAAAGCTTGTCGGCATCAACGCCAAAGATGCACTTAAGGGGATTTAATCTCATTTTGTAGAGTCAAAGTCTTTCAAAAATAAGGTGAAGGTTCTTAAGATGATCTTGACAGGTTATGGATGTGGCTAATATGTCATCAACGTAATCCTCTAGATTCTTGTGAATGAAGTCATGAAATATCAGGGTCATTTCCCGTTGGTAAGTAGCTCCTACATTCTTTAACCCAAAGGGCATGACCACATAACAAAAAGTACCCCATGGGGTAGTAAAGGTTGTCTTGTACTAATCGTTCAGGTTGATACAGATCTGATTGTAACCTAAGAAGCCATCCATGAAAGAAAGTAATGCATGTCCTACAGTCGAGTCAACAATCATATCTATATTGGGTAATGAAAAATCATCCTTAAGAGAAGCGTTATTAAGGTCTCAGAAATTGATACATATGCAAATGCAACCGTCAAGCTTACTAACGATGACTATGTTTGAAATCCAAGGGGAATAATCGATGGAACAAATAAAGCCTACTTTTAACATTTTCTCTATCTCAGTCTTAACCATTAATTCCACTCTAGGATTGATTTTTTAGATTTTTTGCTTAACTGGCTTGGCATCAGGACATGGGACGATATTATGAACCACTATAGATTCATCAATACTGGGCATATCCTCATATGTCCAAATGAATATGTCAGGATGAGAATGCAAAATATCAGAGTGTTCGATTGCTTCTTTCGAAGAAAGACACTTTCCAATTTTGATCACCTTTTTAGGGGATATGGGATCCATATAGACCTCGATAGTATCCCCTTTTAAAAGGGAATTTTGGTCTTCATGCTTAGGTGTGGCAACATCATCACTAGTGTTAGATAGAGGTTCCTCCTCATCAACATTTAGGATAGATTCCCCAAAATACGATCGACTATGCAAGCGATACGGGAAACGTCTTTTGTGGTGATAAGGGGGTAATGAGGAGTATGCACCTAGAAATTCCTTTAATGCTTCATCAGAAGAGAAGATATCTAGAGGAATATTCTTGGCTTGCTCCTTTTCCTCTATTAACTCGGAGTGGACGAGGTTCAATTGCTCGACCAAAATCATATTAACACTCCACCAAGGTTTTAGCTTAGGTTTTTCAATGAAACAACCTAGTCCCAAGTTACATCGCCATGGTTTAAGATTGATGGGGACTTGAATTCCCTGCTCGATATATCCCAATCCCTTCTTCCTATAGCCATATCAAGAAGTGAGCTCATATCTGAATCCATAGCGAGTTTGTAAAACCTTAGGGGGCGGAGGATCCACATAGAGTGCTTTGTTCCACCAACAAACATCAAATGTATCTACAAGGGTACTTCCACCTCCTTTGTCAGATTCACAAATGTTAATTTCTTTTGCAAGAGGAAGATCATTCTCCTTAGTGCGGGCAGGAGTGATTTCCCTTCTTCTCCTCCATGGGAGTATTATCCACCTTTGTACTAGGGGCACGTGAAAGGTCCACGCAAGAGGGGTCCACCTTGTACTCCACAATAAATAATTCAAAAAAATTCAAGGAACCCCAATCATCTCCAAGGAAAGAATTTTCTTGAGAGGATGATGCGAGAGAACTAGGATTCTCTGCTTTACATGGTTCTTTAGTTTTGACACTCACCCTGGGAATGATTCCCACAGAGGGTATCGATGAAGAACATGCCATAGCATCAATAGTTGAGGAAGGGATACAATTCTTGAGGGTAGACATAGTTGAGGCATGACCGGCAACAACTAGTTCATAGTGGAAAATGCCCTCTGGATCCGCTTTGACCGTGACTACCTGATTATTTGCGAAAAATATCAAAGAATGATGTAAAGTGGAGGTTACTACGCCCATAGCGTGGATCCAAGGTCTCCCTAATAGGAGATTATAACATAAAGTTCTAGGCATCACATAAACCAATGTGGGTAAGGTAACAGGGCCTAGATGCAAAGGTAGTATTATCGTACCAAGAGCTTGGCGGCCAGTGTTATCAAATCCACGAATGTATAAAGAGGAAGTTGCCAAGGAAGATGAATCAACTTTAATTTTAGGTAGTAGGTCCATACCATGAACATTGAGTGTCGATCCGATATCAATAAGGGTACACCTAATAACGATGTTATTAATGTTAACTATGATCATCAAAGGCTCTACTTGCTTTTGCACATCTAGAGGTGAGAGTTCTTGCAGGTGGAACATAATATTCGGCGAATTTGCACAAATATGAGCCAGTAATGCATTAACATATGTAGGCCTAGCAGAGGTAGGAAAGAGAATCTTTTGCAGGGCCTCTTGAAGCATCTATTGATAAACCGAGGCAGTTTGAAGCAAGTCCCAAAGTGAGATCTTAGCCGAAGTAACACAAAGTTGCTCAACAAGATCATAGTTGATTGGTGCTTTGATCACAGGTTTAGGTGCTGCAGGAAGGCTTGGTTGGGAAGGTGGTAAAGAAGTAGGATTAGAAGGTTGTTGATCCAAGTTTTTTCTGTTACTCCTTGTGGGATATGCGTGCCCAACAAAATTATAAGATGTGGAATTTGTAGCTTTCATGAACCTTGAATACAAGTTCGGTGAATCACTATGACATGAAATTCCATAGATGGTAGGGTTGGCTGGGGTTTCTTAGGACTCATAAGGAGCCACTGAGGCTACCACCATATTTACCGATCCCTTAGCCTTTCGAGAAGAGACTTGTTCAGGAGATTTACGGACAGGGGGGAATGCTTCTAGGAAGTCATCTAGAGCATCCTCTAGCATATCAAAATCTTCCTCAAAAAAGTCATCATGATGAACATGTAACATCGCAAATAAACTTTTGACGTTCACGTTGGGTTCACCAAAAAGTGATATAAGAGGGATTCGCTGCACACAGGTCTCTCCTTTCTCGAGAGATCACTAGGGAATGAACTTCCCTTATACACCTCAGGATAGGAAAATGATAAAGAACCAAGAACATAGTTATGTCTCAAAGGAAATAGTCAGAGGTCCTAAGGGAGTCGAATCATAAGTTTTATGTCCCAAAAGAGAGAGCTCTTGACTAGAAGATGTCAGCATAGATCTAGGACACCAGCGCGATGCACTGTCATCTGAAAGTCACACTGATGTTCCAAGCAACAGAGAACTCAAGAACCCAATGGACAGAAAGCAATCCTACTCACAAACTCAGGAGTGATATAAACAGAATTGTTAACTAACCAAAAAGCCAAATACTAAAGGAAATATCATGATACTTGGAGAAAGCTTACCCTTTTCTTGGACACTCGAATCTTCACTCCAAGCTCCTTTCTTGTAACCTACACATAGAAGATTAAGGAGAAAGTTGTTGGGTAGCTGTATAGAGGCCTACCTCAGTTAGACCCCGCTTTGGTGTTCCCACCTCCACAGATAGCCAAGTTGGAAAGGAAAGCAAAGTGTGTGGTGAAAGAAATACCTGCTCAGGGGTAGAACCCGCACCATAATAAGCGTGTGGTGAAAGCAATACCCGCTTGGGAGTATAACCCGCACCACTAAAGAGTAGACAAATGCTTGTAAAAGTGAAGTGAGGCCAAGGCCCTCTCTAGAGCACACAAACACACCGTTGAGTGCTTGCTTGAGAGTTGTTGTTGCTGCTAGGGGGACCTCAGTCCGGTATGGCTTCGCCTATTAATGCACTACTATCAAAGGAGAAGAAGTCTCAAAGTTGTGGCTAAAGCAAACAATGAAAGCTAAAGTGATGTCTGCCAGTCTTCCAATCTTCCAACCTCCAAATGAGAGGAAAAAAGAGGTTCTAAAAGAGGTTCTTATGCTTGCAAAGGTGGCAAAGAGCCGTTACTTTCAGAATGTAACTGCCAAGACATGCGTCATGGGGGTTAACCTTCTAGATTCCATATTTTGAGCTCAAGAAACGGCCAAGATGCTAGTGCGTCGTGCATCTACGTACTGCGCATTCGTCCAATGCTTGTATTCTCGAGGAACACATCACCAGGATTCTGTTGCTTAGCCACTTGTCCTCCTGAAGTTAGAATCATGAAATTCTAACTCAAGGGGTTTTTTCATTAATGTTTTGAAGTGTCATAAATGCTAGGCAAGAATGTGGAAATATGGAATTGCCCCTAGATGCAATTCTGTGATATTACAAATGTATTACCCCTATTTATTGATTAGGTGTGGGGTTTTTAATGTAGGAATTCTAGGTGTATGTTCCTTGAGAGAGACATTATGTATTAATTATAGTTAGGTGTTAATGAGCCAAGCAATGGGATGATGGATATAGTAGGTTGCATCCACTTACATGGTGCCAATTATTCTTAATGTAAATATGTGATGTATGTGTAGATTTTTCACACTAGATATACTTGATGTATGCTTAAGCTAGTCACTATTATACTTGTGATATAGGTGCTAGCACCCTATTCTAGATGTTTTGCTCGACAATTTTCATTTTTCGTTTATGTCAATCTCTAATTTTAGAGACATGAATTCAAAATTGATACTTGGCAATAAATTAGCCCCAAAAATTAAATTTAAATGAATTGGCCTGCAATTTGATTTATTCCTATGTTCCACTATGAAAAACATGAATTATTATTTCAAAATAAAAAGAAATAAGCTAGTACAATACAAAAAGATCTACCAAAATACATCCATTTTTTCAAAACTACAAAGGTATTTTTACATTTATTCAAGTTAGCACAATGATTGGAATTTGATGCTAGTTGAAGGAAATGATGGAATATAGGTTTTGGAGATAACTTTGGCTCCCTTCAAGCACCTAATGACTCATTTTCAGCTTGTTCTCATCTTTAGACTTTGATCTCCTTACTGTCCTAAATAAGGTATTTGAGCATTTTGATTTTCCCTAAGGTATTTCACTTTCTCTTGGGTTGATATTGCTTGTATCATTTAAAAATACTTCTCTTGGGTTGATATTGCTCATGTAATATAAAAATCCTTCTCTAACACACTTGAGTAGGGTTTTTGTCATTTAGTTTGCATTTTCGCTTGTTATAGCCTTATACACACTTAAGGTTCAAAGTACACACACTTTATCTATCAAAAAATCAATTATTTCTGAAGGTAGAAATACAAAAATGGGGGTTTGACCAAGGAAAAATCCTATATAGCCACCCCTTTCCCCTATTTTTTTATAACTTTGTAGGTTCATATCTAGAGATGAAAAGTTGCAAAGTGGGAAAGTGCAACACAAATTTTTTTGTTACATTCTAGAAAGTTGTAGATTCTAATTCACACTTATCAGACAAGGGAACCACCACCCTTGTCCTCCCAGTTTGGCTCCAAAATTTCAAAAAAATTGTACAAAACTTTTTCCCTCTCAAATCTACTATTATTCTATCATTCTTTAGTTTCTTCTATGTGAATAAATTATTTTTCAGATTAGGCTTCATAGTCAATTAAGTCAATAAATTCACATTAAATCCAATCAATTTTCAAGGCAACAAAATAACCAAGCCCAGGGTAGTTTGGCTCTCCTTTTAGGTTGTTAGCCTATCTTGACACCTTGTTGGCTTGGCTTCTAATGTCGATGCAAAAAAAATTGATCCAAGTAATCTATTCATTAGGTCTAGGATCTCTTTTTTCACATCACATTTTGGTGAACTCGACATATCCTACACTTGAAAAATCTTCTAATTTGTATTTCCTTAAATCTAAATTATCAATCAAAATAACTTCAAAAATTGAATCTCTTTATGTTTGCAAAAAAATATGTTTGCATTGAAAAAGAAGTGTTGTTTCTTTAATTTTTTGCAATAATTTGAAATATTGTTTCATTTGAATTTTAGTAATACATCATATCTATAGATAAATTTGATAATTTTCTAAATTAGTGCAAGAATCGATGGAAAATAATAGCATTTTTTGAAAAATTTGAAAACCTTAGTTCATTGTATTAGGTCACATTTTTACAAAATTGGGAAACATTGCAAAAAAATTAGTATCAAACCTAGACTACCATAGTCCTAGATCTTTGTTTACTGTAACACCTATCAAAATTTTAAAATTCAAAAACTTGCACCTCTAGTCTAGGGAACTATTGCCTCTTCAACCATTTTTTAGAGGCAAACTCATATTTATATTCTCTACTCAGATCTGGATCTTGTTCTTGAAAATTCTTTCTATAATAGGCTTGATTTATGGCATTTGATCATAATTTTTCTTAAGAAACCAAAACATAAAAAAATGAACATTACAATTGGAATTGTATTCAATATCTTGGAGAAAGTGAAGTCATCTAATCATGTTAGATCTCTTTCTGCAATAATTTCATGCATTTGATAAGCCTTTTAGTAGTGATGATTTTGATATGTTAGATGAAGCCCTTGATGATTTTCTCTCATCTAAATTATCCAATGACACCACAACTAATTATTTACCCTCCTTCTCATAAGCCTCAACTAGAAACTCAATCTATGCTTATTATTGGACCACCTTTAAGCAAATATAAATCTCATGGTCATGTCTTAAACTCTACAAGATAATTGACTAAACATAATCACATACAAAAAAATGTATCACAACAACATCATTACCATGTTTTTTCTCATACATATAACACCAGAAATAATAAACACATAAAACAAATGTCGGTCATTAATTTATCAATCCTATCCCATAACCTATCCTTCCTCCTTCACCTTGTTTACCTCAACATAAGGGTAAGGAATTGTTAAATGGCATAGGACAACTGAGAGGGGGGGTGAATCAGTTGTCACCAAATTCAAATTCAAAACTTTAAATACTTATTTGCTTCACAACCACACTATTTTTTTATTAGGTATGAACAAGAAATGCATATAACAGAAGGTAAAATCAACACAATGAACACCAGATTTTATGTGGAAAACCCAATGAGGGAAAAACCATGGTGAGGATTAACTCACAATATAAAGAGATAGAAAAACCGATTACAAAGGCTCATTTCCCAAAAGAGGACTCACTGTCCAAATACAAAGGCTTATTGCCTACAAAAAGGAATCACTATCCAATAGGGAGCCTCACTACCTACTGATAGAAAAGAAAACAAAAGATCCACCACAACAATTAACACATTCGCAGCCTTGATAAGAAGATTGTAGAAACCTTTAGCCCATTGCCTTCAAGAATCTAACACAATGAAGTATTGCTGCCTCAACTCACTTTCACACACTTCTACTATTTTAATTTTTTTCTTACTTCATTAATTTTCATCATCATACAATTCTTTACAATTTGACTTGCATTTATATAGTCTTCAACCTTAGAAACTTTCTCCAAGGTCAGCCACATACGCCTCATTTTATAAATTCAAATTAGGTTGGTAGCTCAACATTCCCACAGTGGAAAGGAATGAGAGTGGACCAATAAAGATACTTAACCAAGACCAAAAATAATGACTCAGATGAACCACACACTTCATTAATTAAATTTAATTCTTCAAATGAAGTGTAAACACCAGGTCAGCCAAACCTAATGAAAACACAAATGAACATTGATGTACACTCTTCCCAACAAGAAGATAGCATTTGGACAATGCCAAATGCTTCATTATGCATGAGAACACATCTCAAGTTCCTTCAAATACATCTTCAATAAGTGCAACAATCTCTGAACACTGAACACCTTGTATCAGTCCATCCAAACTATGCAAACACATACAACAACTCTAAAACTTGACTTTTGGATCACCAAACCACATGCATATTTTCCAAAACCAAGAGAACACCATTATAAGACACATTCCAAATCTGCAAGATCTAAAATAGAACAGCGGAGGACTGCGGAGCAGAAACATTTCTCCCAGTCACAGAAAGCTAACTCTGCCAGAATAGTTCATACACTAGTGAACACAACTTTCACACTTCATCAAACCAGAAGCTACAAATCAGTAGATATCACCATCAGATCATCAAAAATCAACCCTTCAAATCCACACAAGTATAGGATCAACACAGGAGAAACACGAAGCACATATCGAAACACATTCTGAACACATTCATAACTTTGACTTCTCTTTATTAATTTTCTCAAAAGCACTTGGAAACTCATCAATTATGCACATCTCCAACATCATAAGGATAGTTCCATGTACTCACAACATCTCAACAGTATCTCAACTATACATGCACAATATGTAATATACTGAACTATGTTGACATCAATGACAACATTAATGACAACACCACCAAATATGCTCATACTTGCAACAATATCCCCCTTTTTCATTGATGGCAACACATGATGTGAAAAAAAAAACATCAAATATAACATCCTGCACAATATTTTGGGAGGAAACCTTTTCTTCCTTTTCTTACTATTTTTCACATGACTTTCTCTCCCCCTTTGACATCAATGGAAAAGATCAAAAAAATTGATCACTCCCCCTTAGGAGTGCACCCATTCAACTCATAATGCAACAATGAAAACCTTTTCTACTCCCCCTACGGAGTAGACCCATTCATCAGTCCAGATAAATGAAGAATCTATGAATTCACTGGATTGATGCACCTTCATGTGCACCTAATTCAGAGGGCCAATGAACCCCAACCTCTCCCTAAGATACTCAAAAGTATCCTTTGGAACAGCCTTAGTAAATATATCTACAATTTGTTCCTTTGTTGTCACATACTCTAACCTGACTTCATTCTCCAACACTTTCTCTCTTAGGAAATGATATCTGATAGATATGTGTTTTGTTCTTGAATGCATAACCAGATTCTTTGAAATGTTTATAACACTTTTGTTGTCACAGAAAATAGGAATAGGCTCATCACATATTACTCCAATATCTTTCAAAGTTTGCTTCATCCACAAAACCTGTGTGCAGCAGGATGCTGCAACAATATATCTTGCCTCTATAGTGGATAAAGAAACCGAGTCTTGTTTCTTACTCAACCAAGAAACCAATCTTCCACCAAGAAAGAAAGCACCCCTACTAGTACTCTTTTGGTCATCCACACAACCAGCCCAATCTGCATCGGTATAAGCACTCAAGGTGAAATCAACACCCTTAGGATACCATATTCCATAATCCGATGTACCTTTAAGATATCTAAATATCCTCTTTACTACTGTAGCATGTGCCTCTTTAGGATTTGATTGAAATCTGGAAACTAAACATAATGCATGCATAATATCTGATCTAGTAGCAGTAAGATACAACAACCCACCAATCATAGATCTATATTTGCTCTAATCAGTTTTAATAGATTCATCATCTTTACTTAGCTTACATCAAGTCACCATAGGAGCACTAACCGGTTTGGAATCATCCATTCCAAACTTCTTCAAAAACTCTTTCACATACTTAGATTGTGAAATGAATTTCCCCTTATTAGTTTGATTTACTTGAAGACCAAGAAATAAATTCAATTCACCAATCATAGACATTTCAAATTCTTGTTGCATTTCTTCTACAAGTCTTTTACACATTCCTTCATTTGCACCAAAGATGATATCATCAACATATACTACTACTATTAACTTTTTTTTACCTTGCACTTTGAAGTAAAGATTGTTGTCAGTAGAGCCTTTGTTGAATCCTTGCTTTGTCAGGTATCTATCCAACCTTGCATACCAATCTCTAGGAGCTTGCTTCAGTCCATGCAATTCCTTCTTCAACTTACAAACCATGTCTGGTTTATCAAATGACTGAAATCCTTCAAGTTGTTCCATGTATACTTCTTCCTCCAATTCACCATTCAAAAATGTTGACTTGACATCCATTTGATATACTTTGAAATCCTTGTGGGCAGAAAATGCCAAAAACATTCTAATAGCTTCCATTCTAGCCACAAGGGAAAATGTTTCTTCAACGTTTATGCCTTCAACTTGTGAGTATCTCTTACATACAAGTCTTGATTTATTTCTTATAACTTCACCATTTTCATTGAACTTATTCCAAAAC
Organism: Sequoia sempervirens; assembly: GCA_007258455.2. NCBI lineage: Eukaryota > Viridiplantae > Streptophyta > Pinopsida > Cupressales > Cupressaceae > Sequoia > Sequoia sempervirens. Next base: position 735,957,817 of record VDFB02000003.1, on the reverse strand, counting down.
ATCCATTTTGAACCAATTGCATTCTTATTCATAGGTCTAGGAACTAATTCCCATGTCTGATTCTTTTCTATTTGTTGTAGCTCTTCTTTCATAGCTCTCATCCAAATCTCATCTTCACATGCGTCACTCACAAACTTAGGTTAAATTTTAGAGAGTAAACACAAATTTACCTCACTTGCTACTTTACTTCTTGTCTTCACACCTTCACTCTTATCTCCAATTATCTATTCCTCTGGATGATTCTTCTGCACATACTTAGAAGTCTTAGAAACACGTTCTGGTTCATTTTATTCTTCTTCAGTTTGTTCTTCTTCCTCTTCTTCTTTCTTCTCCTTATTCTCTTCAGGTACTTGTCCATAGATAGGATCATCAGGTTCAACTTCACTTATCTCAATAGATCTATGCATGTCTTCATCAACTTTCACATTATCACTTTCAACAATCTTCCTCAATCTTTTATTGAAGCATCTATATGCTTTACTAGTAGTAGAGTACCCAAGGAAAATTCCTTCATCACATCTAGCATCAAACTTCCCAAGATTTTCATCATCTCTTTTAATGGAACATTTTCTTCCAAATACCTTGAAGTACTTCACAGTAAGAGTCTTACCAGTCCATAACTCAAAAGGAGTCTTTGTGTTGTTGCCTCTAATCTGAACTCTATTAAGAACATAAACAACAGTGTGTATTGCCTCTCTCCAGTACACATATGGTACATTTGATTCTTTCATCATGGTTCTTGTAGCTTCCTATACCATCCAATTTTTCCTCTCAACTATCCCATTCTACTAAGGGGTTCTCATAGCAGAAAACTATCTTTTTATGCCATGTTCACAAAATGTATTAAACTCACCAGAAGTGAATTCTCTGCCTCTATCAGATCTCAAACATTTGATTCTCAAATTCAGTTCATTTTCCACTCTTGCTTTGAACACCTTAAACCTATCCAAAGTTTGAGTCTTCTCTCTGAGAAAAGCAACCCATGTCATTCAAGAATAATAATCAATAAGGAGCATGAAATACCTGTTACCATTTAGGCTTCCTGTTCTAGTCAGACCACAAAGGTCATTATGAATTAACTCCAACATTCCGATAGTAGATTGCTCTTTTCCCTTAAAGTTGCATCTTGTTTGTTTCCCTAACTAACAACTTCTTCAAATAGTATTTACAGGCTTTGTGATTCTAGGTAGACCTCAGACAACATCTCTTGAACTAATTCTGACTAGATTATCAAAGTTTACATGTCCCATTCTCCAATGTCATAACCAAATTTCATTGATTTGAGATACAAGGTACTAACCATCCACACCTTTAAGTTGATAGATGTTTCCATGAGTTCTCCTTCCAGAAGCAACCATATCTCTGAATATTTCTTTGATCTCGTAGGTATTATTCTAAAACACAAGTTTAAAACCTTTGCTACAAATTTTTCCAACACTCAAAAGTTTATGCCTCAAACCCTTTACATAATATACATCATCAATGTTGTGTATTCCATCAAAACTAATTGTACCTTTCCCAATAATTTTTTCTCTTGAATCATCACCAAACATGACCAAGCCTCCATCATACTTTTCAAGTTTAGGAAACTTAATTTTATCGCCGGTCATGTCATTAGAACATCCACTATGAATCACCCAGTAATCTTCATCCTGCTTAGCATGAAAGGTGGTGACCATAGTACCTTCCATCCCATTCTTCTTGTTTTTCGAAACATTCTTGCACATTTTCCAGGGTTATCAGACATGACTTTATTCTCCAAAGCTAAAAATAATCATTCACTATCATCACCCTCATAATCAAATTCATCATCAGAGATTTCGGCTTCTTCTTTAACATAATAAAACTTCTTATATTTCTTATCCTTTCTATCCTTATCTTTATAATCCTTGTTCTTCTTATGTACAACTATCTTTGGACATCTTGAAGCATAATGACCAATATTACCACAACCGAAAAATTTAAAGGGAAACATACCTTTATACTTACCGGTACCTTTCTTCAACCTTCTGGTGAAATTCACTTCCAGCTCATCAAAACCATCACTATCCAGATCATCTTCAATCTTCATTGCCTTAAATGTTATTTTTTGTCTTTTCCTCTTTCTTTCCAAACTTTCTCATCTCAAATGTTGTCAAGGTGTCGAATAACTGTTCTTTAGTATACTTCTTAGGATCATACATCTCTTCAATAACTGAGATCTTATCACTATAGCAATTTGGTAGGGTGATCAGGATCTTCTCAATTATATCTTCATCGGTCAGGTTTCCCCCTTCATTCCTAACTTCATTTGCTACAAGTTCAACCCTCTAGAAATAACTTGTAAAATCTTCACCTTCTTCCATTTTCAAATTCTCATATTTGCGCTTTGCTACCAACTTCTTTGTCAACTTTACTCTTTCATTTCCTTCATACAATTCTTCCAACTTTTTCCAAACTTCATGAGCAGTGCCTAAAGAAAGAACCTTAGTTCGCTCAATTTTAGATAAAGCACTAAAAACAACATACCTTTCCTTCTCATTCTCCTCATAAGAAGAAATCTCATTTGCATTAGTAAGACCACCCATTGGGAATATATACTTCCTCTCAATAGCCTTCCAGGTCTTGAAACCAAGAGAGATAATATATCCTCTTATTTGTGCTTTCTAGTCATTGTAATCAAATCATCAAACATAAAGATCGCCAACTTATGTGCCATTGGATCTTCCTTAAGTGGTTAAGATCTACACCAAGGAACCAAAGCTCTAATAGCAATTGTTAAATGGCGCAGGACAATTGAGAGGGGGGGTGAATCAGTTGTCACCAAATTCAAATTCAAAACTTTAAATACTTATTAGCTTCACAACCACACTGTTGTGTTATTAGGTATGAACGTGAAATGCAAATAACAAAAAGTAAAATCAACACAATGAACACCAAATTTTATGTGGAAAACCCAATGAGGGAATAACCATGTGAGGATTAACTCATAATATAAAGAGATAGCAAAACCGATTACAAAGGCCCACTGCCAAGGGCTCATTGCCTAGAAGAGGACACATTGTCCAGATACAAAGGCTCACTACCTATAGAAAGGACTCACTATCCAATAGGAAGGATCACTTCCTACTGATAGAAAAGAAAACAAAATATCCACCACAACAATTAACACACATCCACAGCCTTGATCAGAAAATTGCATAAACCTTTAGCTCACTGCCTTTAGGAATCTAACACAATGAAGTACTGCTGCCTCAACTCACTTTCACACACTTCTACTCTTTTAATTTGTGGCTTACTTTGTTACTTTTCATCATCATATAATTCTTCGCAATTCAACTTGCATTTATACCATCTTCAACCTTAGAAACTTTCTCCAAGGTCAGCCACATATGCCTCATTTCATAAATTCAAATTAGGTCAAAAATTCAACATTCCCGCGGTGGAAAGGAATGAGAGTGGACCAATAAAAATACTTAACCAAAACCAAAAATAATGTATCGGATCAACCAGACGCTTCCTTAATTAAATTTAATTCTTCAAATGAAGTGTATACATGAGGTCGGCCAAACCTAATGAAAACACAAATGAACATTGATGTACACTCTTCCCAACAAGAAGATAGCACACAGACAAAGAAAAATGCTTCATTATGCATGAGAACACATCTCAGGTTCCTTTAGATACATCCACAACAAGTGCAACAATCTTTGAACACTAAACACTTTCCATCAATCCATCTAGACTATGAAAACACATACAACAACTCTGAAACTTGACTTTCAGATCACCAAACCACACACATCTTTGCTAGAACCAAGAGAACACCATTGTAAGACACATTCTAGATCCACAAGATATGAAATAAAACAACAAAGGAATGCAGAGTAGAAACATTTCTCTCAATCATAGAAAGCTAACTCTACCAGAACGGTTCACACATCGGTGAACACAACTTTCACACTTCATCAAACTAGAAGCTACAAATCAGTAGATATCGCCATCAGATCATTAAAAAACAACCCTTCAGATCCACACAAGCATAGGATCAACATAGGAGAAATGCAAAGCACATACCGGAGCACATTCTAAACACATTCATAACTTTGACTTCTCTCTTTATTAATTTTCTCAAAAGCACTTAGAAACTCATCAATTCAACACATCTGCAACATCATAAGGATAGCTCCATGTACTCTCATCTCAACAGTATCTCAACTATACATGCACAATCTACAATATACTGAACTATGTTGACATCAATGACAACATTAATGACAACACCACCAAATATGCTCATACTTGCAACAAGAACATGATATTTTTGAGTAGCTTTGTGTTGCTTCGGATAAGATTTCATACAATGAAATTCAAACTTCATCTACCACCATAACATACTTCAAGAGGCTTTACAAAAGAGTGATATGTCACCTTTCGTTAAATCAAATGATGTAGTAGCCTTGCTTAAGGGTATGAATTCAACAGATTTAGAAATTTTCTTCCATAAAAGTGAATTACCCTCTACCAAAGTTCAAAAGAAATATGATGCCCTAATGATATTTGTGGTCATTAATAAAATTGGGGTTAGGGATACTCTTATTGAAAATGGGTCAGCTCTTAATGTTTATAGCATTGATCTCTTAAATAAACTTGGTGTGGATAAATATGTCATTCAACCTGATGCTCTCTCTATTCATGGCTTCAATAATGTTGATGGGAATCCATTGGGAACAATCACATTACCTATTAAGGGAGCTCTTGTAGTTTTACCTACCCTTATCCATGTTATGAAAAACACTCTTTCATATAATCTTCTCCTTAGGAGACCATGGATTCATGCTATGGGAGGAGTTCCTTCTACCATCCACAACATAATGAAGTATACATAGAATAAGGCTTATATGGTAAAATTTAATCCTAAGTCTAAAATTTGTTTACAAAATGAAATGGGACATAAGGATCCCAGTTAAAAATCTTTTAACACATTGATTCCATCTTCATTTAAAGGAGAGCCTATGCTTTACAATGATAAATAAATTGATGATTGTGATTCACCCACGACTAAAATCTTTGGAAATGATTGAGGTTCATTATATTTTACACCTAATTTCATGGGGGAGTATAAAATATTATGCAATATATGCTTGAAGAATCAAATGAACCCACAAAGGCATCTACACAATCTTCAATTGACTCTCCTCAAACATCTAATTTTACAACTTCTAGTAGTAAAGATGATGCTATTATACGTCTACTTTTGATGTTAACAATTATAAAAAACCACCTTCCTCAAAATAAACAAAATCTATCTACAGAAAAGGATTTAGAATTATTTCTCATTTTGGGTACAAAGGAAATGGTTATGGTATAAAGGAACAAGGTATCAAGGTCTCTCTAGAATTGAACACACAAGGTACAACAAATGGTCTTGGTTATTTTCCTTCAAAACCCACAAAAGATTCTCATAGACCTTCTCTTAATGTGAACATACTAACACAAGACTCTCCTAAAGTTTTGTTCAATTTAATTTATCTTGAATTGATAAGTAACACAAAAAAACCTTTCACGGGATATATTTCTAATCAATGAATCCTTAGCATATTTTTTGGAAGTGTATGACGACTTACCCACATATCATCATGATCATGGATTTCCTTATTGTCTAAATGTTGAAGCATACTTTAGGAAATATTTTTGTATATCAGATGATACAATGGATCATCAAGGAATGCCCCAAACTTTCCCTCATGTTGTAGACCACATTACACTACTTGTAGAAGATATTGTTGATGTCTCGATGGATCCATCTAACATGGATAAGGTTATTTTAATTGGAAAATTTCTTGAATCTAATGAACAACAAGAACATTCTACACTTTTACATGATTTTCCTAAACTTTTTGCTTGGTATTATTTTGATATCCCTGACAGAGATCCTAAGGTATTTATGCATAATATTTGTTTACAAGATGGTGAACCAGTAAGACAAAAGATTCATAATATGAATCCCAAAGGGGCTTTGTTCCAGTTAAGGATGAGATTGAAAATATTTTACAAGTCCATTTCATATGCCCTATCGACTATTCACCTTGGACATCGAACATTGTGGCTTTTACTAAACCTAATAATCATATTCAAATGTGTATGGATTTTCATGACTTCAATAAAGCATCTTTGAAAGATGATTTCCCTCTTCCTAACATAGACATGATTTTTAATTCTACCACTAGGCATGCTTTACTATCATTCATGGAATTTTTTGGATATAATCAAATCTTTATCAATCCTTCGGACCAATTCAAAACCTCTTTTATTACACCTCAAGGAACATTTTGTTGGGTTTTCATGTTGTTTGGATTAAAAATGCTCGAGCGACATATCAAAGGTATATGACAACATTAATATGTCATGATTTCATTCACAATACCTTAGAGGACTATGCTAGTGATATTTTGGCTAAATCTATATCATGTCAAGATCATGTCATAATCCTCCATAAAATATTTGAGTGAATTTGTAAGTATAACATGTGGTTGAATCCTAGAAAATGTGTCTTCAGTGTGGATAGTGGAAAACTATTAGGATTTATTGTGTCACTATGTGGTATTGAGATGAAAGAAAAAAAAATTATGTTATAATTAATATGCCACATATTAAAAATACTTCTCAACTTCATAGCTTACAAGGGAAGATTCAAGATATTTGTCATTTTACCTCATCATTGGTGGATCAAACTTTTCCCTTCACTTAGTTGATTAAGAAAGATTCTCATTTCAAATTGAATGATCAAATTGTCAAAAATCCTTTGAGAATTTAAAATAATATTTGGCTAATCCTCCTATTTTACAACCAACTACCTCAATATGTCCTTTTATTCTTTACATTTCTGCTTCATCTAATGCTCTTGTTGCATTATTAGTGCAACATGATGAGAATGTGTCCTATCTAATATATTAGTCATACATTGTTTGATTATGAAACACAATATACCACAATAGAAAAAAAATGTTCAACTCTTGTATTTGTTGCAAATAAATTAAGACATTATTTGTTAAATGTTGAAGTACATGTTAGTATAATATTTGATCCATTAAAATATATTTTCTCCAAAACTGATCTATTTAGATGCTTAGCCAAATGGGTGATGTTGTTAATAGAATTTGACCTTAAGTTTATCTCTCAAAAGGAAATTAAGGGTCAAGTGTTGACCAACCATTTAGTTGAGGCTCCCTCACCATTTTCTTTACCAAACCAAGAGTCAATTTTAGACGATCATGTACTCTCATTAGAAGAGGACAAAACATGGGACTTATACTTTGATGGTTCTAAGTGTAGAACTAGCATTGACGTTGGTGTTATACTATTACCTCCTTTAAGTAAGCCAATTCTCTTATCATCTAGATTTCCTATGCACTAATAACATCATAGAATATGAAGCTCTTATCTTCGGTTTGCATGCATCGTTGTCCCTTAATATTCAACATCTTCGTATGTTTGGAGATTTTGAATTAATGATAAAACAAATCAATAAATATTACTAATCTGAAAAAGAAGACAAACTATCCCTGGATATAATTGCAAGTGGTGCCTCCCTTATATCCCTTGACAATGCATCTACAGATTTCAAATTTACTATTTATAATCTTACATCCCCATCAATATCAAAAAGTCTTAAAGATGAGATAGTTTGTTGTCTTAATATGAATTTAGATGAATGGTACTCCCATATATTTTAATATTTGTGTGTTGATACCTTTACTAATCCTAATCCAAAACTAATTCAAGCTTGTATCCAAAATATTGCATCACAATACACAAGTTTAGCTAATGTGTTATACCAAAGGGCATATAATGGTCTCCTTCTTCATTGCCTTAACAAATCAGAGATCCCCATTTCCCTCGAAGAATCCCATTTGGATGCTTGTGGAGGACACTATAGTGGTTGATCTCTTGTTCAAAAGTTACTTTAAATTGATTATTATTGGAAAAATATGGAACAAGATCCTTTTTTGTTAAGAAATTCCCTAAATGTCAACAACATAATAATTTGTTTCATGTTGGACTGCTCATGAACTTCATTCCCAAGTGTCTATTTGGCCATTTTCAATGCGGGGCTTGGATCTTATTGGTAAAGTATGCCCTCCTTCTTAAGGAAACACTTTTATCATTACAACTACAAATTATTTCACGAAATGGGTTGAAGTGGTTCCACTTTGATCCACGAAAACTGAAGTAATTTGTCACTTCATATTCGATAACATCATATCATGATTTTGTCTTCCTTTTACTTTAGTTTTAGATAATGATACTGTTTAAGAAAAAAAAGGTAAAGAAGTTCCTTGATTTTTTTTGCATACATCACTTTTCTACACCATATCATCCACAATCAAATGGACAAGCAAAATCTTTGAACAAAAAAATTGAGAACGTCTTATGAAAAAATATTGATAAAAATGGTAAAAATTGGCATACTCAACTCTCCTATGCATTATGGGATTATCATACAAGTGTTGTACGGCTACAAGTACTACTTTGTACAGCCTAGTATATGGTGACAATGTGGTTATGCCTTTGGAGTTAGAAATTCCTTCATTATGAATTTATGTCAATATCATGCTAGATGACAATTCCTATAAAGAACAAAAAATTAAACAACTTGAGATGATCGATGGACATCTTATATACATGCTCTCAAACATCTGTAAGCTTATTACAAAGGTCTTCAAAACAAATATATAATGAAGGTGTTATCTATTGTTGGTGACTTGGTGATGTATGAAAATCAACATAATGTGAATGTTGTGTTAGAAGAAATGGGAAAGTTTAGCCCAAACTGGTTAGGACCCTACATTAGATCATTAAGGACTATGGATCAGGATCATATAAGCTCTCTATGATAGATGGTACACATCTCAAAGAACCTATTAATGCTATACATTTGTGTAGATTTTATGCTAAATTTATTTCAATGTTTAGAGCATGCAAATTAGTTTAGATAGATTTAATTTCTATTTAATGTTGCCTTTCTTCATTCATGGAAAACATTCGTGTGTCTTCGATTTTAGATTAATTTTCTTTAAAGTTGATAATTACTTGTTAGCATAGTATTCTTTAAGGCCTAGTGGTGGTGCTCAATGAGGGACTATAGATTGTGAGTAACTCTTAGAGATACTTCAAGACAGTATAGACCTGAGCTCATCCCTAAGATCTACATTGGCCTCTCATGACTCGATATGCTAAGTCAATCTCTCTCAACTCGCACTATATCTAGCTTTGTCTATAGGATCTTATGAACATTAGTGGGAGCTCAATCTATCACTAATTTAAGATCCTCATATGCAGCTCTCAATCATGCTATGGGCTCAAAAATAACTGCATGACGCCCTGTGATCTGTTGTGGCCTATAATTGACCTAATCAGGCTGATTTAGTTGTGCATCAAAAACCATCTCCACCACTACTCAACCCTCAAAGTTGATCCAATACCAAGTACCAACTACAAAAAAGTAAAATGCATAAAATGAAGTCAAATACATCATCATATAAATATAGAACAAAATTAATTGCACCATCTAGTATAAGTTACAAAAATTGAAAATCATCATATCACCTAGATCGCAACTCGCCATTAGGGATCCATGCATGAGATGACTGTAGCTATATCTGTGATCAATAATGATACTAGGGGCATGGTATTAGTCGCTATACTCATTTCACCATTCTCATATATGCTCAATATCGCAGGTGCAGAATGGTGTGTGTATGATACATGATGGCAAGATCTACGTCTCTCCTCAAGGGAATCACTAGCCTCCTCCTGCTCCTTTAGATATCCTCCTATTTTTGCAGTTAGTTGGTCCTCCTCATCATATCTACCTACATCATCACCATCATCCTCATCCTCGTAGTCCTCCCAATGTCACGGCTAGGGCTCAGGATCACAATAGGATGATTTACATGAAATACAAGAACTGGATGTGTGGTGTCCTAACACCTAGTATATGAGGTGCTCAATCCAACATCATTTGTAGTAGAAAAAGGATATGCGTATCAATCCTCATCATCAAAGTCAGTCAAAGGGATTTCCATGATGGTTGGATGAGTTATGTCCTATGGTCTAGCATTGTTATGACTTGATCTAAGATAGGTTGATCAAGGGATGGGAATCCTTTGAGGGTGACCAAATTATTTGGTCACTTGGTTGTAATAGAAGGGAATAACAATATACTCATATTGACTAGCCAAGAAGTGATCACACTACATCCTTGCAAGTTACCTTGACAATCCTATCCAATCCTGTAGTCTCCTATAGGGCCTCCAAATCATGTCCACAACATCTAATTGATCAAATGTAATGTGCCAATATAGAAAATAGTCTTGCTTCCATGGTCTCTTTAAAGTGTAAGAGTAGGATCAAGGATAAGTCCATGCTGCCTCTATCAAAAATCCCATGGGTTGTGTGCAAGTGATGTGCTCGAATGCCTAGACCTGGAGAAGGGTACATGTCACATGCTTTGTGTTTCATAATGTACATACCATCCAAGATCATAATAGAGGTGTGCTAGCATTCTTCACCATAGGAGTACATGGCATGTTGCTCCTCCATTGCCTGTATAATGTGTACAAGCCCCCCATGTAAGTATATGCCTTGTCATTATGGTGTAAATGTCAACACTATGGTTGTGATCATGATACAATGAATGATGGGGATGCCCACATCTCCATACAGAAGCCATTGCATATGTATTAGGCCCTTTCCATCCTCTGGCATATGTTAGATGTTACAATAGACTTGGTTGAATAGGATATTATCTAATGTCCTCCCCTTCTCATGGCTCATAGTTCTACCTTAGATGGGTAACCTAAAATATGATACGCATGCTCAAGTGTTAGTGTCATCTCTCTCATTGGAAGGCAAAAGGTAGAGGTGTCTATGTCCCATTGCTCCATGAGTGTCATCAACATTGTGTCATGGTACCTCATGGTGGGCATTGTGTAGATACACATTAAACCAACATCTCACAAGTGACTACCGTGCTATGGATATTAATGTGGCATGGTTGTGTAGAATGTTGTATAAGTGACCCCCTAGGTGCTCTCACATACATGGTGGTACCTAATAGTCGACAAAGTACTCTCTCATTATTTCATACATCAAATGATAAATCAAAGTACAATAACAAATACAAAATTCTAAGACATTGTGCCTAGTTAGGAGTGTCATAGTTGGACTAGGGCACCAATGCAAGACTAGGGAACCACTGTTGTTCAGGGGCACCCTCATGGACTAGGGCTCAAAATTTGGTCAAGGTTGCCCCATTTTCACAAAAATCATTAAAAATAGTACAAATTGAGCTCGTAACTACATGTAATGTGAAAACACAACTCACCTCTTGTGTCGACATTTCTTGTGTGATGTGCTCTCTTCGGGCTTCCAGTCTCATTGCATGATAAAGTCATTATTGTGGAATTTTAGCTCCTAGAAATTCTTATCCTAACTCAACAATGGTCTCAAACTGCAACAGTCAAAATGAATAGCGAAAAGTTGAAAATTTTATCTTATAGAAAAAATTGGCAATATATCATTCATATCATATTATCTTCAAATCTGTATAGCTTGGCATTATGAACTCCAATTCCATGCCATCTATTGCATTGTAAACTTGGTTCCACCCTTGTTAAGGTAATCTACCTTTTGGTCCTCAGTGTTATGTTTACATGGCCTTACCAAAAGCATTTTCATCAAAACCCTATTCAATTTGATGTTGGGATATCACCACCCTATTTCAACATTCATAAAGAAATTACAAACAGGGGGCATACATCTACCCTCAAATTTCATTCTCCTTAGAATTTTTGGACTAATGTATTTGTTTATATGTACAAGATGATTTTGAATATCTATCAAATTGGTTTTGCAATACATGGTTCCTAATGTTGTGGTTTACAAATTGCAATGCTAGGGCTTCATTCTCTTGCTTGGCGAATGTTCTATGATGTGGTTTAATTTTCAATGCTTTATATTTCATATGCACGTAGTGTCACATGATCGCTAAAGTGGGAGCTAAATGTAGTGTCAAAAAATGTACTCCCCAAAGGTGAAAGTACAATTTCACACTTTATTTGGAACTTTATTTGGTGTCCACTCAATTAGCACCTTTTAGAAATACTCCTTACCCTTGACCTTTCCTTTCAACCTAGGAGAACATGTCATTGCTACTATAAAAGTTCCTTCTCAATCATATTTCACCAAATTAACCTCGACAAGTGCCTATTTTCTAAATGATTCCTTGTTAAGGATACCCTCAACACATGAATCAAATTTAAATGTGTGTAAAATAGATAGATAGGGATGCTAGCACCCTAGTCTAGGTGTTTTTCCTAACAATTTTAATTTTTCATTTATGTTGGTCTCTAATTTTGGAGATATGAATTTAAAACTAAGAATTGGCGATGAATTAATCTCAATAATAAAGTCTAAATGATTTGTCCTACACTTTAATTTATTCCTCTATTCCACTATAAAACATGAATTATTATTGCAAAATAAAAAGAAATAATCAATTACAATACAACAAATCTCTATCAAAATACATCAATTTTTATAGAATTACAAAGGAATGTTTTAAATTTATTCAAGCAACCACAATGATTCCAGATTTTAATGTCAATGGAAGGACATAATGGAATCTAGGTTTTGGAGATATATTTGGCTCCATTCAAGCACCTTATTAATTGTTTTCAACATGTTCTCATTGATGAGAAATAAATAGGTTCTTATACAGATTTTTAGGAAATTCAATCTCTATCCAAATATGACTTCAATGGATGAGATACAAGGATTAGACTACAACAACATGAAAATCTAAAAATTATATGCAAATCTTAAAATTAAGTTGTCTTAATATGGAAATACCATGATTAGATTCATCTTCTTTATGATGCCAAAAATTAACCAACATAACATGCTTATTAACACTACCTTATGTGAACTTATAACAACAATATATGAAGAATAACATCACAATAAAATAGTAGCAATTAGGCACAAATCAATAACGCAAGAGCATCACACAATAAACTATTTACTTGGAGAAACCCTTGCGACAAAAAAATCCACCAAGAAGAGAGGCCAATTATGCATTATCACCAAATAAATGAGATTACAATACAACCCCTTCCATTTTCCTCTTTTCCTCCAACATGGCATCACATGTGTACCTATGAACAACCATCAAAAGCACAAAGTTGTGTCACACTTTATAAAGGAAACAACCGACACTGATCCAACTTTTAAACTTGAATCACTAAAAAGTGGCATATATGTTTTGAAATTTGAAATGATGTAAACTAGTAAAATATGTATTTTTTAATATATTTTATGTTTGTATTTTTTAAAAAATTAAAAAATTATTTTAAATTAGTTTTTAATAAATTCACACTATAATTTAGTTGATGATAAAATGTTGAAAAATGAAAAATGAAGTTGTGTGAGATGTCAAACTTTTTATAGTATTTTTTTTTTCTTTCATTTTTTTTTGTGTATTTATAACTTGAAACTTTAGTGCATGGATATGTTTTTTCCAATTTTGATAAATATATATTTTTAAATAAATATTAAAATGTGTGTGAATCAAAAAACAGTTGTTTCCTGGACGTCAACTTTCATATTAAATATTTATCTAAAATGGGAAAAAAATATACCATCTTGAAATAGATTCTTTTATCTAGTGCATCATTTTTTTTATATTTTTTTTAATAAGTTTTAGTATTTGTCATTGGCATGGTAATCAACCTAATATTTTGTGTTGATAACCTACTTTTAGTAAAAATGAAAAATAAAATATAATTAATAATTAAACTACTAATATATATATATATATTAAAAAACTACACTTATGGATCTACAAAAGGGTATTTTTTAATTTTTAAAAAATGTTATTTACATTAGTAGGAGTTATTGAAACTTCAATTTTTTCAAATAATTTTATTTTTTTGGTAAATTGGACTCAAAGTGGTGCTCCATATATTTTTAGCCAACAATTTTAGTTGAAAAAGTTGTGGAAGTATCTAACTTAGCTAGAATGAATCTTACTAGATCATATGTTTGACCAAAATTGATTTTTAGTTAGAAATACTTAAATTTAGTTGTGCTGATAAGTTGGCTGAAAGTGTGACACAGCTTTGTGCTTTTACCCCAACCTCCTTATTTCTCAACTTGTCCTTGTTCCTATAGAGTAACACTACAATCAACCGTTCCTTATTGTTTCTATACCCAAAGAGTTGAATTTATAAACGTGTGAAGATGTCTTAAGCTCGAAACAAGGCTTCCAAAAATGATTCTTCAATCCAAATGACCCAACCCTTGGAAATCCTCCATGGAATACAAAAGGACAACTATTTTGGCTCCAATATTGTCCCTCCAACTTGGGTGCCCAAACTTGGAAGATAAACATTATATTAAATGCAATAAATGATGGAAAATCAAGTGACACTTGTTGTCTATTTCCAAGCTCCCACTTGGAGAATTCCAAAATTCACTCATTTATCCTTTGCCTTATCTTTTATTATCCCATTCTAGGTGTCCACATGTGGGGAAAAAATATTAAATATTTTTGTCTACACACCATGTTTACCATTGCTAGTGGACCCATCACCTCTTATGAGTATATTACAAACAATGGTGAGAATTAGTATTACAAAATATTTTCCCAATACACCTAAAGTGCCTAGAGACACTTTCCAAGGTTATTGGAACCATGAAATAGGATTTACAAGGTGGATGACACCTTAATCCTAACATTCTCCCATTTGGCATCAACATTGTAAATACACCCATAGGAATCACAAACAAGGGAAAACATCCCTTAGCCAAAGATGTACCATTTGAATATTCACCATGCTCTCATGCTCCAACAAGATACCTACAAAAACAACCATGATAACCACCATCTTTCAAAAAACTCCTTACATCCTCTAACATGCCACCTATGGAAGAAAGAAGAACATCCCAAGGTGAAACATATCAACTGTCATTAAAACCTGCACCAATATTTACATGAACACAAACATCAAATTAAAATGATAAAAAAGGCTTTGAGTAGCTATCTTACTCATACCAATTGGAATAGAAACTGCAACAAATTGAAACTCATCCAAGCTAACCCTACCACAAACTAGGGTATAAAAAACATAGATAGAAATTCATGCCATCAACAATCAAGTCTATGAATATCCATCCTCCTATCTCAATGCAACATACCAATGTACAAATGACCACAAACAAGGTCTACTAACAAATCTACATTAACAATGAAACAATCTCATGGATATAGATAATCCACATCCGAGTTATCCCACTGCAAGAAAATGGGAAACTAATCCACAACTTGCATAACTTGTAGATCCAATATCCAATGAAACATGCAAACTCATCATCACAACAATAATAAATAAACCAAGATATCATAGAGGATAACCAACCATATATCCAAAAACTCCCATTGCATGAGTAAAGGCAAATCTGAAAATACATCAAAGCATACCAAGTCTACATATAGTACTTCATATAGAGGATGTGGCTAACTCCTCTATTACATAGTGTTAAGGAAACATATGATATGCATCTCTCTCACCACTAGTCTCCACAATTCTTTCAAGTTCTTCACACTCAACCATGTGAATGCAAACATCCAAGAAGAATACCATGACCAAAGAGAGAACCTGCAAATCAAACCATATCCTTTTTTCACACTAACATGTACCAAGATGTGTAATATAAGACCTCCTTCACCATTCTGAAACTAAAAGGATATCAACGTCTAACATTCAAATCAAATGAAAACATGGTGATAATAGATGTAAACCTCTCATATTGAATGTAGATCAAACCAATCAATCATTCCTGCAACAAAGGGAATATGCCCAAAGCCGCAAACCATTTCCTATACCTCTCCAAATAATTCCTCAAAACTAAGTCTATAGCTCAAGACCAAAACAAGGAGAACAATGGAAATCCATAAACCATGCATCTTATTCTTAACAAGTCTTCAAAATGTTTATATTCGAAACTAACTCATTTTTATCCATCCACTCATTACTCTAGGTAAATTGTGATTATGTACATGCATCTTATTGATTAACCTAAATTAACACTTAAGGATTGTACTTCCTATTTTCATTATTTTAGAATTGCCTAAAGTCACATACCATTAATGATATCACCAATCCCTTTTATACAATAGAAAAGTCAAAATCAAAACAACATAGATTATGTTATCATTGATATAGATGCTTTTATATAGTGTTCAATGCATTCATGATGACCCATAGGAGAATAGGACACATATATGGAACTAACTAATATGCACAAATGAGGTTGTTTGTTCTCTATCCCACATGACCAAGTAATGGTAGAGGATGGTATGTGACAACTTTAGGAGATAGTATCATGTAGAGAGAGATGGCATTGATGGTCGAATAGGTAAAAAGGATGTTGGAAGTGTAGAGCCTAAAATTCATGTTCGTAAGATTGTATTTAAATATTTTAACTTAATATAAAATTATTAAATTTTTATGATGAATTCTTTTATATTTTATATTAAAATTTAAAATTTTAAAAGAAGAGGTTTTGAACAATTGTCAATTTTTATGGAATTATTCTTTTATATCTATTTAATCTATATATATTCTTTAAAATAACTTATTATATCAAACGGTTGTAATTCAATTGTTTGAGTACAATTGATGAGGGTGATAGACATATTCTTTGATTATGCCATCCATCAAGATGTGAAATCCCCTCCAAATGATTTATAAATAATTAGGTCAAAATCAGACATCATATGACTTTGAACTATGAATATCCTTAATCCTTAACTCAAGAAAAACTATATGTAAATTAAAACTAAGAGGAGAGAAATGGCTAGATTGGGGGATGTACCAGAAACTGAAGGAGTGAAACTTCTGGTTGCTGCCGCCTGCAAATGTTCAACCAACATAAACATGTGGGAATTGACGTTAGAACTTTGTCACATTCCAAATCGTGAGGACAGCATATTTAACGATCCTTTGAGTTTTCAGCAGGCACGAGCTGAGAAGGTAAACTTGTAGCAGGTACTGTAACGTATTTGTAACTTGTCTGCCATCAAGTGAAAATGTTTCCAGGCTTACCACTGGCAATGTCATTGTGGCAGACGGAGACTGAATGACACTGCACATTTTCCACACCCAAAGTATGCCATTGCAATCCACTACTCATCTCAATCTCTTAGCATTATGTAGAGAGGGTCAGTTGAAGGAGGCGCTGCACATTCTGCTTACAATACAAAACCCCCCAGAAGAATCCTCTGCATATCTTCAGTTATTGGAGACCTGTATTCACAAGAACGCGCTTTCACAAGGGAAAAAAGTCCACTCTTTCATCGCTCACAGGCGATATGCATTTGCTACGCACCCAACTTTCCACAATAGGCTTATTTACATGTATGTCAAGTGTGGAAGTTTGGTAGATGCTCGAAAAGTGTTTAACCACATGAAAGAACGAGACACAGTCTCATGGAATACGATTATTGCAGCGTACAGAAGACATGGGTATCCTCACGAGGCAGTCACACTGTTCCACAATATGCAACAAACAGGTCTCCAACCCGATCAGTTCACATTTGCCAGCGTACTCTCAGCCTGTGCCAAAATGCAAGCCTTAGAACAGGGTATGGATATCCATCAAAGCATAAAGGATAGAGGAGTTTTGTCAAATGTTGTAGTTGCAACTGCTCTGGTAGACATGTATTCAAAATGTGGAAGCATAGTCAAGGCACGTGAACTGTTTGACAAAATAACTCACAGAAATGTGGTCTCGTGGAATGCAATGATTACAGGATATGCACAAAATGAATTTGTTGAAGAGGCCTTAGAAACTTTCAAGCAAATGCGGTTGGCAGGTGTAAAGCCAGACTCCACAACCTTTGCTAGCATACTCCCTGCCTGTGCCAGACTGGGAGCTTTGGAACAGGGTATAGAAATCCATCAAAACATAAAGGATAGAGAAATTTTGTCAGATGTTGTAGTTGTAAGTGCGCTGATAGACATGTACGCTAAATGTGGAAACATAGACAAGGCACATGAACTGTTTGACAAAATGCCTCAAAGAAATGTGGTTTCATGGACTGCAATGATTGCAGGGTATGCACACAGTGGATTTGTTGAAGAGGCTTTAGAAACTTTCAAGTAGATGCAATTGGCAGGTGTAAAGCCAAATGCCGCAACCTTTGCCACCATCCTCACCGCCTGCGCCAAAATGGGAGCTTTGGAATAGGGTATGGACATCCATCAAAGCATATTAGAAGGGGGATTTTTGTCGGACATTGTAGTTGGAAATGCTCTGGTAGACATGTATGCAAAATGTGGAAGCATAGACAAGGCACGTGAATCGTTTGACAGAATGCCTCAAAGAAATGTTGTCTCATGGACTGCAATGATTGCAGGATATACACAAAATGGATTTGTTGAAAACGCTCTAACAACTTTCAAGCAAATGCAATTGGCAGATGTAAAGCCAAATTCCACAACCTTTGCCAGCATCCTCCCTGCCTGTGCCAAAATTGGAGCTTTGGAACACGGTATGAACATCCATCAAAGCGTATTAGAAGGGGGTTTTCGTCAGATATTACAGTTGGAAATGGTCTGTTAGACATGAATGCAAAATGTGGAAGCATACATAAAGCACGTGAATTATTTGACAGGATGCCTCAAAAAAATGTGGTCTCATGGACTGCAATGATTGCAGGATATGCACAAACTGGATTTGGTGAAAAGGCTTTAGAAACTCTGAAGCAAATGCAATTGGCAGGTGTAAAACCAAATTCCACAACCTTTATCAGCATCCTCCCTGCCTGTGCCAAAATGGGAGCTTTGGAACAGGGTATGGACATCCATCGAAGTATAATGGATAGAGGAATTTTGTCGGATGTTGTAGTTTCAACTGCCCTGGTAGACATGTATGCAAAATGTGGAAGCATAGACAAGGCACGAAAAGCGTTTGACATAATGCCTCAAAAAAATGTGGTTTCATGGACTGCAATGATTGCAGGATATGCACAAAATGGATTTGCTGAAAAGGCTTTAGAAACTTTCAAGCAAATGCACTTGGCAGGTGTAAAGCCAAATTCCACAACCTTTGCTAGCGTCCTCCCTGCCTATGCCAAAATGGGAGCTTTGGAACAGGGTATGGACATCCATGAAAGCGTAAGGGATGGAGGAATTTTGTCCGATGTTATGGTTGCAACTGCACTAATAGACATGTATGCAAAATGTGGAAGCATAGACAAGGCAAGTGAACTGTTTGACAGTATGCCTCAAGGAGATGTCATCTCATGGAATGCAATGATTGCAGGATATGCACAAAATGGATTTTTTGAAAAGGCTTTAGAAACATTCAACAAATGCAATTGGCAGTTGTA
Organism: Sequoia sempervirens; assembly: GCA_007258455.2. NCBI lineage: Eukaryota > Viridiplantae > Streptophyta > Pinopsida > Cupressales > Cupressaceae > Sequoia > Sequoia sempervirens. The sequence continues at coordinate 735,938,379 of VDFB02000003.1, read as the reverse complement.
AAGCCAAATTCCAGAACCTTTGCAAGTATCCTCCCTGCCTGTGCCAAAATGGGAGCTTTAGAACAGGGTATGGACATCTATCAAAGCATAATGGATGGAGAATTTTTATCAGCTAATACAGTTGGAAATGCCCTGGTAAACATGTATGCATAGGCAAGGCACGCGAACTTTTTGACGGAACGCCTCAAAGAGATGTCATCTCATGGAATGCAATGATTGCTGGATATGCACAAAATGGATTTTGCAACGATGCTCTCAAAACCTTTGAATTAATGAAGCACACTAGAACATATCCTGATATTGTAAGCTTTTCTTGTGTTCTATATGCATGCAGCCATGCAGGTTTAGTGGATAAGGGCTGCACATATTTCAATCACATGAGTAACACTTACTGCATTACACCTACAGTTGACCATTATGTGTGCATGGTTGACCTTCTTGCCCGTGCTGGCTATCTTGAGGACACCCTAAACTTTATCATTAAGATGCCAGTTAAACCTGTGGTTGTTGTGTGGATGTGTTTTCTTGGAGCCTGCAGATCACACATGAATATAGGCTTAGGAGTATTTACAGCAATGCTACTTTTTGATTTGGATCCTAAAAATGCTGCGACTTATGTTCTTCTCTCAAACATGTATGCAGAAGTGGGTAGGTGGGCTGAGGTTCAAATGGTAAGGAGATTGATGAATGATGAAGGAATTAAAAAGACCCCTGGGTGTAGTTGGATTGAAAGCAATAAAATGATACATATTTTTTGTGTTGGAGACAGATCGCATCCACAGACACGAGAGATCTATGCAAAGTTGGATAAATTAGCTTGGGAGATGAAGGCAGCAGGGTATTTTCCAGATTCAAGACATTTACCTAATGATGTGGAAGAGGAGGAAAAAGAATTATTTCTCTGCCATCATAGCGAAAAGTTGGCAATTGCATTTGGTTTGTTAAACATGCCACCTGGAACAACTATAAGGGTTGTTTGGAACAACTATAAGGGTTGTTAAGAACCTTCGAGTATGTGCTGATTGCCACACTGCAACAAAATTTATCTTCAAGATTGTTGCAAGAGAAATTGTTGTGAGAGATGCAAACTGTTTCCATCATTTTAAAGAGGGACAATGTTCTTGTGAAGATTATTGGTGATGCTAAATGAAGCAATCTGAGAAACAGGCTTGAACTATAATAATGTGCACTATGTCAGAGCTGCAGTAATAATGCATGGACAAGGTTCTTTTTTCCCTCTAGGAAGCTTTTAGTCTTTGTTTTGTTTTGAGTATTTGTCAATCTATACCATGCTGTTGCCTTCATAAAATTAGATGAATAGTGTAATGCAAATCACTGTTTATATACACTGTTGGGTATCTGTCAAAAAGACCTTTTTTAATGATAATATGGATATTTCATTAAATTGCTTTTAGGACACCTGCATATGTATGAAATGCAAAGTTGGAGGAGGAGGTGGAGACTGGAGGAAAAACAAAAGATGAGAAACACTTCTCAAGTAAAAGGAAAGATGCTTGATCAGTAGGAAATGGGAAAGGAGGGTTCACAATCTATCATCACTATTTTTTATAGTTCTTCTGCTTGGATTAATTTATATTTTTGTTTATGTAAGGTCAACCATTTGAAACTAATTACACATTTCAGATCAGGTATGTAATTTTATATAAATGCATGTAGATTTTGTCATGTATGACCAGATATTTCTAATGTTGCTTCACAATCCTTTGCTTGGTGAGATAGCTAATAGAGAATTCACACATATTTCTATAATTTAATTTGATTTCAATCTTTTTTATTTTAATTATAAATAAATTATTATAATTTGCATATGAAGAAGTAAAATAATTACAATTCTGTTTATGTTGTAATTAATAAATATGCACGTCACTTGAAAAACTTGCATAATATAACATTTGTATATGTATAAATAAAGTCACAATTTATATTGCATTGTATTTGCAAATTCATTGTATCACAAATTGTGCATGATGAGCTTTATACATTGATACTAACAAGACCAAAATTTGAAGATGGTTGGGAAAGAGCTAAATAGGGCATTTCAATAGTGTCTAGATTAACAATAAATTTAAAACAAAATGAACTCAAAAGATCAACCTTGTCATAAGTTTAGAGAAACACAGTGCAAGACATCCACATGATTAATAAGACTATTACAATTATATTCATAATATGGTCCAATTGACTACTTTATTCACATGTGGAAAAACTAACAAATGCCAATACAAATGTCAAATAGAAATTGAATCATTTTGCATTAGTTGCATACCTAGCAAATGCTAGTGAAGACTAAGATACTATGCCACATCTATGTAATATCCCCTACAAATCTCATTAATTTTCATGCATGACACCTAGCCTTGTTGTAATTTGGACTAGGGGTGGAATTTGTGATCATACTATGTTAAGTGAACCTATATGCGTAAGTGTGATGGCTATGAATTTTAATGTTATTATAATCATTATCATGTATTTGTTATATTTAATGTATTGATTATATTTTGCAACTAACCCAGACTAATGATTCGAATGGTGGAATTGTGTGAAGAGTTTGATTTGTTTGCAAGTATTGGAGGCGTGGAGGGTGGGGGGCAAGGCATTTTTTGTGGTTTTGTTGGATGAGAGATAAGTAGTCATAGTTCTATCCTTTGTGTCAAGATATTTTGTTAACATTCACCCAAACTTAGATGCATATAATCAAGTTAGATTAAATGATGTGATATATAACCATTCTTTAAATAGTTAATTGAGTCTACTTGGACTTGCTTGAATCCTCAAACCTAAACCCTATGAACCTCGACGCCTCATCATTAGCATTTGTTCACTCTTTTCCAAGTATGAGTTGGAGGGCTCTGTAACGACCCGATTGAAATCCAATCAACTTAAATATGAATAATAATAATAATAATAGTAAATTTTTCACATACAAATATATATATTATATATAAAAGTAAATGTGAGGAGGCAACATAATTAATTTTTATTTTCAAAAGAATCAAAACTCCCTCTTATGCCCTTGACCTTGAAGGGTTAAATGATAAAAATAAACGCATTAAACAAGAGAAAAGGTGAAGGGTGCGAGGGACGAATATGGGAAAACATATGCAAGAGGAGAAATCAATGCAAAATCAATTAATAGCAGGAAACATGAAAATTAATGGAGATGGTTGTTGGAGGGAGGCCATGCCTCACCATACCATCTCGTAGTTGCCTATAAAAGTTGGATGTCTTGCACTTATCAACCATAATGATCTTGTTTGATGATGGAAGAGATAAATGTTGGATAGGTGAAGTCCAACAGACAACCTCTTGGACTTCTCTTATTTTCTCTCCAATTGCACATCTCTTCGACTTCTTTGGAGATGGATATATTTGTGGATAATGTAATTGTTTATTGTATTGAATAGTTGAAATAAGCATGTCGTTGTATGTGTAACAAAACAGTGATATTAATAAAAAAGTTTTACCCCACTTCTCGTGGATGTAGCCATTACGGTGAACCACAAAATCTTGGTGTTGTGTGTGTGTTCATTAATTATTTCTCTTGCATCTTTAATTCTATTGTTAGTTATTTATCTGCACTTCTATTCAACAATTGGTATCAAAGCTTGGTGAAGAAGTTGATTGGGAATTTGTGAATAATTTCAAGAAAGATGGAATAAGTAGATAAATGGAGAAATAAAAAATTATCGGGCAAAAATATTTGGAATGTGGAAGATGCAGATGGAATCATTGTTGATTCAAAGATATTTTTCAATCACGTTGGAAGGAAAAGCCAAGAAGCCAAATATGATGGTTGATGAGGAGTGGGAGAAAATGGATAAGAAAGCAAGATCAACAATCATCCTCACTCTATCCAATAATGTATTGTTTAATATTGCAATGGAAAAGATTGCAAAAGGATTGTGGAACAAATTGTTTGTTATATATGAGATGGTGTCGGCTTCAAACAAGGTTTCCCTCATGAAGAAATTGTATAATATGAAGATGAAGAAAGAAGGCAACATGATAAATTACCTACATGAATTCAATACATTAATCAGCCAATTGATTTTCGTGAACATAAATCTGGATGATGAAATCAAAGCCATCTTATTGTTGTGCTCTCTACCAAACAATTGGGAAGGAGTAGTGATGGAAATTAGTAATTTGATGTATGGAAAAAACACACTAAAATTTGATGATGTTCTTGCCACTCTTCTTAGTGAAGACATGAGGAGAAAAAATAAAGGGAACTCATCAGGTGATGCCTTGATTTTTGACAATAGACAAAGACATCGAGATAGAGGTAGAAATAATGATATGAAGAGATCAAAATCTGCAAAGAGGTCTGAGTCTAGAGTAAGAAATGGAGGTTGTTGGTTTTGTGGTAAAAGACACACCAAGAAGAATTGTTGGTTATGCAAGAAAGTGCAAAACTAGTTAAAGGACAACAAAGTTAACGCCACATATGAACAAGATGAAGGTGCATTAGTCTTGTCAACAAGTGAAACTAAAGTTGATTTGTGGGTGTTAGACTTTGGTGCCTCTTTTCATGTAACCTCATGTTGGGAAGCTTTCAAAAACTATCAAGAAGCTAACATTGGTAAAGTCTACCTTGGTGACAATGAACCATGCGATATCGTTGGCAACTTGGTGACACGATGTTGAGATTAAAAAATGGAAATAAGTAGTTTTTGGAAGATATGAGACATGTTCTCAAGCTTAAAGAGAATTTTGATTTCCACAGGATAGCTTGATGCTCAAGGATGTAGCATCACTTTTTCTTCAAACACTTGGAAGGTGACCAAAGGAGCCTTAGTGATTGCAAAAGGCAACAAATTGGCCACTTTATATGTGCTAGAGAGCCACATTGAAGGGGAGTTGTGATGGCAGTTGTGGACAACGGGAGAGAGCTTTGGCACAAGAGGCACGAGTATATGAGCAAGAAGGGACTTGAAATCTTGCTCGAAAGGGATCAACTTATAGGTTTTCATATGTTGATTTAGAGTTGTGTAAGCATTGTATCTATGGAAAACAAAGGTAGATCAGATTTTTGAAGATTGGACATGAAAAGAAGTCAAAGCCTTTGGAGCTTGTGCACTCAGATGTGTTTGGTCCTACAAAGGTAACCTCTATTGGAGGGGCAAATTATTTTGTCACCTTTATTGATGATTGCACTTGTAAAGTATGGTTTTATATGCTAAATAGGAAATCATAAGTATTTAGCAAATTTAAAGTTTTCAAAGCTATTGTTGAAATTTAGATCGACAATGAAATCAAATGTTTAAAAACAAATAATGGAGAGTTTTTCTCTTTGGAGTTTGATATTTTTGCATAGTAATGGCATCCAACATATCAAGATCATTCCATTCACCCCTCAAGAAAATGGTGCAATTGAGAGAATGAGTCAAACAATTTTGGAGAGAGCTCAGTGTATGCTCTCTAATGTAGGTTTGGGTAAGGAATCTTGGGAAAAGGAAAGGAACACAATGATTTACCTAATTAATCGAGGCCCTTCATCTTGTTTGGACTTTGACATTTTGGATGAGAAATGGTTGGGAAGGAGAATTTCCTACAATCATTTACGGGTCTTTGGATGCGAAGCATTTTCTCATGTTACCAAGGAAAAGAGAACAAAACTAGATCCGAAATCCAAACAATGTATTTTCATTGGTTATGGGGAAGAGCAGTATGTTTTTAGGTTGTGGGATCCAATTACCAAACTACTTATTCACAATTGGGATGTGGTCTTCAATGAAAAGGTGTTTCCAAATCTGCAAGCATATGGGACACAAGTAAAAGAGTATGTGCCATTATTAGATATCACAAATGGTAGTGATATATCTACACAGGCATTGACACATGGAGGTAATTTGTAGTCATCTACGCAAGGCATAGTTGGAGCAACAAATCAAGTTGGATCCTTACATCCTATGCAACTCTTTCAACAATTGCCCCATTCACCAAATTTAGTGCCCAACACTAAGGCCACAGGTTCTAATGAAGTTACTACACAACCCTTTCAAACTGCTACCTTCCCTCAAAATCTGCAACATGACACTACCATGCAACCTCAAACTATTGTGTCTCAATCACAAGAGCATATGAATTCAATTTTGGGTCCCTCTAACATGTCACCCATGCTCTTTGAGCCGCAAGAAATACAGAGGAGTCATGTTGGAAATGTTGAAAGTAATAATTTTGGTGATGCTAGTAATATGCAAAGGAGTAATTTGCAACAACTACAAAGAAATACAGAGAGCCAACCAAAAGAATTAGCTCCTCACCTATGGAGGTCCACCAAGGAGCGTTGACCTCTAGCCAATTTTGATGACTATATACATCATTTGCTAATTTTTGATCAAACAAAGCCAACTACCTTCAAAGGTGCCTGTAAAGACATCAACCGTGAGAAGTGGATGAATGCCATTAAGGAGGAAATAGATTTGTTGATGGCCAATCACACATGGGATTTGGTGAAGCTTCCACCCAATCAAAGAGCTTTGATGAATTGATGGGTGTATAGATTGAAAGAAGAGGGAGGCAAGAAACACTATCTATCTAGATTGGTGGTGAAAGGGTATGATCATCAAAAGGGGATAGACTTTAATGAGATCTTTTCACTGGTTGTGAAGATGACCGCCATTCAAGCAATTTTGGGCTTGGAAATGGTGTATGACCTCGAACTCGAGCAACTTGATGTGAAGGATGCATTCCTCCATGGTGACATAGAAGAGGAGTTATATATGCACCGACCTAAAGGTTTTGAGAAACAAGGGCAAGAGGATTTGTATTACAAATTGAGGAGAAGTTTGTATGGGCTCAAACAAGCCTCACGACAGTGGTACCTCAAGTTTGATTCTTTTGTGGCTGAGCAAAACTTCACCAAATGTGAATCTGGTTTGTTTGTCTACTCAAGGTGTTGGACAATGGTTAGTTTGTTTTCTTGTTGCTATATGTTGATGATATGCTAGTAACCGACACTAGCATGAGTATTTTTCATGATTTGAAACAACAATTAGCTCACAAGTTTGCAATGAAATATTTAGGGGCAGAAAAGAGGATTCTTTGTATGACCATAATCAAGGATAGATGGAAGAGAGAGATATGATTGTCATAATAGAAATACATTGACAAGGTCTTGGAAAAATTCAACATGAAGGGTGCTAAGGTTGTAAGCACTCCACTTGATCACTTTCGTTTATCCTCCTAAATGTTTCCCAAAACACCACAAGATCAAGAAGACATGAAAGGTATTCCATATTCATCAACTGTTGAGTGTCTCATGTATGTCATGGTGTGCACTTGTCCTGACATTGCCCATGCAATAGGAGTAGTGAGTAGATTTATGAGTAATCTGAGCAAAACTCATTAGCAAGCGGTGAAGTGGATATTAAGGTATTTGAAAGGTACTTCCAATCATGCTTTGTGCTTTGGAGGGAAAGATGCACAGTTGCAAGGTTTTGTTGATTCTGATATGGCTAGTGACTTGGACAAATAGAGATCAACTATAGGTTATGTTTTTACATTTGTTGGGGTAGCGATTAGTTGGGTTTCCAGATTACAACAAGAGGTTGCACTCTCCACTACTGAGGCCAAATACATTGCTCTCACTAAAGGTGCAAAGGAAATGATATGGTTGCAACAATTATTGGGTGAATTGGGATGCAAACAACATGTTTTCACTCTCTTTTGTGATAGCAACAACACTATTCACTTGGATAAGAATGAAAAATTTCACAATTGAACCAAGCATATTGAGTTGTGGTATCACTCCATTCAGACTGTTATTGAGGAGGGAAAACTCAAAGTTGAAAAGATCCATACGAAGGTGAACCTAATTGATCCATTCACAATGATAGTTTCGACGAAGAAGCTCAAGTTTTATAGGGCTTCTCTTGGCATTGTCAAGATATGACAATAAGATTGAAGTGGGGAAACATCTCTAAGACTTGCAATAGTGGTTGGACTTCAAGTGGGAAATTTTTGGATATGTAAAGTCCAATAAACAACCTCTTGGACTTCTCTTATTTTCCCTCCAATTGCAAATCTCTACGACTTCTTTTCAAATGGATATATTTGCAGATATCATTTACTGTATTGCATAGTTGAAATAAGCTTGCTACTACATGTGTAACAAAATTGTGATATTAATAACAGAGTTTTCCCCTACTTCTCGTGGATGTAGCCATTATAGTAAACCACGTAATCTTGGTGTTGTGTGTGTGTTAATTAATTGTTTCTCTTGCATCTTTAATTTTGCAACTATTAGTTATTTATCTACACTTCTATTTAACCATAAATGGGGTTTCGTGGGTAAAATCAAAGGAAAAATTTTGGAGGGAGGATGTGAGAGAAAAAGGAGAAGACAGGAGGAGAAATTTTTGCATCCAAGGTGAGTGAAAGGAGTAGTCAACTCCCTTCCTAGGATAGGAATTTATGTCACTTCATATAAGGTTTTTCTCTCTTTTCCCCTTTCATATCCTCTTTTATTGAATTACGGTTGTAACTTAGAAATTCTATTAGAAAAATGGCTTTCATAAATGGTGTGACCCTTGCTAGCTGAATTGATGATGATAGCTAATGTATTTGAGATCTCCATCTATCCTAGCTTTCCTCTTGAACATTCCTCTTATTCCTACATTAATCTTGATCTTCAAGGGCACCATGGCTAAATGAAACACTAAATTTTTCTTTTCCTAGTTCTGGAAAAAGGGATGTTGCACCATAGGATGTCATACTTCATTCCTCTATATTCTACCTTGTCATCAAGGTTCTCAATTGGAACTGTGAACTAAGGATTTTGTTGTGTTAGGTGGGCTTAAGTTGGGTGTGCTTAATATAAACCTTATCCCATTTCCAATTTCTTTGAGGATGATGAATCTAATTTCCTAGGGCTAAGAAAGAAAGCTAGCTTATATTGCTATAACAAGGGATGCAGTCTACAAAGTATGCTACCAAAAAGGCTTAGACCTTTAAAATGCTCTCATAAAAAAATTACACCAACACTTCTCTACCTCTTGTCATGTAACGGAAAATAAGGAAAAATAAGGAGAGTACTTTTAATGAAATTGTATTTGCATAGATGGTTAGTACAGTAGTAAGCCATGTAAGTGTGGATTAAGTAGTGATAGGTTATCATATTGTATATATGTTTATTTCACTTATATTGGAATGATGAGTATGTGGGAATCAACTATGTATGCACAAAAAGATGGGTGACCAAAAAGTGATCACTCCATTTTTTGGCCCCCTAGTGGCCATAATGTGAGTGCATTATAATGCATTCACATTATGACAAGTGCAAGTGATTTGGAGTGTGCTCGCATTGGTGGAGAACCCATTCATTATCATTTATTCACCAAATAGTCACCAAAATGTTGCCACGACATCACCGAGATCGAAGAGGTGAGTATTTTTAGTTTTTTAGTGTAAAATTTTGATTAACTAGATAGATTTAATTATTTTTTTAGTTGAATTTGTTTAATTTCTAGGAGTTGATAATGGACCACTAACTGATCAAAACCTTGATTCACCACCTCATCAAAACCTTGTTGAAGAACAACCATAATAAACCCCAACTTCAATGCCTCAACATCCTCCAAGAACACTAAAAAATATATTAAGTCAAATAGAAAACAATAAGAGAGAACTTGAGGCATTAATTGGGTTGAGAGACCCAGTAGCAACAAAATCCTATAGCTCCACGCTTGCCAGTTCATTAGAATCCATTGTCTCTCATATAGTATACGTGAGTGGCCAAATCAATAGTTGGTTAGTCAAGTGGGAATAACTAAGACAATTTTATTCAAACAAATTACCTTATGACCAGATTAAAGAATTGTTTTTTTTTTAATTTGACTTGTGTTCATTGTTCACTGACCCACGAATCAATAAATACAAAACCAAATAGACATGTGTAATATATCACAATGTTAATTTCAAAGACATATCAATCATAGTAAAACCTTTTTTTTTTTAAATAAACACAAAATCAAATGAAAATTAGTTGGCATGATACTATCTTGATTATGAAGATAACTTCCTAAGGGTGCTAGCTAGATAGAAGGTTGAGTTTAACACTACTAAATCTATTCTCAAGTTTATTTGACATTACTAGAGCTTCATCAACCATCAAATAGTTGGACTTATGTGAGCGAATTATCAAGGTTACCCTTATAATAAAAACTAAGTTTGAATTATAAAATCATAACATTCTTGGTATCATACTTTGAATTTTCATGATACAACCTAATTTGTACATTGTAATAAAATTATTTATGCTATTAACAACATAGATTCAAATTTACTCTCAAGGGAGGATATGATTTTATTTTCATTTAACACAAGTGCCAAAGCTACTCCACATAAAACTAATCCTACAAAAAAAAAAAAAAAAAATCCATCTCACCAAGATGGGGTGAATTTATTTGTAATGAGTAGGATAATAAGTTTGAACCATGTTTCTTCTAGATACCTAGTGAACTATATTGTAGTCTAAATGGTTTATCACAACCTTTACTAACTATTATGGTTAATAAGAACTCAATAAAAATGGCATGTGGTTGGTGCCACCAAAAGGATCACGAGCTTAACTACTCTACATGTTGGAAAAACATGCATATTTGACAAATAAAAGATTTAAATTTCATATATGAAAGCAAGTTATTCAACATATTCATCCAAATACTTATTTATATACATGATCATAAAATCACAAGCGTTGCAACATAATTTTCTAGGTAAGTATGATACTTGTTTGAAGAAATGGACAAGTTCAAGAATTATATCAAGAACATTCACTCAAACATTATTTTAGCAAATTTATTAAGTTGATTCAAATTCAAATACAAAAATAACATGACATCTTTTAAATTTGTATAGGTTTCATCTAATCAATATAATCTGTGGCATCAAATGTTGTACATGTTAATTCTAAATTATTTGTTTTATTACATAATATAGATGACATTCGCTAGTGGAAATATTCTCCATGACTTGGATATCTCTAATTACTAGCTAAGAGTTTTCTGTGATAATGATATATATCACTAGGATTACATTCACTATTCTATTATGGTTCTTGATTAGTTACAATGATAGTAGTTATAAAATTTAAATACCTTAACACCTTAAAGTTATGCAAAGTTGTTGGTAAACATCAAATTGAACACCTTCACAACTTCAATGTTCTGTATACATGCTTAGTGGTATGTCAATGATATTGTTTTTTGTTCATATGCTTGCTAGAACAACTGAAACATTAGCATTTTATTATAATCTACTTCCCATTATGCCTAATGGATTTTGACCCTTATTTTGGAGCTCTCATTTGTCGCAAGCCGAGGGAATGCTAGAAAAGGTCATGTAGTCTAGTTTTATAGCTGCCAAATGCATTTTTTTGATATTTTTAACAACTTTTCATAGCAAAGGGTATGGGAGAGGACATACACATTACCTTTAAATAAAGGTAGTAGCTCACTCTAATAACTCTCCTAATATCATGGGCTAACAATTCTTCAAATGCTTGATAACATTGGCAATGCATATATGTCCCAACTATGGCCATGAGAGATAGTTGACAATCCACACTATGTGCAATGAAGACAAGTCTTGAGTGCCTAAGTAGATCTTGGGTAAGTTTATTATGTCCCAAAAATTAAATGACTCGAAGGAATAAAAAAATAAGGAATGGCATTGGTACCCAACAACTAGGTGTTCAAAAGAGAGCAATGGTTTTAATCTATCCTACATACCTAATTTCAAGAAATAACATCCAAATCATCAGTATGAAAATTGAGTGATGGCATTTTCATTCAAAAGTATTTACACGATTTATTTATTTGTTCTTATAGTGATGTAATGTGAATTAAAATGGACTTTGAAAGTATACTATCTATGATAGGACTGATACCACTTGTTTACCTTTTGAAACATCATTAAGTCTACCCTTGTCATTGCTGAATAGTCCATGATGATCATGGAATCATCATAGAGATTTGCATACCTTGTCTATGGTGATGAATGTTGAAGCTAATATATGGATGGTGTTACTCATGTTTGAAGGAGAACTCTAAGGAATTTTAAGGATGCTACTGATAGTTTTCTCTACAATCTATGAAACGAATTTAGAAATAGTTGATTAAATGTCTTCATATAGAGACATGATCTGTGATGTAGGAGGTCTTAACTCTTATAAATGAGACATGTGTTCCTTAATGAAGGTGTCTATAGACTATATACAATTGCTCAAAGCTTTGTACATCAAGCATTATAAACTTGAATTTATTTCCATTTCCATTTCCAATCTAAATTCTATTAGTCTATTGGAGACATGCCATATGATTATAAACTATAAAGTATTGAATCTAAATTTATAAGATAGTAGTTATCATTTTTTAAGAAATTAAAGCATACAAAGTCGTTAAATAGTAACCTAGTATAGAAGATATGATTATATTGAAGCAACTTTCAACCATATCTATCAAAGAATGGTTCAACACATAGTTTTTCTTTTTCATTGAAAAATAAACAAGCCATAATAATAAATTGAAAAAGTAAAAAAAATCTTCATTTCTCATTAAGTCATATATATTATTAAAGTTAGTTAATAGTATTGTTAACTACATTCTATTAATAGTAAGTAAGAGCTAGGATGACAAGATGTTTTGCGAGTTGGTTAATATGATATTTTAAAGCATACAATAAATTTTAGAGATAGGAAGATTTGATTATTAGGCTTTGATACCAAATGTAATGTCACTTTTTCTCTTAAAGTTTTTTTAAGTATTAGCAGTTGATTTAAGAGATTAAGTGTTAGAGTTAAGATAATTTACAATATGTAATGTTACTAAAATGATGTGAATAACTAATATAAAATAATCAATATAGCTATGATATATAATAATTAGACAAGGATTCTAAAGTAAATAATTATCATAGTAAATAGAATACACATCCATATAATTTAGTCATCTTAACATCAAAAACCATATAGACAATATTCTCAATATATTGTAGCATCAATGATTTTTAATACTTATCTAAATAACAACACTCAAATAAGCCAATCTAGGAGGAACCAGTTCCTTTTGGAATACAACACAATATTGTGCACTACACAAGTGTTGGTTCAATAGAACAATGTTCAACACAAGTGCACACCAAGCCCTAGCCAGGACCATTTGAGGCATATCTTGTACCTCAAGTTGGACACATTATGTGTGCCCCTTTCTCCAATTCCTATAGCTCACAAAACCACTTTCTTCTTCCTTGAATGTTCTCCATATCCCCTTTCCAACTCTCACATGAATAATTTATATAACCTTTTAAGGGGTGGTTTCCAAACCATCACACCCTTTCCCAAAAGTTTCCATTTAATAATTATTCAAATAAAAGTTATTCCTCCCCCTTTTAAAATATTTTTTATACATATTTTTTATTATTCTCCCTTTTGACCATAGGATCATAATATCCTTTATTTTTTTCCTCCCTTTTAATTCTAAAAGGTTATTTTATAGTTTTCTCTTTCTTGGGTGAAAAGTCACATAACGGGTTGTATGTTGCTAGTTGTATAAGAGAAGGGAGTGGACCTACTCTAGCCTTTTGGGGTGAGTTTTCCTTCTACTATCATGAGTTCCATTTATACAATTGACAAAGTAATTATTGTAGGAAGTTGACCTCTCATAAACATAGAAAGAAGAAGATATAGGACTAAAAAAATATATTTGAATAATATCAACATTTTTGTAGGCTTATAGGGAGATATTGGCCTCATGTATAGTAAGTGGAACCTTACATTGAATATTCTTAAAGACTCATCAGTCTCTCTCCTGTAAGTTTCAAATTCATGATGAACTACAATGGGATCAATGAATAGCATAAAATGACTAAGGGAGGAATTTTAAAGTCATTTATATAAGTGTTGACCCAAGGGGAGAGGGTAAATTCCAATTGTAGACAACCTCATCAAGATTCTAAGGAAGTATACAACATGCCACATCTTTTTCATGCACAAATTAAGAAATGCTTATAAACATAAAAGTGTTATTCCACATCTTGCCTCTATTATCTTAAAATTTAGGTATGAACTTGTCATGTTTTTTTGGTAGTTTATGTCCTAGGCATTGAACATTGAGAGGGCTGTTTATTCAAAGCCAATAGGCATATTTTCAACCATAATTTATTGTGATTTTGTTACAACTCAACTTAAAAATGGATTTACTAAGGTTATAGTAGGGTTGAATACCAAATAGCTTGTAGATGGGTTTATAGATTAATCTTTTGAAGTGATTTGCAAGTGAACAAAATTATTTGTAGGATCAAAGAACATTTATTCATAAAGATTCATTGATAATAACTTGGTCTAAGAAAGATGAAAGAGGATTCTAGCTTTCCCTCCTTCTAGCAGTAAGATTGTTGGGTTGCAAAATTGCATAAGCCTTACATTCTATAATCAAAGGGAACGATTCCTTTCTTGAAAGGAGATTAAAGATATATTGACTTGCACCCAAATTTCTTTCTTAGACTTGGTGTATCAATTGATGCAATGGTTTTGTAGTTATTCAAGTATCTTTTGTAGGTCACCTCTTGCAAATATAATATTATGTTGTGGTGGGCACCCCTAGGTTTTATTGGTCTTTTGCAAAAGGTTTCCTCTTTTTATGACATGATTATCATCTTATGTCAGTTACAATAGTGGTTTCATTCCTCCTTTATGATGGTTCAAATTGCATTGTGGTTATTCCAACCTTCTTATGGTGGTTTTTCCTACCGTAGTCAAAGTGTTGAGATTTTAGTAGTTATTACTCACTCTAGAAGTGTTTTCATTTCCCTTGGTATTATCTTTTTTCTTTTGTGATGTGTTTTCTCTTTTTGGCAGTCATCTTTCTAATGGTGGTTCTCTTGTTGGTATGTCTTTATTAAAAGTGTTACTATTGTCACCTAAAATTACACCCTTACTAGAATTGGTCTAGCATCTCAAAAAAAAATTGGAATGATCTCTCAAGTGTGGGACCTTGCTAACTTGAGATCAAACCTCCAAAGAGGGTCAGTTCCTTTCTAAGCCTAAGTACATGGGTGTTGGTCTAACTCAACACGAAGTAAAACCAACGTATACTCCTACTCTAAAGATTCAAAAGGAAAAGGGTACAATGAAAATATAGAAAGGGAAAGGTGGTGAGGCACCAAGACTTAGTTGGGTTCTCCTAACTCACAAAAACACATGATACCCATGAAAAATTGCAAAAATCTCATAGATCTCTATTTTACCAAATATTGCAAGCATATATAGAGGTAAGGGGTTTGACATTCACTAAGAGGGAAAGAGGAAATCTATAGATAGCTCATGCACACAGATTACATGCATACTTCAAAAAGGAAAAATAGCATTCATTCATGAAGGAAGAACATTGAACCAACATAGGAAGGGAAGTAGAAGGATACAAAAACTATATTGATAAATGAGAGAACATACAACATGCAAGAATCATGAGAAGAGATGAAAAGTGATATTTTTTATTGATTACAAGGCTTTGAGCTAGTATTTTACAATCTCAAAAAGAATAGAAAAATGTTATAAAGGGATTTTATTATGTCTATCTCCTATTGGAAAAAATGAGAGAGTTGTAGACATGAGACATGTTTGGCCCTAATATCCCCTAGAAGACCACCAAAAATGTCATAAATTTTGTGATCTATTGTAGGTACACTACAAAGTGTGTTATGACACCTTCACCATCATTCTTATTAATATTTTATATAATTTTTCTTCCCAAGTTTGATTTGTAGGTGAAGAACCTTCCTTTTTACCCCTACCATACCTAAGCATTGATGACATCCATAGGATCAAGTGCCAAGGTTAGGAAATTTCTCAATAAATCCATTGTAATAATGACTTGGTAGTTGGTGACCATTGAAATGTACTAATGACACCTCCATGAATCTAAATTTTCTCTTTTCTCACATTAGAGGTTTGTTGCATGATCAAAACTTTCATTAAGTGCCTCCTTTAACAATTCTTAGCTATTAGAACTTCATCACCCAGCAAGAACTTTTGATCTATGTTAGTGTTTAAGGATTGTTCAAGAACTAAAGGCTCATCAGGAATCTTATCAGGGGTTCCTCAGGTTCCTAGAACCTAGGAAACTTATTAATGATGAATCTATGGTATGTTTTATCACTATTCTTCTCTAAAAATTTCTAGAATTCTACCCAAGATTCTATGCTTGCATTAAATAGACTCTTATACCAATCTAGCAATATCTAGATATTGAAAAAATAGTTTCATGAGCACATCCTCGCATTCAATCCCATAGTCATCAATAAAATTATTAAATGCTTGTAGGGGATCTTCTCCAATAACAACATTACTTCCTTGAAATTTGGAAAGCTTCCATATAATCTCAGCTCGAACAAGATGGGATACCCAAGAATTCCTATAAATTTTGTATGTATGTATCTATCCAAGTTTAGGGGAGGTCTTGCAGAAGCATGTCCTCTATTTTTCTAAGATTTCTATAGTTATTTTTTCTACCACCAAGATTTATCACTCCTTTATCATCTTTTGGATCAATGTTTCTAAGATTTTCAATTTTTCTCCTCCTATCATATCTATTATTCTTAGCCTCAATCTAGGCCAACTCAACTCTCATATTAGCTATTTCTTGGACAATATTTTCATTCTAGTCTTTATAATCTATTTATGCTTCAGGTTGTTCTTTGAAATCTTCATAGTCCGCATACCCTTGATCATTTTCATTATAAGAATCATCCCTATACCACAAAGGGTGTTCTTCCTCTTTTGCAAGTGAGATTGGTGGTTCACCAAATAATGTGTTCTATCTTATATTCATCCATTTCATAAGGGCTTCATTGAAATGAGCTCTTGTCTCTCTCTCTCTCCATTATTTCTCTTAATAGATCATTCATAATCTCTTGATACTTTGGACTAAGCCACTCCTCCCCACTCTCTTGTTTGGTAGCTCAATGAGTAGATTTTTCATTATAGTTCATAGTCTAATTGTCTTTTACTATTGGTTTTTACACAATATTTTCAAATTGATCTTCAATAGAGGTAGATGACTTACCTATGTTCTTAGCTCTCCATGTAGCATGTTCTTTATTTTGCATCTCACCCATCAATTTCTTGTCAGGGTTGCATCTAAACAAGGACCTCCTCCCATCCATGCTGAAGTTTTTTAATACAATCTAGATCTTCACCACCACTTGCAAGGACAAGGATAGGAAGGATTGAATTGACACTAATTTACAAATATTTTGAGGATAAATCCAAGGGTAAGGCACCAAGTTTTTCCCCAATGGAGTCACTTGTATATTGGTGCTCTTTTTTCTATAACCCTAAATCTAAGTCACTTACCACAATATACAAACTAAGGGCCAAACTAGTCCAAACAAATGAAGCAACCTATGCTCAACTCAGGGGTTAGAAAAGGCCAATAAGTAAGAGGTGGATAAACATCTTCTACACTTTGAGCCCTACCAAGATTGAAAAGGTTTTCCCAAATATCTTTAAAAAATAATACATATACACATACATATACCAAAAACTTAACCTACTTATAAAACATCCTTGAAACTATCCATGACAATTGTGTCAAGGATTAAGAAGAGAGCTAGTGTAAGAATCGAGGACCAAGATGCAAGGGAACATGAGAACTTGGAACTAGGTTCCAAGATATCGATTCCACCCAAGAGTCTGCACCTAATGGAAGGAAGGAGATTGGAAGGTAAAGGCATGTATTTGGGAACAAGTTTGGAGGGTTCAAGAATTTGTGAACCCCCTGGCATGCCATCTTCTTTGCTTGCATTCAAGGTTGTTGGAGGTTTGGAGAGTTCATGAACCTTGTAACTTCCTAACATCATTTCTTCCCTTAGCCAATTTCATACTTGTGAGTTCAATTTTGAGCAACTTTAAACTATGTTGGAGGTTCAGGGAGTTCATGAAATTTTTAACTCCCTAACATCCCTTCTTCACATCTCTCCATACTTCATTCTTTCATTTGTTTGAGCTTCTGATGACTTTGGAACCATGTTGGAGGTTCATGAGGTTCTTGAACCTCTAAAAAGTCCAACACAATTTTTCTTCATCTTCCCTTGTCAAAGCCTCAAGCAAATTTTGAACTTGGTCAAAGGTTCAACAAGTTATTGAAACTCCATAATCTTTGACAACCTACAAATACTTAGAGAAAAGACCAATAAACATCCCACATTTTAAATGTTCTTGGATTTTTGCAAATACGAGCACATGATGAGCACATGGAGGATGAAAAAGGATAACTCTTAAGCAAAATTGATAAAGAGAAAATCCACTTAGACTCTCACAAATCAATTATAAATGGTGAGTTAAAACAAGACAATTGAAACAAGACAGACAAAAACATAATATTTTTTATGTTTTGAGACATGTGAAATAGGGATCCAATATAATGCATATGGAAAAACCAAAAATGAATGTTTGACACCATATTATTTTCACTTCAATGCTTTTATAAGATGACATAGGTGGAATTTATTCTCCTCTAATGATAACTATTAACTAGAGTTTGTTCCAAGTACACAAGTGAACAATGAAGAAGTGATAATTGAAAAGGAAGCTTCAACTTAAAAAGTAGATGTCATAGAAAAGCAATCTTGTGTACCTCCTTGACCAAGAAGTAGAGTTAACTAGATCATTGCAAATACAGTAATCCTCATTGAAGCTAAATAAATCGAGAGAGAAATAAAGTCGGGTGGTGGTGCAATAAGAGCATTAAATTCCACCAAAAGTGGAAAATTATTCAAGAATATTGCTCTACTCATGGTTTTCCTCATAACTACTAATGTTGAGATTGTTGGGAACATCTTCAACCTAACTACAAAAGAATTAGAGACTATGAACATAATATTCCATATGGGCATGACAATTACTAGAATATGACAAGTCAAGAGAGGATTGAAACGAAACTTCCTACAAAGTTCATTTATAAAATTTATGATGCAATGGAGATCACGTTTGAAAAAAGATTGAGCCATCAATTCAAGAAATATCACTATTGACTCTTTTGACACAAGTTATGCATTTGATGTTCAAACAATTCTCCAAATGAAGATGAGCCACTACATGAACCTAAAACATATGCAAAAAGTCATGACCAATCTAACAATGGTAATGAAAGGGATAAACAATGCATAGGGAAAAACAAAAATCAATGGCCAAATCAACAAGGATCGAGGATGTTATTGTTAATAGAAATAGTTTAATGAATTTCTACTTAATAAATGTTTAAGAAGGGATACATGAAATGTCATAAACAATGCATGAATAAGGATGATTTGAATCAACTCAAACTTGAAGAGCAAAAAATTAATGTCCAAATGACTATGGTTTCAACACTAAACAAAATTGGTCAAACAATGTTGAAAATCGATCGAACATATTCAAACAATGGTTGATTTTGTAATTGTTAGCAACATCCAACTATAGAATAAAACAAATTAAATGTATAGAACTACTTATGAATAAAGTGCATCTTCTTTTATCGTAATATTTATCTTCCATGTCGAGTGTGTATTGTGATGACCATCTCTTTAGGAATTAATATGTTTTGATTCATATTGTTATCTTGAAGTACAACATTGTATTTGTAGTTATGCTATTTACAATGTATATTTAGAGCATAGACCTTGCTTTTATATTTTTGTATGAAAAATTGTTATTAATTAGTTTTAAGTTTGCAACATAGGTAATAAATTTGAATGGTTGAAAAAGAGACAAGAGTATTGTTAGAATTTCCTTTGATGGTACACCAAATAGCATTGCAAGTTTGGTATGATGTTTAAAATTCAACTAAGATATTCAAGAAACATAAGAAAGATTCGTCTCAAGCTTCTCATTGTTTAGATGATGAGGTAGAAGATGAAATAGATTGGATTTTTCTTCTTCTCCATGGGAAGGGAAGTTTAATGATGAGTGGTATATCAAGCCATGTTCCTTGCATTGATGGAATCATTACATTTTTTAAGGTCAAATGTGATGACGAATGGTTTTGTAGAATTTACCATATACATTATTCCAATTTTTATGTGAATCATTGTATGAAGATCTTTAGTAAGGTGATGTACCTTGTCATTAGCAACACCTATCAAGGTAGGGTGCTTCTAGTTGAGAAACAAGTGGCTATTGTATTTTAATATTATCATTTGGAATGTCTATGATTAACTTTTGTTTGGGTGTTGAAAGTCAACAATTGTAAGTTATGAAGTTCATTAATGTTATGCAAAAAAAAATTCAAAACTAGATGAAACACCCAAGTGATCAATCAACGCTTGAATGTGTAAACCATGGCATTCACCAAAAACAAGGTTTTCCAAATTGTTGTGGCTCTATATACATAACTCATGTTGATTATAACCTATAGCCCTTGAGTATAGTTCTCTTCATAGCAGCAACAATCATTGGCTACCTCTAATTTTTTTAAACTTTATACTTAGTTTGTAGGTTGACATTGTACAAAAAAAGCTAACTAAAATTTTGAAAACGATTAACATTACCATCTACTTTCATAAATGTATTATGCAATATGCAATGTGCAATACAATGTAATTAACAATATGAACATAAATGAAAAAATACATATTCCACAATTCATGGGCTAAACTCTCATTTTACTTGCTCTCTTTATCTCTATGCTATTAAAATAGCTTTAAATCTTAAAACGAGCAAGTTTTTCTCTCTTTTTTTTTAACATTCTTTTATGTTTTTTTGAAAAATCCGATTTTTTTCCAACTAAATATTTTTTTAATTAATCTTTTGATTTGCCAATTTTTACCCCCAAAGATTTTTCCTTCTTTATACACCAGCTTATCTATATTATTACATAATCTATATAAGAAATGCAGGAATCCGTTTTGCAATTTTATTCTTGTGTGCTTGTAATAATATATTCATTAGTTGCATCATAATATAATATCATTGAATTGTCTTATAAGAATGTAGAGTATATAATTAAATTTATGATAGATATCTTAGATACATCTATCTAAAAGATGCCGAGAGATATTAGTCTCAAGGCTCTATCAATTCTCAATAACAAAATTATTATATAAATTTTATATTTATATAATTATCAAAAAATTCTTATTGTCATTTGTATTGAGATAGGTTCTCTTTAGAGTCATGATATGCATGGCACTTGATTAGCTAAGAAGTCTAACATATTATAATTCCTCTTTAAAAATATTTTTCCCTCTAAAGTGTTTTCTTGGAATAATTAACTCATACTCATGTTAAGCTAAAAACTATAGCACAAAAATTATCAAAAAATTGTTAACATCTAATAATTACAAATATAAACTCTTGAAGGTAATTGGGTTTCATTGATTTCTATTGAGAAGAAGCTAAAATGAACACAGCCAAATGATCAGATTATCATATAATTTTTTTAAAACTATATATACGAATAAGGCTAAAATCAACACAGATTTAGCATCATAGAATTGCCAAGCCAAATAATTACTAAGATTGTTTTATTTATAAGTACATCATTGAGCGTGTAGTAAAACAGTTTTCTAAGATTGAAAAGAGTTGTATGCAATGGTTAAAAATGTGATCCACCTTTCATTGGCAAAAAAAGGTCAAATGCTAATTTAAGATGTGAAGAAGATTGATAACAAACTAGTTAGAATAATAAGAAAATATGTGATGAATACCTCTATAAAATGTATGAAGTAGTTGTGTTCTACAATGTTAACATGTCATTGTGTTCAACTACAAATGGATGACCACAACTAAAATATGCAAAACTAAAAAAAATCTCTTTTTCGAGGTGTTATTTATATATTTATCAAGGGAATGGTTGGTGGAATTTGTGAAATTGTCTACATAGAATTTGTGGTACAAAAATAGAATCTATAATAAGACAAACACCATTAGTTTTTTTTATGTTGGAATTGCAGAGAATCTATGTATGTATAATATTTTGAATATGATCATAAATGAGAAATCTTAAGTACAAGGTGACCACAACAATGCATCTGATTTTTTTTCAAAGCACTCACTAATCAGAAAAATTGTACAATCTTATTAGAAATATGACATAGTTTGGCACTACCTCATGTTTATATAAAAAAATTCCCATTTTGATAAGATGAGTCACTTGTTTGAATAGGTTAGGGGAGACAATTATAATTACTAAAGTAGGTTGTCCCGTAGAACACTTAAATTGGATCCTTGTTCCAATATTTTGTTTGAAAAATTATTGAATTGTAGAGGCTTTTGACACTTCCAAAGGTAAAAAATGGAGACCTTTTGAATTATTAGTTCCATAGATCAATTATTTTTTTATGTTTTTTGTTTAAAGAATCTAGGGAATGGTTGAAGGCAATTGTGAAAAATCTCTACACAAGATTTGATTGGGCAAGAATGGAAGTTTATGATAAGATATAGCCCACTAGCTTTTTCTTGTTGGAATTGAAGAAATCTATATATGTATAATATTTTGGAGTGTGATCTTAAATAAGTAATTAGAAGCACAAGGTGATGAGTTGGGGCCAATTTTTAAAAAGTAATCTGAACTTACTTTTCAAAGCATTCATTGATAACAACAATCTATAATCTTTCTAGAAATATTGTATCATTTGTTACTACCTTGACGTTTATCAATGATAATAATTTCATGTGTTGATAAGATGAGCCACTTGTTTGTATAGGCTAGGGGGAGACAACCTACAATTACTAAATAATTTATGCAGCAGGTTTTCAATCTCAAAGGATCATGTTATGCAACCATATTTAGGGGATGGATGCTTGTAGTTAAGAATTCTATTATACGTGCTAGGATGTTGAAATTAGGAGATAATGCAAATTCATTATGTTTGATTGGTTGAGGGATTTATTTCATTACTATAATTTGTGTTGACATGAAGTTCTTGCCAAAGGTGCCAACACCAACTCATGATGAAGCCTAATTAGGGCTTCTTTAATAGATATTGGGGTTGTGATGACCATCTAAGTAGCTAAGATTGGTTTTAAAAAATGTTATTATTAAGGGTTTTACATGCAGATTTTTTTTTGCTCAATTAATAGTTGCTAAGGGGAAGCACCTTGTATTAAATCAAAAAAAGGAGTACATTTGATTTGAGCAATTTGGCTCCATCCCAGACACTGTCATATTCAACCACCATACTTATAGAGAATATCACTTCAGGATTTCTCTTCTATCATCATAGCTTACAAAATGGCCTCTGTAAACAAAAGGGCCTCAAGCAAAACACATCTACGTATACACCCTAGACCCAACACATTGTACTAAAGACAAAACCCTTTTTACACAGTCCAAACCTTGCTTAGTCTTCATCATCTTTGAGTTCCTTCATTTTTTGTATTCCAGGTAGTCTGGAATCACAAGGCACTCGGCTCCACACGCGTGATGACCTAGACTATTGGCCTTTGCCTCTAGGTCTCTAGCATCATTCTCCACCCGCTCTTCTCTAGTCCCTAGTTCCCAGTCGTCATCGTCGCCTACAACCAATTTTCTCGCAGGACCTTCCTCTTTAAGGTATTTCAGCGCCCACCCTTTGACTAATGTCTTCACCATCCATGCAGCCTTTAGCAAGAAGTTATTCTTCTTTCTATTTCTCCCCACTATTTCTCCAATGCCATTGGGTTGAGGGATCTCACCACTAGAAATTTCTTGACCTCAGTTCCATTTCTGAACGACGTGTAATAGTTCTACGGCATTGGCACCATCAAGTTTCCATCAACATTGTCAAGGGCCTCATCAATCTCCCCCAACATTGCATGTGTGAATACAATCTAACACAACTTCTCTTTGGCCTTAGAGACACCCATGTATAGTGGTATTCGGACATAATAACTCAGCCAAAATAACCTTGGACACAATAACCTCGTCATAATAACCCAAGGACAAAATAATCCAGGGTCATAATAACCCATGGATAGAATAACCTGTGGTCAAAATAACCCATGGACAGAATAACCCATATGTAATTTATAAATTGTGTTTTCCTTTCTCTATATTCTTACGGGGATATTTTGTCCATGGGTTATTCTAACCACGGGTTATTTTGGCTTGGGTTATTATGACCCTGGGTTATTTTGTCCTTGGGTTAATGTGACCGGGTTATTCTGTCCAGGGTTATTTTGGTCAGGTTATTATGTCCTACAACCATGTATAGCAGCATCGCAAGAAACATTGCAAAAATATGTGTTTTCCCTAAACCTTTGGTGTGCAAGCAGGAACTCCTTTCCCAGGACCTTTTTGGTTGCCCACAAAATTAATAGGTGAGATGAAACCAACAACCCTTTCAATCATTTGTTTGTGATCTCCCCATGAAAGGGTTGTTGTTGCCTTGCAGTGTTGATAAAAATGGGAGTGTCCATCACTCTCCTTTCACACATGAAAAAAAAAATTAGAAACTTTACTTAAGCAGCTACCACCTTACATTTTTATAGAGTTTAGTGATCCTCCATCATAATGGTGACTTTGGTAGGTGTGACGTTCGGATCATGCCCTCAAATCCACAGGATGATGAAAAGACCTAATCACTGCGGCCAACCCCAAATCATATGTGGCCACACTGAGTGATGAACCCAAAATTTATTAACCCATCTTTTCCAAAGTATTTAGCTTCTCCACCATACCCTGTGCCACCTTGCTTCTGTGTCAATGTGCTTGTTGCATTTAGCCTTCATTATGTATCCAGTCCCATCAACCATCCTATCATTCTTCCTCATTATGAGCTCTTTTCGTCGTCGCTTTTGCCAACTCGTCAGCCACGTCATTCCCTTCCCCGTACACGTGGCTTATCTTGAAGGCCTCAAATTTCTCTATCAACATTTTGATGGGTCGAAGCCATTGATTTAACTTCCAGTTCAGTGTACTATTCCTATGAATGGCATTGATTGTGACGGGGGAATCTCCTTCCAAATGAATACACATCACCCCAATTTGATTCCCAACTATAGCCCTATTAATATTGCTCTAAATTCTACTTCATTATTAGTACATATCCCCAAGTAGATGGATTTCTTCGCCAGAGGTTTTCCTTGATCGTCCCAAGCTACACATCCAGCCCCTCCCATTCCTAGGTTGCCTCTAGAGGCCCCATCAAAATTGACTTTTTTCCAATCCACCTTCGACAACTCCCACTTCACTCCCTTCCTCTTTTACAATTTTTGGTCCATCCCACCACCACCACACAACAAGAGTGGTTTCAAACATTCGAAAACTTGAGTCATCCTGTCATCCCAATTGGTGAAATTTCATTTTTTAGGGGCTTTCTTTCGAGTTGCTTCATTGAAAAGTTCCATGATTTCCTTCTCAATTTTACCACACAACTTCTCCACTTCTAGTGCTTTGTCTTGAATGATTCTCCTATTCCATTCTTTCCAAATTTCCCAAATGATGGTGGAGGGATTAATCACCCAAATGCTATCAAAAACCTATTTTCTATGCTGGGTTGGCCACATCTTAAACCATGTATCAATGTCTGAAGGAAATGGGAATTGCAGATTTATCTTACTCAAAAAGAATTTCCAACAATCTATCACGTATGGGCAAGTCATGAGTAAATGGTCAAGCAATTCATTGTTATTTTTGTACAATACACATCTCTCAAAGCCCTAAATTATGAACATAGCCAATCTATCCTCGGTTAGGATCCATTTTTTATTGCTATCCATGAAAACACGCCAACTTTAAGGAGGCTATCCTTCCCCCAAATTAGCTTACAAGGCCAGTCCTATCTGGCAATGGCTAATTCCTTGACTTTGTATATGATTTTAACTTTGTATGTCCCTATGGTCAAAGCACACCAGCGTATCCTATCTTCTTCATTGGCGGGGACAAAGTGTCTGTTCTTAAGGGTTGCCACCAAAACATCTTTTTGGACTTGAGGAGCATCGATACCCTGCAGATTGTTCCATTCCCATTGTGTAACTCCATCACGATGGATTACCTTCCCATAGTTGTTGACTTTAGATCCCCAATCTCGAATCAACACTGCCTTGATTTCTACCAAGTTTGGTAAGCTATCAATGGGTGCATTGCCTCCCCATGAGTCGCTCCAAAAGGATGCACTTTTTCCATTCCTTAACTCCTAGGTTATGTGCTTTGTCACTATTTCCCTACAATCCATAATGTAGTTCCTGATCACAAAACCCCTTGGTGGATCGATCATAGTCAAGATGGTATCAGGACATAATAACTCGGCCAAAATAACCCTGGATAGAATAACCCGACCAAAATAACCTAAGGACAAAATAACCCAAGGTCATAATAACCCATGGACAAAATAACCCGTGGTCAAAATAACCCATGGATAGAATAACCCATGTTCATTTTAGATCAAGCTAGTAAACTAGAAATGACATAAAATAAATTATAAATATGATTGTGAGCCACTATAGAGGCTATTTAGGTCATTTTTAGACCATGTATCCATTATATACCCCTAAAATAGCCTTAAAACACCTTTAATATGCTTAAATAGCCTATAAAATGGTAACTACTTATAAAAATAAAGGCAATTTCGTGGGAATAAGTTGATTAAGAGCTATTATGAAAAGATATAAATGAAAAGGCATTAAGAAGATATATAAAGTGGTAGAATTAAGAGAAGTAAAGAAAGGAAGAAGAGGAGAAGAAGAGAGAGTGTAGAGTGATAAGAAGAGGAGAAATCTAAATTCATAAAAGAAGATATTTTGTAATATATTTTTTTGAACATTATTTTAAATTCTCCTAGGGTTTTCTAAAAGAGTGTACAAAAAATCAATATGATTTTTAGGGAACCAACACATTCTTCATATTTTTTAATAAATACAATGCCTCTTCAATTTTTAACAAGTCAAAAAAACAAGAATTTACTTATTGTAGATGGTTACACATTTTTGTTTCATCGACAAGGCATCAATAAAACAATCTGGCATTGTGTGGAATATTTTACAAATAAATGTTCAAGTCGGTGCTATACTACGATACAAACAGAATCTGGTGATGTGATCCAGGATTTAGTGAATTGCTTCAAGCATCGCACAACTCAGTCTGGAAATTCATCAAAGCAGTGAAAAAAGAACAGAGTCTCAAAGAGAATAGAATAGAGAAATATATGGCTGGATACATTGGGCAACCAAGCAGGAAAAAATACCGTGAACTCAAAGAAAGACTAAAAAGATTGGTTGATGGTTATGACAACCATAACATTTTAGATTATAGAAGAGGCATCGCTCATAATTTGACACTTTAATTGAAAAATTTAATAATAAATTTTTTTTAGCAACATACATGTAATTTATAAATTTTGTTTTCCTTTCTCTATATTCTTATGGGGATATTTTGTCCATGGGTTATTCTGACCATGGGTTATTTTGGCTTGGGTTATTATGACCTTGGGTTATTTTGTCCCTGGGTTATTGTGACTAGGTTATTCTGTCCAGGGTTATTTTGGTCGGGTTATTATGTCCCGTAACCAGTCAAGATGCGGGTGGGCTCATCCAAGTCCAAATATTTCCTCCTGAGAATCCACACCCAATTTTTCTCCCCATTTTCATATAGGTTCCATACCAACTTTGCTGCCATGGCTAGATTCATGATTGTTAGTTGCTTGACTCCTGCTCCCCCCACCTCTTTCAGGGAACATACTTTGTCCCAAGCCACCAATGGGAATTTATGTTGTTCCCCCATGCCACTCCAAAAGAACTTAAAAACCTGATTGAGAATTTCTTCTATTGACTTGGGAAATTTCAGGCATGACATCAAGTATGTTGGGATAGCTAATAGCACTGCCTTCACCATCATGAGACAACCTGTCAAGGATAGCCACTTTCCTTTCCATGTCCCAAGCTTGTTTTTGTAGTTGTTAACTAGACCTTCCCGGTAGCATTTTTTGTTGACCCCTACAAAGAGTGGCATTCCAAGGAAGCAACCTGAGAATTTTGCCACCTTCAAGTTCAAAATTCTTGCCAAATCTCTCTATAAACTTGGTTGAGTATTGAGGAAAAAGACTTCTGATTTCCTCCAATTGATGCTCTACCCTGAAACCATATAATATTCATCCAGAAATGTTTCGATGACTCTTGCTTCCTTCTTGCTTGCCATCCCAAACAATATTTTTTCATCGACAAACTATCGGTGTGTAACTGTATCCAGACCATTTGCAACTAGAACCCCTAACCACTTTCCTTCACCCCTCAGAGTATTAATGCCCCTACCCAGGACCTCGGCCATGATAACGAACAAGAAGGGGGAAATAGGATCCCCTTGCCTTAAGCCCCTCGTTGTGGAAAAGAAGCCATGGGCAGCCCCATTTACCATAATTGAAAATTTAACTGTTGAGATACAACTCTTAATCCAATTTATCCAGTTACCATCAAAAACAAACATCTCCAGAACCTCCATAAGAAATTGTCTATCCACCAAGTCATAAGCTTTGAGAATATCAAGCTTTAGGACCATACATGCTTCCCTTGTCTTTCTATCCTTGTGGATGGTTTTGTGTGCAATGATGATACCCTCTGCTATAGACCTCCCTAGGGTGAAACCACTCTGCTCTTCACATATTACATCTTTTAGAACACCTTTCAACCTATTGGCAATTATCTTGGTGACTACTTTGTAAATTGTGTTGCAAAAGGCTATTGGCCTAAAGTCACTCATGGCTTGTGGTTCTTTCTTCTTGGGAATCAAGGAAAGGAAGGTGTGATTTACTGACCCCAACATTGTCATCTTTCTCCTTAACTCCTCTACAACTACTTCCAAGTCATCCCCAACAGTATCCCAAAACTTTTGAAAAAAACCTGCTAGAAACCCATTAGGGCCTAGAGCTTTATCTGGATTTAGCTAAGATGCGGTTTCCTTCAACTCTTCTTTGGTGATTTTCTGTTATAGGTGCTTGTTCTGCTTCTCACTTATGATGTTTTGGATTTCCCTAAGTAGTCTATCCCTTACTGCTCTGTTGTCTAGAGCCTCCCTGTTTAGAATCTCTTCAAAGAACCTTATTGCTTCCTTGTTTACTTCTTCCATGGATTGAGTCATTTCCCCATTTTCTTTCTTGATTTATGTTATCCTGTTTCTAGTTCGATTTTCTATTGTTGTTCTATGGAAAAAAATTGTATTCCTATCCCCCTCCTTTAGCCAAGTCTCTCTTGACTTTTGTCTCCAAAAGCTTTCTTCTCTTTTCAGAACTTCAACTAACTCATCTTTTAGGGCCTTCTCATTATCATAGTCATCCGCCTCCATCTCATTGCTAATGATATGCTCATTCGATGCCTTTAATTCCTATTCCACCCTTTCTTTCTCTTGGAATATGCTCTTGAAGTGTATTTCATTCCATTCCTTCAATTTTACTTTGATGTAGCTCAATTTTTTGCTGATTTGAAGAGGTTAGAGTGATTTCCTACATCAACTTCATGCCACCATCTCCCTACCAGGTTCGATAGATGTTCATCCCTTAACCACATCTTCTCAAATTTGAATGGGTTTCCCCCTAGGAGGGTCATCCTGCTCAAGGTGTAGTTGCACTAAGAAGTGAACTGATCCTATGAAGGGTAGTATTGTGGCTTCATATTTTCCTGCAGCTCCCCTCCAATCCCCCCACAGTAAAAATATATCTCGTCTCTCTACAATGTTGGTAAAACCCTTCCTCCTATTGGACCAAGTGAAGACCCCATTCCTGGTCTGAACATCCATTAATTGACTGTTATCAACAAACTCTTGGAAATCACACTAGATGTTGGTGAGTCTACCCATGCCCCCTTGTTTCTCCTCATTATTTAGGGTCGCATTAAAATCTCCTGCTATGATACCCCTTTCATCTTTGTGATTGTCAACCTCTCTAGATATCTGCCTCCATAGTTCCCTCTTGCCAATTGTGGAGATTTTCCCGTATACATTATGATTAGAAATTGTCCATTCCTCTTTAGGCCTTTGCATTTGATCATTAGCCAATTCCCTTCCTCTGCTATGACCTCCCCTACTATCATTAACAGGTTCCATATGATGCCTACTCCCCCTGATGCACCTTTCACACCCACAAACTATCCCTTCCACTACTTCCAAATTCCTAATCTTCTATCATTTTCTTCTTTGCTCCATTTAGTCTCCTGAAGTAGAAAAATGTTTGCTTTTGATTGGTCAATTTGGTGTTTGACCATACGCCATTTTTCAAGGGCATTAATGCCCCTGACATTCCATGTTATGATCTTCATTGGCCCTAGGGAAGGATCACATCCTTCCCTAACCTAAGTTTCATTTGCCCCACTGCATTTGTTGCAATCTCCAACTTCACCTTATTAGTTTTTGGTCCCCTCTTCCCACTTCGCTTGATGTTAGGTTTTTTTATTCTTGATTGTGTCTATTCCAACATCCTTTCCTCCAGCATTTCCCCTTCCTCTTCCTCCCCCATTTCATCTTCCTTTAAGTCCACATACATCTCACTCTCCTCTCCCTTTGCTTAGAGTATGTTTTGTCCTGGGTTTTCCAAGCCCACCCCTGCTTCTTTTTCCTTTCCTTCCCATGTGTCTTCCCCACTACCCTTTCCTACTACCTCAATTTCTTTATCACCAATTACTGTCTCTCCAATCCTTAATCGTTCCAGTGTTGTTTCTGCTTCCCGGTCAAGGGGATTTTTCTCTTTTTTGTTCCTCTCTTTCCCCTGCTCCACTCAACTCTTCTACTAGTGTTAGCTCAACCACTCTACTTCTCAGATCTTCAGTGGGGAGCTCTGCCCTATCTACTTGGTACTCCCCTTCAAAAAAATTGATTGTCGGATCCCCACACTCTTTAGAGGATTTCTTGGCTTCCCCCATTGTATGCTCATTTTTCAAGCTCATACTACCCTGAGCCCATTCATACCTATTTTCCTTGGTAACCCTTACTTTCACATTACAATCCAAATTGCCATGTTCCTTTGATTTGCAAATGGGGCATAGCTTTGTTTGGTCTTCTCGTTCCACCCTTGGCTTCTGAATCCTACCTTCCATACATATTTCAATTTCCTGTGGGATGGCCTGACCTAGGGTTGTCTCTAGGCCAATTTTGGTATATGTGCCCCAACATCTATCTTCATTGTCTTTCTCTACCAAAATGAGTTTACCTATGCTTTCTCCAATTTCAACCAAAGTTTCATCATCCCACACTTCCAAGGGTAGATTGTACAGGCGAACCCATGTTAGACCCCCCTGAATTGTGTGCTTCCAAGGATTGAAGTTTGGGTACCAATCAATCAAATATACCCCAACATTGTCTAGGTAATGTGGGTCGTTGAGCAGGGCTCTCCATTTCTCCCCCCTTGTGGAGAATTCTACTAGAAAAAAGTCATTTGGCAATGCCCTAGCCTGAACCCTAAGTCCCCATTTTTCCCAGCACCACCTTCCTATCTTTTCTACATCACACCAACCACCCCCCATTTGAGAAATACTCATATTTCCTTTAGCTTATCTATTGATTTTTTAATTCGAGCTTTATCCAAATTGAGAGTATCAATGGGACAATTTGGAGCAATGGACTTACCAATTAAATCCACATACTAGTGTGACAGCCCTTCCTCCACTATCATCTTCTCTTTCCCCTTCCATGGTTTGCATGTTCATTCCTTGCTTCTAGATGGTTTATCATGCCAATTTTCGGATGTGTCTACCCTTAGATACTTCTTTTTCCCAAAACCACCCATGCATGTACTCCACACACCTACGAACTGTGCCACCTTGCCTGTTGATGCATGGGTTTCGGGCATATTTCCTTTGATCCCCTGTTACATCTCCATATCTCTAAAACTAATCGCGTGGGCACATCCATGGAAGCATTGATTTGACTGCTCGGTCCTTCTACCCCTGGAACGATCCACGGCCATGATTCCACCTATCCTATTGAACTCTTCCTCTGTGACCCGGGTGACATTTGTCCACCCATCTACCAGGTCTTCGAAAACCCATTGTGGGATATGATCTCTTTCGACAGCTTGCCACTCCTCATTAGTTCCTCCATTCAGACACACTTCAATCTCTATGTCACCCCAATCGCATCCACCTAAATCCCCTGCATATTTTTGCTCCTCTTTGCTCACCACCTCACAAATATATTATAATATATAATAATATAATTTTACATGCAGATTTTTTATTTACAATTTATGATAATTTTATTATTTGTTTGTATTTGGGTGGGATTGGATATTCCTTCAATTTCAACAATTATTTTTTCCTTGGTCGATGGGACTTTTGAGCTATCATATTGCCTTTAGTTTTAGACATTTCAATTTTGTATGTCCAATCCTATATGCATATAGGATCATCATAGCATGTAATTATATTGTCATGATTAAAGGGGCAACACATGTGGATTACCAATTATATTATAATAAGTTACTCTTGGAATGTGTTTTACATCAATTTAAATTTGTTCCAAGTGACAAAGCTCAACACTTAAAATTTCACATTCACAATTAAAATTTCTCATTCGCTCTATATAAGTTCTCATAGATAAAATTTGAACTTGATGAATCTGTTGATTGTTAAAAGACATAAGAGGATGTCTGAGGAATTTGGTTCATGTCATAGGATGATAAGTTCTCTGAGCTCTAACCTTCTATGAGGTAATATCAGTTATGTATGTCAATGAGATGAACTATTTGCATGCAGTTTCTTGAGATTTGTGATTGAACCCAAAGCATTATGTATTCAATTTCACATTATTGGAAAACTCAAAATTCACATTATATTTCTTCGAAGCATTAATTTTTCACATTTTTGAAGTGGATGTTGCTTTCTCTCATTGATAGATGTGAAGGATGTAATAATTTTGATTGAGGGTTAACCTTCTCTAAGGTAATACCAATTATGTATGTCAGTGAAATGGATTGTTTGCATGCAGTTTCTTAAGATTTGTGATTGAACCCAAAGCATTATGTATTCAATTTAACATTATTGGAAAATTCAAAATTCGCATTATGTTTCTTCTAAGTAATGTTTTTTCACATTTTTGAAGTGGATGTTGCTATCTTTCATTGATAGATGTGAAGCATGTAATAATTTTGATTGAGGGTTGAGGTAATTCCTTGATTCAACATACAAAGCTTGGAATTATTGCAAGCTTGGTCAAAGAAGTGAAATCCAAAGAGTTTAAAATTCATAGCTTGCACAGAGGATTGAAATCCAAAGAGTTTAAAATTTGAGAAACAATACCCTTGTGGGTTTGTGGTCTGAGACACCAAATTGATGTAAACTATAATGCTTGGTCATTATAAAAAAAAGTTACCTTTGCACTACTACCTTGTTTTGGTATTTGATTTGTAGCTCATATCGCAGTAAGCATGTGGGAAGTTCACCATAATAGATATATTATAAACATTGGGTGACAGTATATATTGGTGTATTAACTAGCACTTGCACCCCAATGAGGTGCAATACTTACGCCGATAGGCTGAGCCCACATTATTTATGGTCGTGAAAAGCAGTGGACGACGTGAAGAAAGCAGTGATCTATCTCACCTATCCCTCTCTATCTCCCCCTTCTCTCTCCCTCTTGCTCTCTCTTTTGCTCTCTATTTCTCTCTATATCACATATACCTCTCTACCTATCCCTCCCTCCATCCCACCTATTTCTCTCTCACTCTCTCCTTCCCTCTCTACTTCTCTCCCTCTCTCACTTATTCCTCTCTACCTCTCTCTCCTTCCCCCTCTGATTCTCTACATCTCCCCTATCCCTCTCTACCTCTCCCTCCCTCCCTGCCTCCCTCCATCCCTCTCTCACTTTCTTTGGCCCTCTCTTTACTTCTCTACTTCTTTCTATCCCACCTCTCTCCCCCTCCTTATCTCTATCTCACTTATCCCTCTCTACCTCCCTCCATCCCTTTACCCTCCTCTCTCTCTCTATCCTTCCCTCTCTACTTCTTTTCCCTCCTCTCTCTCTCTCTCTATCCTTCCCTCTCTACTTCTTTACCCTCCTCTCTCTCTTTCTCTACTCCCTCTCTACCTCTCCTCCCTCCCTCTCCCAGCCTTCCATCTCCCTCTTGCCTCTCCTTCCTCTCTATTTCTCTCTATATCACATATCCCTCTCTACCTATCCCTCCCTCCATCCCACCTATTTCTCTCCCTCTCCCCAGCTCCATCTCCTCTTGCTCTCTCCTTCCCTCTCAATTTCTCTCTATATCACATATCCTTCTCTACCTATCCCTCCCTCCATCCCACCTATTTCTCTCTCGCCTCTCCTTACCTCTCTACTTCTCTCCCTCTCTCACGTATTCCTCTCTAGCTCTCTCTCCTTCCCCCTCTAATTCTCTATATCTCCCCTATCCCTCTCTACATCTCCGTCCCTCCCTCCCTCTCTCTCACTCTCTGGCTCTCTCTTTCCTTCTATACTTCTTTCTATCCCACCTCTCTCTCCCTCCCTATATCTATCTGACTTATCCCTCTCTCCCTCCCTCGCTCCCTCTCTCTCTCTCTCCCCCGTCCCTCCCTCTCCCTCCATCTCCTTGCCTCCTCCCTCCCTCTCCCTCCCTCCCTCTCTCTCTCTCTCCCTCTCTCCCTCCCTCCCTCTCTCTCTCTCTCCCTCCGTCTCCCTCTCCCTCCTTCCCTCTCTCCCTCCCTCCCGTACACACTCTTCATCTCCCTCTTATCTGGTTTCCAGATCACCAAGAACTCATCACATCAATAGAGCAAACAATTTTCGAAGAAATAATTTGATACCATCTAAACATTTGGCAAACTTTTGAGATATGCCCAAATTCTGGCTCAATTCAACCTCTATAAATGCTGACAGAAGTCCTAATCTATAGGATGGATCAAATGTGGGCATTAAATTTGACATTTCTCTTAATATAGACCAAGATTGCAAATAAAACAACATAGAATCAAAACTAACAAGACAGTTCAGTACAGAACAAAATTCATAAGTTTATCCTTGAAAATTTTATCGATTGAGACAAAAAATTACTGATTTGATACAGAGTAGCAGTTGCTGCATTCAAACCCCAAAGAATGTCATTCACAGATCATAAAACATAAGCAACAAATCAATTGGCCAACCGATTATTGCGCAAAAGGACGGCAGAGGCCATGCTCACATCATTTGGGAACGAATGGGTCAGCTTCATAGTGTAGTCCCATTAAAAATTACCTTGCGTCTCCATAAGGGCGATATTCATTGACAAATGACAGAATAATAGCACCATTAACCTTTTTTCCATGAAAGCTTATTCCTGCTATGTGACCACCCAAGATTATTTCATTTC
Source organism: Sequoia sempervirens (assembly GCA_007258455.2). Taxonomy (NCBI): domain Eukaryota; kingdom Viridiplantae; phylum Streptophyta; class Pinopsida; order Cupressales; family Cupressaceae; genus Sequoia; species Sequoia sempervirens. Next base: position 735,903,135 of record VDFB02000003.1, on the reverse strand, counting down.
AAATATACAACGAACTATAATAAACAGTCTTGCACATCTTCAAATATATAACTGATCTCCTATATTCCCGTCAAAGCATCCTATCCAACTTCAACGGTCCCTATTTGCTATTACTCCGAGATTTACTGTGCTGTTTTTCTGTACACGATTAGTCATAATAAGGATGCCATTGTAAATGCCTTTCGGCATAATGAAACATGTACTGTGGTTAGCTCCATCAGCTTAAAGGGATTTCTCCCAAGCAAACAGGGAACAGCTCAAAAATCTAAGAAATAATTAAAGCAAAGAACCATGTGAGGCAAGCTATGTAGATACCTTATTACGTAAACATAGAGAATTCAAAAAAAGCTTGTAATCCAGCATAAAATCATGTGCACACACACACACACGAGATTGAAATCCATTACTGGAAATTTAGGTTCAGAAGTGTTGAGTGGATTTTTCACAAATTTTACAAATTTATCGACATGCATCTTGACCAAAAAAAACTTGAATTTAACTATGAAACAATATTAAGTGCAAGCTTTAGCCCATTAGGTTTGATATTATCTCCTAGTTTAATCCCTAGATTCATTTCCTTGGTTTCCGTTCTGTGAGCAATGTTTTTCGAGAGATGTTCTCAGGTTTGAAGGAACTTAAAAGTTGCAGGAGATGACGGAAGAATGTGGGAAATTGTTATAGTATATTTGAAGTAAAAGTAAATGATGAATTATATCATGTTGTTTATTATAAATGAGTTTTGAAGGAAAACCCCTAAATTGGATGTACGGATATTTTGTGTCCATGTGGAATACAAAGGAATTTTGAATCTTTATACATCTGCCCAAAATAAATCCCCTCCAAAATCTAAATAAAGGAAAAACTACATCTGTCAGTAACACAAATCAAACAACAGTATCCAATAAACATGCTTCTAATTGCAACCTTGAAATGTGCAAGGGATTTAAAGGTTTGTATAGGCCAAAATTAAAGTGCATTGTAGGAAAACATGGAACTACAAACATCTGAAATGTAAACGTGACAGACTGAGTGAAGCAAGATATGCATATACCTTAGATTCTGGATCATACAAGCCATAGCAGCAAAAATCATTTGGGGAAAAAATCGGCAAACCAAAGTTTAGGATTTCCCAAAAAAATCAGGAAAAAATCGTGAAAAAATCGGAAAAAAATTGGATTTGAAAAAAATAGTAAAAAACAGTAGAAAAAGAGACAAATGCTACTCTTTTTTGAAATTTAAGGTCATTTCCATAGCATAGAGATATTGAGAGCAAATAAAATAGAGATTTTAACCCATGAATTGTAGAAAGCTTGCATGTTGTTTATCAAGTTTAAGTTTGTTGAGCTTAAAGGCATCTGTTTCTTGCTTAGGTTGTGAACTAAAGATCGTTTGGAGCACCTCATACAATAGAGTAGTGTATATGTGAGATATGGAATCAATTGTAATGTAAAATCTTTGCAGAAATGACAACTGAAAAAAGTGGAAAAGGCTAGTGTATGAAGGAGTCATAAATGATACAAGTGACCAAAAGCTTTGAGAAGGCAATGACATGAATGAAATAAAGTGGAGGATGAAAAAGTGTGATAAAATAAAGGATTGGCTAAGGGTTAAAATCTTAGGCAGATACTCTTTAAAGTTGTGCAAGCTTGAAATCAGAGACGGTGCATTACCAGTCCAAGAGAATGGTTAAAATCTTAGGCAGATACTCTTTAAAGCTGTGCAAACTTGAAATCAGAGACAGTGCATTACCAGTCCAAGAGAATGATTAAAATCTTAGGCAGATACTCTTTAAAGTTGTGTGGTAGCCCTGTTGGCTCTCAACTGGAAAGCTAGTCTTTCTGGTATAATTTTTTGATCTTGGTATTGTTTAAATTATTTGTTTCTTGAATTTCTTTGTTTTTTTGTGTTGTCAAATGATATTTTGCCAGGAGTTGCATTAAACATATACTTAACAAATGAAGTAAGTGCTAATAATAAATACTAGCATAATTCAAATCTGATTTAATTATAGCTTTTAGCAAGAACAGATTTATCAGATCAGACTTATACAATGCTTGAGATAATATTAACACCATATCCCAGAATTGCAAAGCAGCAAGTGCAGGTCTGAGGAATAAACACAGCAATCAGATTTCTCCAATTAGAGCCACACCTACAGTCAATGATGAATTTCTTCCCACGTTAAATGCTGCTGCCAGTTTAATCAGACCTAGCTGCCCCCTGTAGCTGAGTCTTTACAGCAAAAAGTCAGCCGCCCCAGCCAAGAATGAAAACACTATGCCTCTAGGCTGTATGGCTAACTCCAGATCTGATGCTGTACAGCCTGAAGCTTCTCTAAAGTGCCCAGCAGTAGATAAAGAACAGACCACAAGTGCTGCTAACTGTTACAGACCTGTTAATGGTTTATAATCTGCCCAATCTGCTAGTAATTAATGGATCTATGCAGCTGTAAAGCCTTTCTGATTTTTTCTGTATATTAACCCTATCAACACATACAGATACCTTCACAGATTTGCTCAAATAAACCCCCATGTGTCAACATAAGAATGCACAGATCTGCAATATATAATATTCTTCAAGGTTTAACTATAAACCTCTGTTCTGCAATGAATATTCTACAAACCCTTGTATTAATTTTCACTCAAATACCTCAACACTGTAGCTGGTACTGTTCACGCGGGTACTGTAGCGATTTACTATTCACGGGTACTGTAGTGTTTACTGTAGCTGGTACTGTAGTAGCCAACAATAAATAAATTCCACAATGCATCTGCGATGTCTTTTTAACCAGCAACCATATAGTCTTCAGATATTCAATATAATCTTCAACCCTAGATGAAATTCTTCACTTTAAAGCTCAAATAGAACACCTGTATGATGCCCTCTTGTATGCCCAATTTAGTAGATATCTCACTACTTCAAAGGGCTGCAACAATGGAGAGTGAACGTTCTCCAATGGCAAACTAATTCAGAAACCCTTGGCTTCCTCTCTTAGACAAAACTCATCAACACCAAAATGCTCAACAACGAATGGCACAATCTCCAATGTAAAATATTTATAATTCTCCACGAGGGGTCGATTTCCTCAAAAAGCACCATTTAATAATATTAAATGTTATTAATTGCACTCACTTTTAATATTTCATTAAATTTACCAAAGTTGGCGCCCAAATAATAATTAACTCAAATGGCCCCATGCTCATGACGCCTAGACCCTCAATATTAAGTTAAGTTATAACTTAATATTATAACCTTTTTAATTAATTATATCTCCATAAATACTCAATATCTCTAAATGTCGTCTGAACTAGGTGCCAAGCTGTGGAAACCGCATACAACCACACACCTTACTAAAAATAGTAAGGGTCCCCCTCTATGTAACTCTAACTTACTATAAATAGTAAGTAATGCATACAGAGCCCTGGAAACTTCAAACGAAAGCCAAAACTACAAGTTTCTTAACACTGGAGATGATACAATCCTCAGAAAACCCTCTAACTGTCCTCATTAGCCTACGAGGGCCAAAATAATAAGCTAATCTCCTCTGACAATTGATGTCAACAAAAAGGGGACATTACAAGTTGTGCAAGCTTTCAATCAAAGAATGGAGTCTGAATTCAGGGTAATGCACTGTCTCTGATTTCAAGCTTGCAAAACGATGTCTTTAAATTACAAACATAATCTGCATGCTTGGCATAAAAATGGGTGTGGGATTGAAATCTATCAAGAGCTAGTTTATAAGTTTTAAACATGAAGTGAAATTATTTTTAATATTCTCTATGTAAAATAAAGTGCCTATAGGCTATGCAAGTTATAGATTTAGTATTAGACATTTACATACTTTCATTTCATTGCTGCAGTCACCATCAATGAGGAACCTCATCGTTTTTCATTTTGGAATAGTACAACCTTGGACATTTTGCAAGAGTTAGCTAAAAAACTAGACCAAAACATGACAACCCTGCAACCTGATAGGGGGCAGACTATAACTGATTTGACTTGACATTTAAATGATGATTAATATATGACAAAAAGAGAGACAAAGTAGTATGATCATTGAATTTTGTATAGGTACCACCAATGCTTTTTTTTTGGGGGACCTTGGGCCAAACTTGGGCCATATGAGGACTTCAAAATCTCTGGGAAAAATTCGATCAATGTTTTATTTGTGAGCAATACAGTCAAACCTATCACCTAACATCTAATCATACAATGAACTTTAAATGATACAATAAAGTTATTTACAATTTGGACTGATTTGGTGTAGACTGCTCATTCTTTTTGCAGGTTTCATATGTAAAATTTTGACTAACTTGGTGATTAAAGTTAGCTTCTGACATTTTCTTGGCATGGAGGTGGTAAATGCTATAACCATTTCTAAGGTCACCTTACACAAGCACAACTAGTGAAAATGGTTGGAATTGCTTATTTTGATTAATGAAGAATCCCTTGCTTTATTTTACTGTGGTTTACTTTATTTTAGGACGTATTGACAAGACTGCAAGCTTAAAGTTCAAAGCAGAAAGGAACCTGTTCATGCATGTATGTAGGGCAGACTGTAGACTTGATGGTGGTCACCCTTAACTTATCGCAACCCAGATTTCTAGCAGAAAACGCACCAAATTTGGAGTTTTTAATGTGGGAGTTGTTCTTGCGATTTATGGCAATTTTAAAAATCGTGAATTTTGATGATTTTTTGCCAGTCAACAGTCTGCAAAAAAATCCCAAAAAAATTGGGGAAAAAACCGGCAAGCCTGAGGATTTTTTAAAAAGCACGATTTTTTCAGGATTTTTGCTTCTATGATACAAGCAACACTCCATTTCTAAAATTTTGGACATAAGACTTGTCACTTAAGCAAGAACGCCATGGCAATCAATGATCTTCTTTGTATTGAATAGCAGCTATTACCTTTTCACAATAAATCAAAAAGTTGAGACAATTATAGCCAAATCAAAAAGATAGCGCATACTTTGAAAAGCAGCCAGTTTCCAATGCATCATATAAATGAAAGGAATGCTTCCTGGCAACACAAGGTCAACAAAGCAATTTAGTATATTGTGAACTGCTTGTCTTGTGTTATAGAATTATTCAACATACCATAAAATGTTGTCGACCAAACAATACTGAAATACCTCAGATTAATGCCACGCACTAGAATATCCTACTCGTTGAGCTAATGTTCTGAAAAAAATAAACTGTATAGAAATTTTAAAAAGGCTGTTAAATGTCTACCATTAAAATTGAAAAGAAAGTTCTTCTAACATACAGAAGTCCTTTATGGTAGCTCACTTACCAGAGCCTAAAGAAATTAGAATATTGAAGCCGGTGCTAACTCTAGGAAGTGATAAGACCATTAAAGACCACTCGGAGTGTGATGATGAGTTCAGAACAATAAGATATGTTACAAGTATTCTATGACTGTTTCCCCACTCTCAAAGATCTCCTTGATTTAATTGGTGAAGTGAACATATATTCAGATGCTCTTGGCTGTAAAACTCAGTGAAATCAAGATGATAGGAGAGAAATTTCTAATCAACATGATGCTGGAGAGGAAGTTGAGCAATGAATTCTTCCAATAAAGATGAATGCTCAACAGCAATAGCATCCATCTCTTCTCCAACAATACACAGAAATTCTCCTGCGAGTTGTAACAAGGATTTCCTTTCTCCCCCAGCACATGATCGCAGCCTTTGAGGTTCTTTCTTTGGCTTGTTTCTTTATAATTGAATTCGTCACTACAAAAAAGCCAGTGAGAATAGATCCCAGCCCCTATCCCAACCATTTTGTGGCATCACCTTCACTCTCAACCTTTCCAATCCAATACATCTGTATCCTCGTATTGGGCATGAGAGGCACAAATTACACTTTCAAGAAGCAATTTTATTAGTAGGAGACCCATAATGCCCATAGGATACTGAATTAAATCACCTTAGCATAGATGATTCCTAAATTTATAGTGGCCATAAATTGTTTTTATCAAATGCTTCTCTATCATCTTAGCTGCTTCAGCAACCAATATCTAAAATGCCTCGGTCTCCCCATAACCAAGGCCACCCATGCTGATCACAGTCCCTGCAGTAGCATCTGCCCAGCCCTGATCCTCACAGCACACTTAAAGAAAATTGATAAATTTCCCTGTCCTCAAAATCTTCTTTGCAATAGGCTCTGGAATAAACAATGGTAGCATGGCATCGTGAAGCTGGTAGCTATCCCAAAAGGCTTTGGTTTTGGATTTTGTTGCTTGTGAAATGACCAAAACCTCAAATATATATCACTCAATAGCCCTTCCAAAATGCAACTCTTCACCATCTCATACATTGTAATGTCCCCTAATTGGGGTATGCCTGATTTTGCCCAAAAGTAACAATTCCAACAATATAATTTGTTTTACAAATAGTATTCTAAAATTAAATCCTATAAAAGTTATTGCGCTTAAGGTGAATGAACAACTAAGATACATAACATCGTCTAATTGGATCTAATCTATAGTTTCATTTCCAATAACCTACCATAGAAAGGATTGGAAAGGAAAACACGATAGGGTGCCCGGAGACTGTTCATCACAATTAAGCCCAAGAGCATGGCAATCACCCCTTTGCCCAAATGTGGCAGGAATTCCCGTTACCATCCAACATGGGGTGGCCTACTTACATTGTGGAACTGATCTGCTGCCTCTCCCAAGCGTGTTCCCTTGCTAATCCATGTCTAATTGCTTACAGTGAAACAAACAGATTAAAAATGCAGATATTTATTTATTATCTGATCTCCTTCGATGCTTTTCTTCAAATTGAAGTTCTCCTATATATAGCCCTCAAGGAGGGCTGATAGACACCTCCCTTACGTCTTCCCCAAATGAGGTGTCTTCTTCCATTTAATCACTTCCTCTTCAAACTTAATTAATTAGTAATTATTACTTTGTGGAAGCGCTGCATATTTTTTTTAATTGACTCCCATCAAGCCCCTTCGAAGAATCGCTACCTTTTTCAATCACCACTTTCCCTTTGACCAGCAATTTCTTTTAATTTAAAATAGGCTGCAGTTGGGGTGTGTTTATGACAGGGGCATGACATACAGAGGTGAACAAACCTGTCTTAGCAATCTCGTAATGAAATCCCTCGCTAACAGATTGCCATGCTGAGTGTGCATGTGGATTGAAACTGGTGCTGTATCTCACCAGCTTCATCATGTCATCAGACATGTGACTTCGTTTTTCTGCTAGAGTCAATACAAACAATTCTGATACCACTACAATATATCTCTAAGTATGTATTTTTCTATATAGTCTTGTAAACATGCAAAGATGACACATGTTTGTCTATAAGGTGTTGTAACTATGCACAGATGACAGGTTCAAGAGAGGTTTTTTCGTGCAGCTGGAATGCTAGCCTGCTGCATATATTTTTTATTTCTTTCAAAGAAAAAAATGTAAATGCACCTGGGAAATTATCCTCCAACCAATAGAAATTTTTGCAAACTCAAATTCTAATATCTACAAAAACAGCTGAAAATTCCTCAACATTAGGAAACTTAAATAACTTTTGGCTTTGACAGATTTCAATATAAATCAATATGAAACAGTGATTAGTGGAGATAGCTCCATTCTCAGTTCCCAAAGCAAAAAACATCACTCAGCAGTCACTGCAAAATCAAATATAAGAGTTGTCACAACTACAATTCATCAAGAAATTAAACATACAGATAAAAAAAAATCCAGGTTCAACAATAACTAACTAACAAATTTCTGGGCAAAACAACCCGTAAATTGTTAACTATCATGTTTAGCGGTTTTAAACTTCAAACTACAGGCCTCCTAATTGAGCATAAGGAGATTTCGCATTGATAGAAAAGTTCAGCTGCCACATCCTGTTCAAATCAGCATATATGGCATACTTGTTTATTTCATGAGAGCTTGAACTGGAAAAGAATGCTTAATTCAGATAGAAACATTAATTCTGCATTAGGACTTCAGAAATTGGAGATATCTTTGCAATTGCAATAACTTTTCTTGAAAAATCAAGTTACACAAAATGTCCCTCTTCATTTCCATGGTGGCACCAAGAGGGCTCCAGACTTATTTTCGTAGTTATAAATCTGGCCAGATTTGGTTCTAAAATTCTACAAAGCTTTTCAGGACAGATAAAAGAATGCATTCTAGTAGAATGGCTTAAGTTAGCTTCAGCACAGGGCCCTTGCCTTGAAATTAGCTTGCATGGAAACCAACATTTCAATACAATTCTTCATGGCACGGCTGTTTCCTCTGCTCTGATATCAGAAATATCTACAAGTGGCAACCGGTCAGCCTCTGGAAGTATACTCCAATTGGGTGATGCCACTGCTCTTAACCACCTGAAGTCATCCACATGAGCCCACATTCCAGTTTCATCCTTAAGATCAGACTCTTGCAACTCTTCGTCGATCCCTCTGTAAAACAATGCATAAGGAGCAAACCTGACATTGCTAGTATACTCAACTATAGGTCTGCTCCTAACCCTAAGATAGAAGTCCGTATTTACTGTCTGATGAATCCTAATCTGATGAGAAGCAAGCATGAACACACAATTTTCCGCTTCCTCTATAAGCACAGAACCCATAACAGGCCCGGCAAATACCTGGCAGCCCTTCAATCTGTGGATAAAGAGGGCCCTCAACCCACCCCTCAGATACACTTTACAATCAACCAAATCGGATAATGCAAAATCCCCGTCTTTGGAAAGATTCAGGTCCTTAACCACAACTACTCCATTCTTGTCTCTGAAGCCCGGCGTATCGGACACAAAAAAATTGTTTTTACCAATTACACTTTTCTTGTTGTTTTCTGTAGAGGGTTTTTCCTCGGTTATTTTGAGGTTTGGTTTACTGACCTTGTTTCTAAATGAAAATTTCTTTTTCGGCAAAAGTTTAGAATTAGCATTATCCAGACGCTCCTTGAGCTCTGCAATGGCGTTACGAGCAGCACGGACTTCGTACGAAGGCAAGAAATATGAACCTTCGGCCACCAGTTTTTCAAGGTCAGCAATTTCGGCACTTAGGGTTTCCAAACCAGATTTAACTATGGTTATTTCTTGATTGTCCCCATTTTCGAGATATTCATCGAGAGTCTTATGGATTTTTTGTTTGGTCTGTGAAAAACGTTTTAAAAACGTCTCAACTGATTCAAAGACAGGCACAGAGAGGGTTTCGGACTTACGTGACTGTGATTGCTGAAGGCGGGCATTGTTAAGATGTTCGAGGTGTTTGAGCATTTCAGCGTGCTTTTTCTCCTGGATCGATGCCTCTGTTTCTTCCTCGCATTTGAATTTTAGAAAACTCGGAACTTCACTTGAAGATTTCTGCACTATTTCAGATGATTCCGCCATCGCTGAAACGGGCTTCAGATGGATTTTACGGATGTAAAAATGGCGCGCTCCGAATTTGATCTATCTGCACATTAGGTAAGTACTCAGATCTTTGCGTTGAGGTTCGACCGTGGTTTTTGAGTTTACTTGTAATCAATACAAATTAGGTACAATTTGTATGGTAAAGTGTAATTGTTACATCGATATATATATATATCTATATAATTAAAAGAATTTTTATATTTGAGTAATATGGATAAGTCTTAGTTATTAGTTTAAAATGTTAATATCAAAAAGAGGATACATCTAATATATTTAGAGTTTGGAAAGATATTAAATCTTGAAAACAGCATATTATGGCGATGTCAATGTATTATGGTTTGATAGATTAGTCATTGATAGTAAGTGGGTGCACTCCATCATTCACGACTAGTGGCATGACACAACTACACGTGCCCAAAGACTTGTTAGACATAGTTGCAAATATCATTTTTCTCCTCTCAAATATCAACAAACTTCATGTTAGATTATATTTAATCATCAATAACAATGACAAGATGTTAAATTTTCATCAAAGCGCAAACATTAATTGCTTTTGAAAGTCTTACACACAATTTAACATCTGGAAAACATGAGATTCCCTAAATCACATAACTTTCATTATCTTTGAATGTCACCACTTTGTCTTTTCAAGAGATATTTTTAAGACACCTCACTCTCAATTGATTTAGAATAATATGTAGAAACATAAACTTACTTGTAAATATAAAGTATTTGAGATGTTGTATCTCATAGATTTAAATTGAATTTACAATAGATCACATCTAGATTAATATTGAATATACTTTGCATTGTGATATAATTTCAACTTGATTTTGGTTTAAATTTTTATTATTAGTAGTACATATGAATTAGGTATGAAGTTTGTTAACACTAAATACAATCAAAGCACTAATCTTTTAATCATATTAACTTTATTATTAAACCTAGTCACATAAATAAGGTGGAAAACTTAATAAGACAATAAAAACTAGATTTCATAATTAAGTCTCATCTAAATGAATATCAAAAATTATTTCTAAAATTTCATGTAAATAAACTAAAATGAACTCACATTTATAAAATAAGGTAAACTTAAATTCAAGGTACTAAATTTTCTCTCACATAAATTAAATCTAGCATTGGAAATAATTAAAATAAAATATTACAATATTGATGTCACAATACTTGTAATATGCTATGAAATTCATCTTTATTTATGGGACGAGTTATGAGGCAAACAAATTTTATAGATAAACCAAAAATATATATTTTAAAGAAATGAATCTCAAGAAGATTCGTTCGTAAATTAAAATAGTTCATTGATGCTAATGTTTGCTAATGGAGCCTTGTCCCCCTAATTTTCCTTAAAAAATATGTCTATCAAGGTTGCCCCTTTGTACCATTTCTTTTTTATTTAGCAATTGATAACCTTGGTTACCTCTTTCAATATGCTCTTTATTCTATACTTATTCATGGTATCTTGCTTCCTAGTAATGTTAAAGCGCTATATTCCCACTTTTTTTATGATATCATGTTGTTTATTCAAAATTCAGCTGATGAGGTGACTCATACTCTAGATATTTTTAAAAAAATGTACATTATCAAAATCCAAGTACACGTGACATGTGCCCAATGGCTTGTTGATTTGTAGCAATAGATCATTGACCTCACTCAAGAAAGAAATACTCTAAACAATTTAGATGTAGCATTAGACATAGCTACAAACATCATTCTTCTCCTCTCGAGTATTGATGAACTTCATGTTATTTCAAAATACTAAAAATTTTAAGTTCGACTAGGATTATATTTAATCGTTAATGAAAGTGGCAAGATGTTAAATTTTCATCAAAGAACAAATATTTATTGCTTTTGAAAGTCTTACCCACAATTGAATATCTCAAAAACTTGAGATTCTCTAAATCACATAGTTTCCATTATCTTTGAATGTCACCATTTTTGTCTTTTTAAGAGAGGTTTTTAAGATACCTCACTCTCAATTTATATAGAATAATATGTAGAAATATTAAATCACCCATAAATATAAAGTATGTGAGATGCTATATCCCACAATTTTAAATTAAACTTACAATGGATCACATCTAGATTAATATCAAAGATACTTTGCTTTGTGACTACAATTTCAACTTGATTTTGGTTTAAATTTTTTCTTAACGCATATGAATTAGATATGAATTGTGTTAACACTAAATACGGTCAAATATCTAATCTTGTTAACTTTGTTATTAAACCTAGTCACATAAATAAGGTGGAGAACTCAACAAGACAATGAAAACTAGATTTAATAATTAAATTTCATCTAGATGAATATCAAAAATTATTTCTTAAATTTCATGTAAATAATCTAAAATGAACTCACATTATAAAACAAGGTAAACTTTAAATTCAAGGTACTAATTTTTTCCCCACAAATTAAATATAACATTGAAAATAAGGGTAAGTACATGGAAATGGGGAACCAAAAAGGCATCTTAAGTGACCACTTTTTTTTTAATCAGAAAAGATTGAACTTGGATGAGAAATTGAAGATAGTTATGCTCAAAATTTTAAGATGCAACAAGAACAAGAGTTGTAGCTCTCTAAATCTATTTTTTAAACTACTAACTTTTTTTAAAATGGTGGAGATTAAGGGGTTCAAAAAGGGGGAGTACACAAAGTGCTCATGTTTTTGTAAAAAAACATAACATAGTGTCTAGTGTGTTACCCCTAAAATGTTAACTTTGTTAGTATTTGAAAAATATTGTTGGTGAGAAAACACCATGTAGTTTATGCCTGATTTGTTTGCTAATTTTTTAATGAATATATGAATTTTTACTAATTTTCAAAGTGGACACAATTTGAAAAGTAAAAAATTGAGCATGCTTCCCCCAAATTTTATTGGAAACTAATTGAAAATCAAAATAAAAAATTGACTATGTATATAATAGAGTCTAGTCTCTAAAATGTAATTTATTTGAGATTTTGATAAATGGCTAAAAATTGAAGCCAAAAACACTATAGGTAGGTTTCTAAAAAAAATGGAGACATTGATGCAAATGAAATTAAAGAGAAAAACCTTAACATATTTGAAATGTGAAAAAATTACATGGTTAGGAAGCTGAGACAACTCAATGTTACTATGTCATTTTTTGACTTGTCATTGAAACACGTGTGAACCTGATGGAAAGCACGCTTGAGATTGTGTCATTTTTTTTATAATTTGAAAAAACACAACTTTAGATGTCGAAATGATAGTCCAGCCCTTTGGGTTGGATTCCTAAGGAAAATCTAAGCCTAAGGGTTAGAAATTCTCAAGGCAAATAATAACACGAGCATTGTGTAATGTGCTCTCATTATAACGTGTTTACATTATAATGTGATCACATTATTGTCTACCTTACGTTCCCATGATGTGAGTGTGTTATAATGCTAGTGTGTTATAATGTTCTCACATAATTGTGAAGGAAAAATGTTTGTATCTCCCTCACCTTATCTCACTCTCTCCCACTCTCTACCCTCTCCCTCCTCAATCTCCCTTCCTCAAGCTCTAGACCTATCTTTGTAACTCTCCATCCCTCTCTCTTTGTCCCTCTTTATATCTACATCTCTCTCTAGACTTATCTCTCTACCTCTCCTCCATCCTTCCCCATCTCTCTCTCTCTCTCTCTCTCTCTCTCTCTCTCTCTCTCTCTCTCTCTCACACACACACACACACACACACATCTTTATCTCTCTCCCCTCACTACCTCTCCCTCCCTCACTCACTCTCTCTGACTCTCTCTCCCTCCATCGCTCCCTCCCTTCTTTATCTATATCTCTATCTTCCTCACTCTCTCTCCTTCCCTCCCTCTATCACTCCCTCCCTCTCTCTCTTCATCTCTACATCTATCCCTCTCTCTCCCTATTTAATGCATAGTGTTTAGAGATCAAGGCTTAAGGTTTAGGGTTTAGGTTTAGGGATTACAATTGATGATGGAGGGTTGAGGGTGGCACCTACCTCTCTCTCACCCCTCTCTCTCACATATCTACCTCTCCCTCCCTCCCTATCTATACCTCTCTCCCCTCATTACCTGTCCCTCCCTCTCTTTCTCTCTCTACCTCTCCCTCCCTCTATCACTCCATCTCTTATCTTTCTCTCCCTCTCTCCCTCTCTCTCTCCCCCTCTCTCCTTGTTTAACATATAGTGTTTAGAGTTTAGGGTTTGAGGCCTAGGGTTTAATATCTATTATTGATGATGGATGGTTGAGGATGGCACCTACCTCTCTCTCACCCCTCTCTCTCTCCCCTCTCTACCTCTCCCTCCCTCCCTACCTCTCTCTTTCCATGTCTTCTCTCTCTCACCCCTATGTCTTTCTCCCCTTGCCACCTCTCACTCTCTCTCTACCTCTCCCTCTCTCCATCACTCTCCCCCTCTCTTTCTATCTATCTCTCTCTAAATTATTCATTGTTTAGGGTTTAGAGTTTAGGGTTTATGATGGAGAGTTTAGATTTTTTTTAAAGATTTTAGTGTTAAATTATTAATGTTGGGTTTTAGAGTTTAACGAATAGTGTGTAGGGTTTAGGGTTTATGATGGAGGGTTTATAGATTAAATTTAATTTTATAGGTTTTAGGGTTTAGGGCTTAGGGTTTACGATTTACTGTTTATGTTTTATGATGGAGGGTTCAATGTTGAGGTTTTGAGGATCAAATTTAATTTTTAATGTTTTAATGTTAAAAATTATTAATGTTAGGGTTTAGGGTTTAGAGATTAGGGTTTAGGGTTTTGGGTAAATGGTGAAGGGTTCAACATTTGAGGATTTAGGTATTAAATTTATTTTTAAAGGTTTTAGTGTTAAAAATTATTAATGTTAGGTTTTTAGGGTTTATGGTTTAGGGCCTGGGATTTGGGGTTTACAGTTTATGGTTTGGCGTATAGTGTTTAGAATTTAGGGTTTAATGTTTAGGTTTTTGGTTCATGATGGAGGGTTGAGGGTCTACATGCCTCTCTCTCACCTGTCTTCCTCTCCCTCCATCCCTCCTTCCCTCTCTACCTCTCCTTCCCTCCCTCCATAGCCCTCTCTCTATCTCTTCTCTATGTCTCTCACCTCTCCACCTCCCTCCCCCCTAGAACTCATACTCTCTCTCTACCTATCCCTCCCGCTATCACTCTCTCTCCCTCTCTTCCTCTCTATCTCTTTTTCTCTCCTTCTCTCTCTATATTATTCATGGTTTAGAGTTTAGGGCCTAGGGTTTAGGGTTTAAGATGGATGGTTTATATATTAGGTTTATTTTTTTAGGTTTTAGTGTTAAATTATTAATAGTAGGTTTTAGGGTTTAGTTAGGGATTATGGTTTAGGGTTTAGGATATGTGATGGAGGGTTCAAAATTGAGGGTTTAGGGATTAAATTTAATTTTTAAGGTTTTAGTGTTACAAAAAGTAATGTTAGGTTTTAGGGTTTGGGGTTTAGGGTTTAGAGCCTAGGGTTTAGGGTATTCAATTTAAAGTTTAGGGTCTAAGATTTAGGTTTTACGATTTAGGGTTTAGCATATAGTGTTTAGAATTTAGGGCTTAATGTTTAGGGTTTAGGGTTCATGATGGAGGGTTCAAGGCCCACTTACCTCTTTACCTCTCTTCCTCTCACTCCCTCCTTCTCTTTCTCTCTACCTCTCCCTCCCTCCATTGCTCTCTCCCCCTCTCTCCCTCTCTTCCTCTCTATCTCACCTCTCTATCTCTCTTTCTCTCCCTCTATATATAGATTATTCATGGTTTAGGGTTTAGGGTTTATGATGAAGGGTTTAGATATTAAGTTTTTTTTAGGTTTTAGTGTTAAATTATTAATGTTGGGTTTTAGGGTTTAGTGAATAGTGTATAGGGTTTAGGGTTGAGGGTTTAGGTTTTAGGATTTGTAGTGGAGGGTTAAACATTGAGGGTTTAGGGATTAATTTTAAAAAACAAATTAATGTTAGGTTTTAGGGTTTAGGGCCTAGGGTTTAGGGTATGGGGTTCATGATGGAGGGTTCAACATTGAGGGTTTAGGGATTAAATTTAATTTTTAAGGTTTTAGTGTTCAAATTTATTAATGTTAGGTTTTAGGGTTTATGGTTTAAGTTTTAGGGTTTATGGCCTATTTTTTAGGGTTTGGTGTATAGTGTTTAGAATTGTAGGCTTAATGTATAGGGTTTAGAGTTCATGATGGAGGGTTGAGAGTATACCCATCTCTCTCTCACCTCTCTTCTTCTCCATCCCTTTGTCCTTCCATCTCTACCTCTCCTTCCCTCCCTCCCTACCCCCCCTCTCTCTCTCTTATTTCTCTCTATCTCTCACCTCTCTACCTCCCTCCCCTCTTTACCTCATATTCTATCTCCTCACCACTCCCTCACTCACTCTCTTTCTGCCTCTCCCTCTCTTTCTCTCCCTCTCTCTAAATTAGTCATTATTTAGGGTTTAGGGTTTAGGTTTTATGATGGAGGATTTAGATATTAATTTATTTTTTTAGGTTTTAGTGTTAAGTTATTAATGTTAGGTTTTAGGGTTTAGTGAATAGTGTTAGGGTTTAGAGCTTATGGTTTAGGGTTTATGATTTGTGATGGAGGGTTGAATGTTAAGGGTTTGGGGATTGAATTTAATTTTGAAGGTTTTAATGCGAAAAATAATTAATGTTAGATTTTAGGGTTTAGGTTGTAGGGCCTAGAGTTAGGGTTTAATGTATAGTGTTAGAGTTTAGGGCTTAGGGTTTAAGGCCTGATTTAGGGTATACTATTGATGATAAAGGGATTGGGGTGGAACCTACCTCTCTCACACATATCTATCTCCCCTCTCATTACCCCTCGTTCCCATCCTCTCTCTTTCTCTCCATCTCTTCTTCTCTCTACCTCACCTCTCTATCTCTCTCCCCTCACTACCTCTCCCTCCCTATGTCTCTCTTTTTCAGACATTCATTCTCTACTTCTACCTACCCACCTCTCTCTTACTCAATCTCTCTCTTTATATCATTTTCTCTCTTTCTTTATGTGTGTGTGTTTCTCTCACTCCCTCCCTCCCTCCCCCATCTCTCTATCTCTATCACTTTTCTCTAATAGTACTTGTCTCTTTTAATTGGAATATTACATGCATGTTATAACATGAGTACATTATAATACTCTCACATTTTGAGGAGACAAAAAATGGAAAAAAAGGCATATGGGTCCCTGTGATTTAGGACCCACATGCTCTTTTCTTTTTGAATTATGCACATTATCCAATATAAACAAACATTTTTATTGTGTTGAGGATATATCATTGTTTGCATATTCCACCAACTTTTTTTATTTTTTCAATGTAGAAAAATTAAATTGCATTCTTTTAGGTTGAATTTGGTTCTATGAACTAATGTGTTCATGCTTTAGTATTTGAATGTTAATTATCATGGTTTTTTTTTAATTTGATACTATAGAATCACTATTTTCATAATTGTTACTAATTCTATTAGATCGATACATAATTGAACATTGACTACCAAAGAATTTGGCAAAAAGTTCTAATTTTGAAGGTATGTGAAGCCAAAAATGAAGAAAACATAATTATATAATTGGTGAAATCAATTCCCAAATTTTGAGGTGTGTTCTCTTTGTCTTTATATACTTTTTGCATGCCACCTTGTCAACATAGTTCATGTGCTACATATTGTACCATTCATAGTGATAAATTTATTGATTTAGGATTCACGTATCTAATGACTATCATATATTGCTAAGACTTATGTTAGTCATTTTTCTTCTATCACTTATGATATACCTATACCTTAACCACACATTATAGGAGATACACATACTTCACTTCTTCGTGATCATTTTTTTATTACATACTTCTTATGTGGAAAATGATAGTAGTGTGTTTACATACATTATATTATTTTTTTGATCACCTCTCCATATGATTTAACTTATGACACACTACTATGAAAATACACATAATATATGTATACCTTATATGTCTATGGGTGGCACATCTTATGTTGAAAGTACATTGCATAATCTGCATATTATTTGAAACATGTCTCTCATCTCATACTAAGTCTAGTCCTATTTCTAGTTTTCATGTGTTTGTTATGCCATAAACTAGTCCTACACTCAAGTATGCAAAATTGAGGTGTGAGTTACATGAACATTGATCTCTCCAAAAAAGTTAATTAGGCCTATGATGTCTTCTTGAATTGTGACCTAGCTACATCATCCATGTATGCATTTAATAAACTTTTCATTTACATATATGCACCCTTATTCATTTGATTCTCTAGATTCATCCATACATACATAGTTGATTGTTTTGGACTAAATTTATTCTAGTGTAGTCTCTTAAGAGCCCTTAATGAAAAAAATGACCAACTATGATATAATTTTTCTCATAATTTGTGGCACCTATGATTATTTTGTTTGAACTTATAGATACACATATGGTCCCTCCACAATAGATTTGGTGGAACCCTAATTTTCATTGTTCCACTGGTGCTATGTCCTAGCTTGTGAAATTTTATTTTTTAATATCACCATGGTTTAGTGTTTTATCGCTTAGCTCTCTTATACCTTCAATTGACTCATTGGATTATGCTTTCTCATCAACCTGTTATATCTAGTCACCTTTTGAACTGAGTGATCTTTTATGACCCTTGCTATCATTCTCTACCGGCCCTATCTCTCAAGTCACTTGTTGTGCCTAGGAAGGCCACTCCTCTATGTACAACTTATTGGAATGTGTGTTTTCACCCCCTTGTAAAGTGTCACTCATGGTTTATCACCCATCGCAGGTTCTACTTTAAAATCTTATACTCAACACGCGATGAGCGATACGCTCCTCCCATTGCACCATTTAAATCCATTGTTATTGATCTATCGCCCATCGCGGGTTATGCTTCATCCACTACAAGGAAACCCGCAATGAGCGATATAATAATTTCCCATCGAGCCTTGGCTTATTGTCCATCACATGATTTGTTGTTACCTAGAAGAGGTTACCAGCGATGAGTGATGCATGGTTTTCAAAATTTGCGGACCTCTATCGCCTATTACGTGTTGTGCCCTCACAATTCGAGGTTAACACGCGACAAGTGACGCAGTTGAAATTTTGTCCCATCGCTAGTTTTGAGGTTAATCACCAATCAAACATTTTATTGTTGCTAAAGGATCACAACTTGCGACGGGTGATGTGGTTACTTCTTGTAACTCATCGTTGGTACATGCTCTATCGTTGATTGGCTCTTGTCTTTCAAAGAAGAACCTCTGACCATTGATGGGTGGGGCTCCTCCCCATTGTGTGGGTACAGTATATCGCCATATTGGGTGGCTTGGCCAAGGGGAACCTGCGATGGGAGATGAAAAATGAAGATTTTGATTTAGGTCCTTCGATGGTCAAATCAATGGCTAGTATCTCATCATTGGATCTTAGGCCATCGGGTGATGATGTTTCAAAATGGGTTCTAAACCTGTGATGGGTGATTCCTTAGGAATGTGGGTGGCATTTTCCCACGCTTAAAATGATTGACTATGGAAAAGGCAGGACGATTGGGTAAGGATGTTGATGGACATGTGGCTGCTTTAAAGCATCTCCTCATTGTTTCTTGGTACGGTTCATAAAGTAAGTGGCGACTCTTAATGTGCCTCGTCGATCAAGTTTTAAATCTCTGAAGATCAATGGTGGAGATATGACATGCAGTAATTGAGTTTTTGTTCATGCGGGCGAGCTAAGATGGACATTAGTTACAACTAGCCTTACATTCTCTTATTTAATGAGGATTGGTCGCAACTTGATCAAACCATTCGTGAATTTACAAGAGTGTAGAATTAAGTACTGCAACTGTAGGAGAGATAATTGTAAAAGTTGTGAGTGCAAGTGTTGCCAGGGTGGTGGCACAGCATCTTTTGGTGAGTAGTTGTGTGCACATTTTGCATTGCTTGTTGCGGCTCGACCCGTTTCTGCAATCTGGGTCTTGGGGCATTTTCGCTACATGTACAAGTGGGTCATTTGGAAGTTTTGGTTTTTTTTTTCTTCATTACTAGCACTATTTGTTGTGGTATCTTGAGAGGATGAGTGAACCTAGCACTCTTGTTGCACTAGTTCAAAGGTCTCGAAGGTTAAGTATGTAGGAACCAATTGCATACATGCTGGAAGACGGACCTCTCTCAACTAGGGTACCAGTTGTTCTGAAGAAGAAGAGGAGTGTACATGGAAAAAATGAGAAGGTGGTTGTTTACAACACCTATACTTTGAGAAGCAAAGAAACCAACTAAAAGGAAAGAGAAGGGACCTCTATTTGTGAAAGAATTAATGAGGTTTGACTCAGGTCCTGGGGTTTGTTCAGAGAAACCCATTACTCCTATTCTGGTCTCTGATAGTTCATCGAGAGAAGAAGGAGAAGTTGGCCCTGGCCCTAGTTCGAGCCTAGCTCCTCTAGTGCCTTATAGTGGTTCAAAGGATGAAATTGTGATTGCCACTCCACTCTCTATTATAAGATCCAGTGAGGGTGGTTACTCAATGGCTAATAAGGCCAAGTAGCACCTGTGTCCTTTGCTAAAGGTGTTGGGTTTTGGGGTGATGTGGTGATGTGGCTTCTGAAAGGCATGTTTTGTTGGTTCATTTTGATGGTGACTAGTTCATGGGTTTGTACAAATAATCATGATGGTGGTTACTCTGGTATTGGTAAATGTGCCAATTTTGTTGATGCCTTTTGGAAGGCTTGCGTGGCAACTCCGACAAATGGGTTAGCGCTCATTTTTCCTTTTTTTTTCCCATGATCATGGAATGATTAAGTGTAACGGTTGGGGAAATTAACCCCAATGAAATGAATTCTGAAATGAACATGAAATTTAATTATATCTTGAGTCGGATGCTTTTTCGCTCCCTTGTGTTATAAAAGGGATTTCATGGCTCAATGTAAGGGGTTATGGTTCTGAAAAAAGTTTTGAGTTCAATATGTCTTAGATAGAAGTTGATTATAGCAAGAAAATGATAATGCTAAATGCTTGATGAATTCACTAGCAAGTTGTCTTGGGTATAAGTCATATAGATCATAATCTTAATAATTTTTGCATCGATTACTAATATTTGAACATAATTCAAAATCCAAATCATATACTCTCCTTTGTATATTTTTCACAGATTATAAATGAAATTATCAAATATCGTTTCATCTATCGTCAATTGTTCAATTGAATGTGTGGCTTGATTTCTTTGCTTTAACTCAAGGGGTTAAGTAAAATGTCTAGGAAAAGTCATGGGTATGTGAGAATTTACAAGGATTTGGTAAGAAGTAGTGTTTGGATGACATAAGTCTTTGCAGTGTAAAGCATTACAATGATAGTTTAAACATATTAGAACTGGATAATTAGTGTATTACTAGTTGTTTCATATTTGACTCCATTTACCCAATTGATGAGGCACTGGTTGTTTATTGATTGTTTAGAAATTAAATGAATGAATCATATATCTAGCTATGGACTCAGAATTAGAACAATATTTATAAAATTCTGCCAAATCTGAATAATATGTTAGAAGTATTTACACATTCTTAGCAAAATAAACATTAATTTTCTCAAAGGTATGCCAAATCTTTAGTGAAGTTAATGTGTTTGCATCAAATAAGAATGGATTTGTATTGAAGTGTTCTTGAAAATGTTGATGTACCAGATGAACATAGTAAGGAATACCCTCCTTGGTCCTACAGAGACTAAAGTGAAGGAATAGAGACCTCAGAATTCTCTATTTGTCATGTTGGCCACTAGCTCTTGGTGATTTTTGAATATAAGGTTGGCTGCCTTTTAGAAGGTTCCATGGTTAGCTAGAAAAATCACCAAAATAATGGCAACTCTATTGGGGAGATAATTTTCATCCTCCAGTTGCAGATTGTTTTAGTATAGAGTCACATGGTGATAAATCTGGACATTTAGTTCAGATCTTATACAATTCTTGAACTTGATCAAAATATTTGTAGCAGCAAAGTGTGAGTTTTGCACGCAACTCCACTATTTGAGCAAACTCAAAACTAGACCTACTTTGAAGTTGTTTCAATTTGTTTGAAACACAATCCCCTAAACAAGGGGTGGCGACTCTGACTTAAAGGACCTGATAAAGAATATGATAAGGCTTCAAATCTACACACTTCAAGATCGAAGGTGAAAAGTTGCTCTTCAATTCTAAGTATTCTCATGAATCTAAGGAAATATTATTATATTTGCAGATAATTTGTGGGAATTATCAAGATTTAGGTCATAAATGTTTCCCAATTTGGTGAACTAGCACTAAGATAGGGAAAGGAATGATATCTTTTCATAATCTTAAAGTACATTTGAAATAAATGTTGAAATCTGTCATATTCATATTAAAGAGTATTATGCAAAGAGGAATTGGAGTATATACATTATAAAGGCTTACACCCTTAAAAGGAATTTGGGTTACCTTTTGATGATACTAACAAGACCTGCAAAGGATAGAACAAAATGTCTTGTCAGGGTGTACACTTGGAACCAAAAATGAATATAATCACACATGATGAATACCCCTTGTCACATCAAAGGAATTTTAATACTAAAAGGTACAGGGCAATAAATTTTAGTAATGTTAGTGGTTACCCAAATATTATACCACCCAAGATCAAGGACAAGATACCAAAATTTAGTGGTGAAATTTCAAAATCAGCAAGTAAACATATGCAAAAATTTGTTGATGTAATGGGTGATTACGAGATAGATTGTGAAGATGTGGGTATGAAACTATTTGTTCAATCCCTGAAAGGAGATGCAAGAGATTGGTTATCTTTTTTGCCAATGTCTTTTGTATGTTGTTGGACTGAACTTAAGACAATTTTCATGACACAGTTTGGTGAGAGGATAAACCCAAGTGTTGCAAGGAAGAATTTCATGGAAATCTCTAGGGGTAAGGAAGAGTTGATCCCTGCCTTTAACCTTAGATTTGTGAAAGTCATAAGAGAAATCCCTGAACACATAAGGCCAAATGATGTAGAATGTTTGGTTGTGTATTTAGGGGCATTTGATAGTAAGATGGGTTTCTTGTTGAGAGATAAAGAGCCTGCTACTTTACATCAAGCTTACCAAAGCACCATGGATATTGAGAACAATTTGAAGTACTCAATCATGAGGGGACCTGTGATTGCCAGTATGAATGGCCTTGATAGAATCCAAACTGTTGAGCCAACCCAATCAAGAGATTAAAAATTTTGTCAAGAAAAGGAGCCCTTAGATATTACATCTACATTGCTTTCAAGAGATGCAGAACAAGAGCGAGCATCAACCTCACATCAAACAAGGTCAGGAAGGGTTGACTTAATGTTCTCAGTTAGAAAATTGTATGAGATGAAGAGACATGCAAATGAGTCACCATACAACTTGTTTTCAATATTCTTGGATGTTATGATGGAGATACCCAAGATTTTTAGGCCTAATGATTTGATGTGCATTAATCTATTTTGTGAAGCTTACAAATCAGGATCAAGCCAATGGCCTAAGAATTTGAAGCCTCATAGCCTTAATCATGTAGTGGAGTAGATAAGCATTGTGGAAGACATTGAGCATAGTCATATGCCACTTGTTGTTTCCTAGAATGGGGACAATGATTGCAATATTGAGGAAAATAAAAGGATAGAACTAACAGTTCAAGAAGATGCATTGAAAGGAGGACAGTTAGCTGATGATTGTTGTTATTTTACAAGTACTCTAAATGTGGGTCCAGATAGTATTGATGAAGATGAAGAGATGAAATACGAGGATAAGGAAATAGTATCTAATTTTCCTCCTTGGGATGTCATAGGATATGAGCAAATACATGAGGTATATGGTGAAACTCCACAAAGTGATTCAGTCATGAACAATGATGCACCAATCAATGATTTGAATGCACCGAGTCTGAATTATATGGCATAGATGAGAAATCAAAGGAATGAGATCGAACTGGGACAATCTTCTATTGAATATGATTCTTCTTACAAAGTGGAAGTGGAGTCCCTTGCTTCAAGTAAAGGATATGTCAATAGCCTTGAAGGGGTATGTTTCCTAGGTAGTGAGCAATTTTCTTCATGTGAAGAATTTTCTGAATGTGGATAAAATTTTATGAGTGCCAATGGTGAAGAGGATATTGAAATTGTCTCTCTTTGTTCTTCAAGTAATTGCACAAATTTTGAATACACTAATGATCAAATGTATTGGGATCTAGACACTGACAAGGATGAGGTACATGCGACCATTATGAAGATGTGGCAGAATCCTTTATTTGATGAACTTGCAATAGAAAATGATGTTATAAATGATGACTCCTACTGGTGTACAAGCAATCCTCTTTTTGAAGAAAATCCTAATGAGTACTTGGTAAGCATTATTAATGAATATGTTGTGGGTAGTACAAACGAGATCCAAGCTAATACTGAGGTAATTAACTTTTCTTTTCAAGATGTCAACTATGTCTTAATCATCCCCCAATTGAATGGAAAATGTGGTGACACAAAAACTAATGAATTAGTGTACCACTATGTGATTGAGCAAATTGTGCCTGATAAGCATCAAGAAAATGACTCTAACTTGCTGACATTTAATTGTGATAATGGCTCGTTTGATGAAGAAACTGAAGATTGTGATGGCAGCCTTGAAGGTAGTATTATTATTGAGGGATATGTGGATGATTCTCCTATGATATCTAGATATATTCTTGAGAAGATGGTTGAGATGTCAAGGGATTGTGTTCCACATGATGATATTTTCCCTCACATAGATGGAGGTCCACTCTTGGATGATCAAAAGGAAAATCTGGATGAATGCATGGATACTCAGACAACATCATTTTATGTTGAGGAGAAGAAATTATTTGATGATTTTGCAGAATATATTAATATTGTAGGCCTATTTGATCCATATGAAAAGCAACTCAAGAGTGTGGATAAGCGGAGGAACCATGCCAATCAGTATGAAGTTGCATTGAATTTTTTTGCAGATGTTCCCTACCTTATCATGGATCTTATCATGGAACTTCTTTCATCCCATGAGGACAACTTTTGTGACACGCAAATTGAAGAAATGCTTGATTTTGTGTTTCTTTTCCCTAACCTTGTAAAATATTGGCCAAGTATGGGTTAGAGTGCCTATGAAGTTTTCAAATTTGATGCAGAAATGGGATGTGATGCTACACTTCATGACTGTGTGGAATATGAGGGTTTTATTTTCTCATTTCAGTCTAATGAATATATGGTGGAGAAGGTTGATGAGTGGGGAAACATTGTATTAATAAATCGCTTCAATCATGATCATGTTAACTGTCAAGAATTGCACAATGTCCATGTGGACCCATTGCCAACAAAACAGGACAAAGTCTTTGACAGAGGAAAGAATTGTCCCTGAATTTTGGGGGCCAGGGGCCTCCAGGTTATGGATTGAAGCCAAGCATTTAAAATTTGCTTCTCATGGAAATGAATTGCAATGTATATTTTGTGAATAGTGTACATAGGTTGGTCTGGTGTGTTTCTTTTCTATTGTGTCTACTTGCCTTGTCCGGGAGGGCTCCTCAATTTTGGTCTTCTCTCCCAGTCTACTTCAACCTAAGATTTGGATTCTTGTTATGCCTACAAGAGGCATACATCCCCAGTCAGCGCCACTGATGGAACCCTAATTTTCATTGTTCCACTAGTGCTATGTCCTAGCTAGTGAAATTTTATTTTTTAATATCACTGGTGTTTAGGGTTTTATTGCTTAGCTCTCTTATACCTTTGATCAACTCATTGGCTTATGTTTTCTTGTTGACCTACTATATCTAGTCACCTTTTGAACTGAGTGATCTTTTATGACCCTTGCTATCATTCTCTACCGACCCTATCTCTCAAGTCACCTGTTGCACCTAGGAAGGCCACTCCTCTATGTACAACTTATTGGCACGTGTGTTTTCACGCCCTTGTAAAGTGTTGCTCATGGTTTATCGCCCATCGCAAGTTCTGCTTTAAAATCTTATACTCAACACGCGATGAGTGATATGCTCCTCCCGTTGCACCATTTAAATCCATTTTTATTGATCTATCCCCATTGTAGGTTATGCTTCATCCACTACAAGCAAACCCACGATGAGCGATATAATAATTTCCCTTCAAGTCTTGGCTAATCGCCCATCGCATGATTTG
Organism: Sequoia sempervirens; assembly: GCA_007258455.2. Lineage (NCBI taxonomy): Eukaryota > Viridiplantae > Streptophyta > Pinopsida > Cupressales > Cupressaceae > Sequoia > Sequoia sempervirens. The sequence goes on along the minus strand of VDFB02000003.1, from coordinate 735,877,638 downwards.
TTATTACCTGGAAGAGGTTACCAATGATGAGCGATACATGGTTTTCAAAATCCATGGGCCTCTATTGCCTATCGCGTGTCGTGCCCTCACAATTCAAGGTTAACACACGACCAACAACACAGTTGAAATTTTGGCCCATCGCCAGTTCTGAGGTTAATTGTCGGTCAAACGTTCTATTGTCACCAAAGGATCACAACCCACAATGAGCAATGTGGTTACTTCTTGTAACTCATTGCTAGTACTTGCTCTATCTTTGGTTGGCTCTTGTCTTTCAAAGAAGAACCTGTGACTGTCGATCGGTGGGGCTCCTCCCCATCACATGGGTATAGTATATCACTAGTTTGGGTGGCTTGGCACAAGAGGAACCCACGATGGGCGATGTAAAATGAAGATTTTGGTTTAGGTCCTCTAGTGGTCAAATCAACGGACAGTATCTCATCGCTGGCTCTTAGGCCATCGCATGATGATGTTTCAAAATGGGTTCTAAACCTACAATGGCTGATGCCTTAGGAATGTGGGTGGGATTTTCCCACGCTTAAAATGATCGACAATGAACAAGGCAAGACGATTGGGTAAGGATGTTGACAAATGCATGGTTGCTTTAAAGCATCTCCTCGTTGTCTCTTTGTATAGTCCTTAAAGCAAGTGGTGACTCTTAATGTGCCTCATCAATCGAGTTTTAAATCTATGGTGATCAATGGTGGAGATATGACATGCAGTAATTGATTTTTTGTTCATGCAGAAAAGCCGAGATGGACATTAATTACAACTAGCCTTACATTCTCTTATTTAATGAGGATTGGTCATAGCTTGATCAAACCATTCATGCATTTACAAGAGTGTAGAATTAAGTGTTGTAGCTGTGGGAGAGATAATTGCGGAAGTTATGAGTGCAAGCGTTGCTAGGGTGGTGGCATAACGTCTTTTGGTGCATAGGTGTGTGTACGTTTTGCATTGCTTGTTGTGGCTCAACCTGTTTATGCAATCTTAGTCTTGGGGCATTTTTGTTGCATGTACAAGTGGGTCTTCTGGAAGTTGTGGTTTTTGTTTTTCTTCATTACCAACACTAGTTGTTGTGGTATCTCGAGAGGATGAGTGAACCTAGCACTCCTATTGCACCAGTTCAAAGGTCCTGAAGGTTAAGTATGCAAGAACCAATTGCATATGTGTCGAAAGACGAACCTCTCTCGGCCAGGGTATTGGTTGTTCTGAAGAAGAAGAGGAGTGTACATGGAAAACACGAGAAAGTGGTTGTTCACAACACCTATACTTTGAGAAGCAAAATTGTCTCACAGAAGTTGACTGAAAAGAAAGAGAAGGGACCTTTGTTTGTGAAATAATTAACAATGTCTGGCTCGAGTCCTGGGGTTTGTTCGGAGAAACCCATTACTCCTATCCTAGTTTTTGATAGTTCATCAAGAGAAGAAGGAGAAGCTCGCCCTAGCCCTAGTTGGATCATGGCTCCTTTGGTACCTTATAGTGGTTCAAAGGATGAAATTGTGATTGCAACTCCACTCTTTGTTATAAGACCTGGTGAGGGTGGTTACTCAACGACTGATAAGGCCAAGTAGCACTCGTTTCCTTTGCTAAAGGTGTTGGGTTTTGGGTGATGTGGTGATGTGGCTTCTAGAAGGTGTGTTCTATTGGTTCATTTTGATGGTGACTAGTTCATGGGTTCGTGCAGATAATCACGATGGTGGTTACTCTGATATTGGTAAATGTGCCAATTTTGTTGATTCCTTTTGGAAGGCTTGCGTGGTAGCTCCGACAAATGGGTTAGTGCTCATTTTTCCTTTTTCTCTTCCCATGATCATGGAATGATTAAGTGTAACGGTTGGGGAAATTAACCCCAATGAAATAAATTTTGAAATGAACATGAAATGTAATTACATCTTGAGCCAAATGCTTTGTTGCTCCCTTGTGTTATAAAGGGGATTTCATGGCTCGATGTAAGGGGTTCTGGTTTTGAAAAAAAAAAAGAGTCCAGTATGTCTTAGATAGAAGCTGATTATAGCAATAAAATGATAATGCTAAATGCTCGATGAATTCACTAGCAAGTTGTCTTGGGTATAAGTCACATAGGTCATAATATTAATAAGTTTTGCATTGATTACTGATATTGGAACAAAATTCAAAATCCAAATCATATACTCTCCTTTGTATATTTTCATAGATTATAAATGAAATTATCAAAGATCATTTCATCTATCGTCAATTGTTCAATTGAATGTGTGGCTTGATTTCTTTGCTTTAACTCAAGGGGTTAAGTAAAATGCTTAGGAAAAGTTATAGGTATGTGAGAATTTACAAGGATTTGGTAAGAAGTAGTGTTTGGATGACATAAGCCTTTGCAGTGTAAAGCATTACAATGATAGTTTAAACATATCAGAATTGGATAATTGGTGTATTACTGGTACCAATTGATGAGGCACTGGTTGTTTATTGACTGTTTAGCAATTAAATGAATGAATCATATATTTGGCTTTGGACTCAGAATTAGAACAACATTTATAAAATTTTGTCAAATCTAAATAATATGTTAGAAGTATTTACACATTCTTAGCAAAATAAACATTAATTCACTCAAAGGTATGCCAAATCTTTAGTGAAGTTAATGTGTTTGCATCAAATAAGATTGGATATGTATTGAAGTGTTCTTGAAAATGTTGATGTACCAAATGAACACAGTAAGGAATACCCTCCTTGGTCCTACAAAGCCTAAAGTGAAGGAATAGAGACCTCTAAATTCTCTATTCATCGTGTTGGCCACTAGCTCTTGGTGATTTTTTAATATAAAGGTTGGATGCCTTTTAGAAGATTCCAAGGTTAGCTAGAAAAATAACCAACAAGATTCTCATTTTTTCAAATCTTCAATCCATTTGATCTTGGCAACAATGTTTCAAAATTTACAAAAAATGTTATTTCATTCAGTGTAAATTCTTCAACAACCATATTTTATGTTTCATACATCATGGGGCTGAACCAACTATTCCAACAAATTCGAGTGGGAAGGTGAAAACTAGATAATTCCTTTGTTCATTCCCTAGAATAACTGATCCTTTTAGGCTACACTATTCCAATGCAGTCTCTTAAGAGCCCTAAGTGCAAAAAAATGCCAAACTATGATAAAATGTTTCTCAAAATTAGTGGCACCTATGAATGTTTTGTATAAAATTACAACTACACATAGGGCCCCTCCATAATATCCTCTTATTTTTTCAAATCTCCAATCCATTTGACTATGGTAATAATGTTTTAGAAGTTGCAAAAAGCATCATTTGCATACAGTGAAAACTTGTCGACAACCATATTCTATGTTTTGTGTTTCATGGGTCTGAACCGACTATGCCAACATATCTAAATGAGTAGGTGAATACTAGGAAAGGCCTTTATTTTTTCCCTAGGACAGTCGACCATTTTGGGCTACACTATTCTGATGTAGTCTCTTACAATCCCTAAGTACAAAAAACTATCAAACTATGACAAACTATTTCTTAGAATCCATGACACCTATGAATGTTTTGTCTAAACTTACAAGTGCATGTAGGGTCCCTACATAATAAACTCTCTTATTTTTCATAATTTCAATCTATTTGACCGTAGTTAAAATGTTTCAAAATTTACAAAAATTATCATTTGTGTTCAGTGAAAAGTTGTCGACAACCGTATTTTATGGTTCATGCATGATGGGGATAAACTAATTGCACCAACACATTCATGTGGGTGGGTGAGCATTGGGGAAGCCCTCTATTTTTTCTCTAAGGTAGTCGATCATTCTAGGCTACACTACTCCAATGTAGTCTCTTAAGAGACCTAAGTGCAAAAAACTAGCAAACTATGACAAAAAAATCTCAAAATATGTGGCATCTATGAACGTTCTATCTAAATAAATAGGTGCATGTAGGGTCCCTCCATAATATCCTCTCTCTATTTTTAAACTAGCATATACATTTAATAATAGATATAAAATATGTCAAGAGATATAATTTAGTGATAAGATTTTATTGCTTTCCTAAAAAATTTGCTAGGTAAGGCCTGTAAATCATCTTTCCATCCTTTAGCAACACTTACCCAACAAACATGGTTGTTAACATGATTTTTCCAATTTTTTTTCTCCTTAAGTCTAAATTTGGTAACCGGACTCAACCCCTTGAATATGAAAATGCCCATCAATTTTACCATCTTTGTAAGAAATTTGGTCCCCTCATTGATTTGTGTGAGAAAAGGCCAGTTGAGGGACCCTTTGAGACCTTGCATTCTCTTTCTAAGCAATTTCCTAAGCCCTCCATAGTTGTCTCTACTATTCACCTTCCTAAAGTATCTTCTGCCCTTGTGTAAGTTGTCCCCCCTAAGAAGTTTGCCCCTGTTTGTGGCTTGGTTCTTGTCCCTACTGAGCCTCTTGCTATTTCAAGTGACTTGGATAGCCTAAACCTTATGAGTGTTGCCCCTGTCGAAAGTATCCCTACCTCGGGCTTCCAAAAAGATGAGAATCCTATAATAGGGGAGGAAAAGAATATTGATAATATGGATGAAGTAATGGGAGCCCCCCAAAAGGAGGCCAATTTGCAACCCCCCAAGGAAGAGGTTCCTACTACTAAAAAAGGAATTGAGTTGGAAGAAGGTGAATTACTATCTTCAAACCCTAATTTGTCCTTGGAGGATATGTCATTTTTGTCTCAGAAGGAGGTAGGTAACTTGAGTGATTCCCTGGCCTTGTTGGGGTTTCCTCCTCACCCTAGTGACAAAGAAGATGAGGATGACTAGTTACAAGCTCCAAATAAGTCAAAAAAGAAAAAGAAGCTAGATGTGGGAGGGTGAAACAAGGTAGGTAGACCATCCCAAAAGGAATCCAGGAGCAAAGATACAGTGAGGGATGTGGCTGTAGGAAAACAAAGAACTTTGGACTCGATCAAGGGATCGAAGTCCAAAAAGAAGTAGCCCTGGCTGCTTTTTCTAGGCCTTTAGGTGTTGCTATACCTGGTATGTTTCTATATGAAGCTTCTTTCCTAGAATATCAGGGGCCTAAACAACCCTTATAAACAATTTTTGGTTAAAACCTATATTCTGGATAATAAAGTGGATGTTTTTCTCCTTCAAGAAACCAAAATGAAGGAGACTTTTGATAAGGTATACCTTGGAATTTCTACTGCTCTAAATGTGCAAAACTAACTAAGAAATATGAATAAAAAAATACCAAGGACACCTCAAGATTAGCCAAAAGAGTGGTTCAACGAAAAGGAATGCAAATAAGATAAAACACAAATACTTTTACCTCCCTTGTTGTTGATACCTCTTTGATTGGCCCTTGCTTGGATTGGTTGTGTGCTCCTTAGATGATGGATTGAATGACTAAAATGCAAGCTTCAATATGCAAAATGATGAACAAAGATGGTTGAATGATTGAAAAGGGCTTGAGGATTCAAATGGACAGCATGTAGTTATCAAAATGCAAAGTGTTGAGAAAGCAAATGGGCAGCATGTAGTTGCTCAAATCAAGTGTTCTTAAAATGCCCTTGAGGAGGGGGTATTTATAGGAGATTTTTAATTCTCTAGAGAATTCAAGGGTCAAGATTGATCCAACAAGGTCAAGATGAAGGGCTATGGTGGGTTGAGAACCCACAAGCCCTCACATCTTGACATGTGGAGGGTGAAGTGGACAAGGGATATGAGGTGGAGATGAGTTGTCAAAAAAAGGTACATGAGGTGGAAAAGGACATGCACCTTGGGGGAGTGAGAGATTTCCACAAAAAGGGATTTCTTGTCCCCAAGTGGGAGTGAAAGGGACATTTGAAGAATTTTAGAATTCCTCAAAAATCTACATGGGAAAAGGAAAGGTGGTTGGGAGGATAAATGTGAATTAAAAATTCACATTCCTATGATCTAGAGGATAAAAGGTGGGCTCCAAAAAGGTGGGACTTGGTCACATGTGGGGATTGTGACAAGTCCAAGGTTGGTCACATGTGGAGATTGTGACAAGTCCAAGGCTTCTAGAAGCCTTGGAAGAATGAAATGTGAATTAAAAATTCACATATAAAATAGGGGAATCTAGGAAGAATAAAAAGGAATTAAAAATTTCTTGGAGAATGATTAGGCTTAATTAATCAATAATTAGAAGATAAATAAGGATTAGAAGCCAACTTGCAAAAGTTGGAGGATGTGACACATCCTAATCAAGGATTAGGCATGT
>VDFB02000003.1:735816360-735871351 GCA_007258455.2 Sequoia sempervirens | reverse complement strand
AAGACTAGGGAACCACTGTTGTTCAGGGGCACCCTCATGGACTAGGGCTCAAAATTTGGTCAAGGTTGCCCCATTTTCACAAAAATCATTAAAAATAGTACAAATTGAGCTCGTAACTACATGTAATGTGAAAACACAACTCACCTCTTGTGTCGACATTTCTTGTGTGATGTGCTCTCTTCGGGCTTCCAGTCTCATTGCATGATAAAGTCATTATTGTGGAATTTTAGCTCCTAGAAATTCTTATCCTAACTCAACAATGGTCTCAAACTGCAACAGTCAAAATGAATAGCGAAAAGTTGAAAATTTTATCTTATAGAAAAAATTGGCAATATATCATTCATATCATATTATCTTCAAATCTGTATAGCTTGGCATTATGAACTCCAATTCCATGCCATCTATTGCATTGTAAACTTGGTTCCACCCTTGTTAAGGTAATCTACCTTTTGGTCCTCAGTGTTATGTTTACATGGCCTTACCAAAAGCATTTTCATCAAAACCCTATTCAATTTGATGTTGGGATATCACCACCCTATTTCAACATTCATAAAGAAATTACAAACAGGGGGCATACATCTACCCTCAAATTTCATTCTCCTTAGAATTTTTGGACTAATGTATTTGTTTATATGTACAAGATGATTTTGAATATCTATCAAATTGGTTTTGCAATACATGGTTCCTAATGTTGTGGTTTACAAATTGCAATGCTAGGGCTTCATTCTCTTGCTTGGCGAATGTTCTATGATGTGGTTTAATTTTCAATGCTTTATATTTCATATGCACGTAGTGTCACATGATCGCTAAAGTGGGAGCTAAATGTAGTGTCAAAAAATGTACTCCCCAAAGGTGAAAGTACAATTTCACACTTTATTTGGAACTTTATTTGGTGTCCACTCAATTAGCACCTTTTAGAAATACTCCTTACCCTTGACCTTTCCTTTCAACCTAGGAGAACATGTCATTGCTACTATAAAAGTTCCTTCTCAATCATATTTCACCAAATTAACCTCGACAAGTGCCTATTTTCTAAATGATTCCTTGTTAAGGATACCCTCAACACATGAATCAAATTTAAATGTGTGTAAAATAGATAGATAGGGATGCTAGCACCCTAGTCTAGGTGTTTTTCCTAACAATTTTAATTTTTCATTTATGTTGGTCTCTAATTTTGGAGATATGAATTTAAAACTAAGAATTGGCGATGAATTAATCTCAATAATAAAGTCTAAATGATTTGTCCTACACTTTAATTTATTCCTCTATTCCACTATAAAACATGAATTATTATTGCAAAATAAAAAGAAATAATCAATTACAATACAACAAATCTCTATCAAAATACATCAATTTTTATAGAATTACAAAGGAATGTTTTAAATTTATTCAAGCAACCACAATGATTCCAGATTTTAATGTCAATGGAAGGACATAATGGAATCTAGGTTTTGGAGATATATTTGGCTCCATTCAAGCACCTTATTAATTGTTTTCAACATGTTCTCATTGATGAGAAATAAATAGGTTCTTATACAGATTTTTAGGAAATTCAATCTCTATCCAAATATGACTTCAATGGATGAGATACAAGGATTAGACTACAACAACATGAAAATCTAAAAATTATATGCAAATCTTAAAATTAAGTTGTCTTAATATGGAAATACCATGATTAGATTCATCTTCTTTATGATGCCAAAAATTAACCAACATAACATGCTTATTAACACTACCTTATGTGAACTTATAACAACAATATATGAAGAATAACATCACAATAAAATAGTAGCAATTAGGCACAAATCAATAACGCAAGAGCATCACACAATAAACTATTTACTTGGAGAAACCCTTGCGACAAAAAAATCCACCAAGAAGAGAGGCCAATTATGCATTATCACCAAATAAATGAGATTACAATACAACCCCTTCCATTTTCCTCTTTTCCTCCAACATGGCATCACATGTGTACCTATGAACAACCATCAAAAGCACAAAGTTGTGTCACACTTTATAAAGGAAACAACCGACACTGATCCAACTTTTAAACTTGAATCACTAAAAAGTGGCATATATGTTTTGAAATTTGAAATGATGTAAACTAGTAAAATATGTATTTTTTAATATATTTTATGTTTGTATTTTTTAAAAAATTAAAAAATTATTTTAAATTAGTTTTTAATAAATTCACACTATAATTTAGTTGATGATAAAATGTTGAAAAATGAAAAATGAAGTTGTGTGAGATGTCAAACTTTTTATAGTATTTTTTTTTTCTTTCATTTTTTTTTGTGTATTTATAACTTGAAACTTTAGTGCATGGATATGTTTTTTCCAATTTTGATAAATATATATTTTTAAATAAATATTAAAATGTGTGTGAATCAAAAAACAGTTGTTTCCTGGACGTCAACTTTCATATTAAATATTTATCTAAAATGGGAAAAAAATATACCATCTTGAAATAGATTCTTTTATCTAGTGCATCATTTTTTTTATATTTTTTTTAATAAGTTTTAGTATTTGTCATTGGCATGGTAATCAACCTAATATTTTGTGTTGATAACCTACTTTTAGTAAAAATGAAAAATAAAATATAATTAATAATTAAACTACTAATATATATATATATATTAAAAAACTACACTTATGGATCTACAAAAGGGTATTTTTATAATTTTTAAAAAATGTTATTTACATTAGTAGGAGTTATTGAAACTTCAATTTTTCAAATAATTTTATTTTTTTGGTAAATTGGACTCAAAGTGGTGCTCCATATATTTTTAGCCAACAATTTAGTTGAAAAAGTTGTGGAAGTATCTAACTTAGCTAGAATGAATCTTACTAGATCATATGTTTGACCAAAATTGATTTTTAGTTAGAAATACTTAAATTTAGTTGTGCTGATAAGTTGGCTGAAAGTGTGACACAGCTTTGTGCTTTTACCCCAACCTCCTTATTTCTCAACTTGTCCTTGTTCCTATAGAGTAACACTACAATCAACCGTTCCTTATTGTTTCTATACCCAAAGAGTTGAATTTATAAACGTGTGAAGATGTCTTAAGCTCGAAACAAGGCTTCCAAAAATGATTCTTCAATCCAAATGACCCAACCCTTGGAAATCCTCCATGGAATACAAAAGGACAACTATTTTGGCTCCAATATTGTCCCTCCAACTTGGGTGCCCAAACTTGGAAGATAAACATTATATTAAATGCAATAAATGATGGAAAATCAAGTGACACTTGTTGTCTATTTCCAAGCTCCCACTTGGAGAATTCCAAAATTCACTCATTTATCCTTTGCCTTATCTTTTATTATCCCATTCTAGGTGTCCACATGTGGGGAAAAAATATTAAATATTTTTGTCTACACACCATGTTTACCATTGCTAGTGGACCCATCACCTCTTATGAGTATATTACAAACAATGGTGAGAATTAGTATTACAAAATATTTTCCCAATACACCTAAAGTGCCTAGAGACACTTTCCAAGGTTATTGGAACCATGAAATAGGATTTACAAGGTGGATGACACCTTAATCCTAACATTCTCCCATTTGGCATCAACATTGTAAATACACCCATAGGAATCACAAACAAGGGAAAACATCCCTTAGCCAAAGATGTACCATTTGAATATTCACCATGCTCTCATGCTCCAACAAGATACCTACAAAAACAACCATGATAACCACCATCTTTCAAAAAACTCCTTACATCCTCTAACATGCCACCTATGGAAGAAAGAAGAACATCCCAAGGTGAAACATATCAACTGTCATTAAAACCTGCACCAATATTTACATGAACACAAACATCAAATTAAAATGATAAAAAAGGCTTTGAGTAGCTATCTTACTCATACCAATTGGAATAGAAACTGCAACAAATTGAAACTCATCCAAGCTAACCCTACCACAAACTAGGGTATAAAAAACATAGATAGAAATTCATGCCATCAACAATCAAGTCTATGAATATCCATCCTCCTATCTCAATGCAACATACCAATGTACAAATGACCACAAACAAGGTCTACTAACAAATCTACATTAACAATGAAACAATCTCATGGATATAGATAATCCACATCCGAGTTATCCCACTGCAAGAAAATGGGAAACTAATCCACAACTTGCATAACTTGTAGATCCAATATCCAATGAAACATGCAAACTCATCATCACAACAATAATAAATAAACCAAGATATCATAGAGGATAACCAACCATATATCCAAAAACTCCCATTGCATGAGTAAAGGCAAATCTGAAAATACATCAAAGCATACCAAGTCTACATATAGTACTTCATATAGAGGATGTGGCTAACTCCTCTATTACATAGTGTTAAGGAAACATATGATATGCATCTCTCTCACCACTAGTCTCCACAATTCTTTCAAGTTCTTCACACTCAACCATGTGAATGCAAACATCCAAGAAGAATACCATGACCAAAGAGAGAACCTGCAAATCAAACCATATCCTTTTTTCACACTAACATGTACCAAGATGTGTAATATAAGACCTCCTTCACCATTCTGAAACTAAAAGGATATCAACGTCTAACATTCAAATCAAATGAAAACATGGTGATAATAGATGTAAACCTCTCATATTGAATGTAGATCAAACCAATCAATCATTCCTGCAACAAAGGGAATATGCCCAAAGCCGCAAACCATTTCCTATACCTCTCCAAATAATTCCTCAAAACTAAGTCTATAGCTCAAGACCAAAACAAGGAGAACAATGGAAATCCATAAACCATGCATCTTATTCTTAACAAGTCTTCAAAATGTTTATATTCGAAACTAACTCATTTTTATCCATCCACTCATTACTCTAGGTAAATTGTGATTATGTACATGCATCTTATTGATTAACCTAAATTAACACTTAAGGATTGTACTTCCTATTTTCATTATTTTAGAATTGCCTAAAGTCACATACCATTAATGATATCACCAATCCCTTTTATACAATAGAAAAGTCAAAATCAAAACAACATAGATTATGTTATCATTGATATAGATGCTTTTATATAGTGTTCAATGCATTCATGATGACCCATAGGAGAATAGGACACATATATGGAACTAACTAATATGCACAAATGAGGTTGTTTGTTCTCTATCCCACATGACCAAGTAATGGTAGAGGATGGTATGTGACAACTTTAGGAGATAGTATCATGTAGAGAGAGATGGCATTGATGGTCGAATAGGTAAAAAGGATGTTGGAAGTGTAGAGCCTAAAATTCATGTTCGTAAGATTGTATTTAAATATTTTAACTTAATATAAAATTATTAAATTTTTATGATGAATTCTTTTATATTTTATATTAAAATTTAAAATTTTAAAAGAAGAGGTTTTGAACAATTGTCAATTTTTATGGAATTATTCTTTTATATCTATTTAATCTATATATATTCTTTAAAATAACTTATTATATCAAAGGGTTGTAATTCAATTGTTTAAGTACAATTGGTGAGGGTGATAGACATATTCTTTGATTATGCCATCTATCAAGATGTGAATCCCTCCAAATGATTTATAAATAATTAGATCAAAATCAGACATCATATGACTTTGAACTATGAATATCCTTAATCCTTAACTCAAGAAAAACTATATGTAAATTAAAACTAAGAGGAGAGAAATGGCTAGATTGGGGAATGTACCAGAAACTGAAGGAGTGAAACTTCTGGTTGCTGCCGCCTGCAAATGTTCAACCAACATAAACATGTGGGAATTGACGTTAGAACTTTGTCACATTCCAAATCGTGAGGACAGCATATTTAACGATCCTTTGAGTTTTCAGCAGGCACGAGCTGAGAAGGTAAACTTGTAGCAGGTACTGTAACGTATTTGTAACTTGTCTGCCATCAAGTGAAAATGTTTCCAGGCTTACCACTGGCAATGTCATTGTGGCAGACGGAGACTGAATGACACTGCACATTTTCCACACCCAAAGTATGCCATTGCAATCCACTACTCATCTCAATCTCTTAGCATTATGTAGAGAGGGTCAGTTGAAGGAGGCGCTGCACATTCTGCTTACAATACAAAACCCCCCAGAAGAATCCTCTGCATATCTTCAGTTATTGGAGACCTGTATTGACAAGAACGCGCTTTCACAAGGGAAAAAAGTCCACTCTTTCATCGCTCACAGGCGATATGCATTTGCTACGCACCCAACTTTCCACAATAGGCTTATTTACATGTATGTCAAGTGTGGAAGTTTGGTAGATGCTCGAAAAGTGTTTAACCACATGAAAGAACGGGACAGTCTCATGGAATACGATTATTGCAGCGTACAGAAGACATGGGTATCCCCACGAGGCAGTCACACTGTTTCACAATATGCAACAAACAGGTTTCCAACCCGATCAGTTCACATTTGCCAGCGTACTCCCAGCCTGTGCCAAAATGCAAGCGTTAGAACAGGGTATGGATATCCATCAAAGCATAAAGGATAGAGGAATTTTGTCAAATGTTGTAGTTGCAACTGCTCTGGTAGACATGTATTCAAAATGTGGAAGCATAGTTAAGGCACGTGAACTGTTTGACAAAATAACTCACAGAAATGTGGTCTCGTGGAATGCAATGATTACAGGATATGCACAAAATGAATTTGTTGAAGAGGCCTTAGAAACTTTTAAGCAAATGCGGTTGGCAGGAGTAAAGCCAGACTCCACAACCTTTGCTAGCATACTCCCTGCCTTCGCCAAAATGGGAGCTTTGGAACAGGGTATAGATATCCATCAAAGCATAAAGGACAGGAATTTTGTCAGATATTGTAGTTGTAAGTGTGCTGATAGACATGTATGCTAAATGCGGAAGCATAGACAAGGCACGTGAACTGTTTGACAAAATACCTCAAAGAAATATAGTCTCATGGACTGCAATGATTGCAGGATATGCACACAATGGATTTGTTGAAGAGGCTTTAGAAACTTTCAAGCAGATGCAATTGGCAGGTGTAAAGCCAAATTCCGCAACCTTTGCCACCATCCTCCCCGCCTGCCAAAATGGGAGCTTTGGAACAGGGTATGGACATCCATCAAAGCATATTAGAAGGGGGATTTTTGTCGGACATTGCAGTTGGAAATGCTCTGGTAGACATGTATGCAAAATGTGGAAGCATAGACAAGGCAGTGAATCGTTTGACAGAATTCCTCAAAGAAATGTTGTCTCGTGGACTGCCATGATTGCAGGATATACACAAAATGGATTTGTTGAAAAGGCTCTAAAAACTTTCAAGCAAATGCAATTGGCAGATGTAAAGCCAAATTCCACAACCTTTGCCAGCATCCTCCCTGCCTGTGCCAAAATTGGAGCTTTGGAACACGGTATGAACATCCATCAAAGCGTATTAGAAGAGGGGTTTTCGTCAGATATTACAGTTGGAAATGCTCTGTTAGACATGTATGCAAAATGTGGAAGCATACATAAAGCACGTGAGTTATTTGACAGAATGCCTCAAAAAAATGTGGTCTCATGGACTGCAATGATTGCAGGATATGCACAAACTGGATTTGGTGAAAAGGCTTTCGAAACTCTCAAGCAAATGCAATTGGCAGGTGTAAAACCAAATTCCACAACCTTTATCAGCATCCTCCCTGCCTGTGCCAAAATGGGAGCTTTGGAACAGGGTATGGACATCCATCGAAGTATAATGGATAGAGGAATTTTGTTGGATGTTGTAGTTTAAAACTGCCCTGGTAGACATATATGCAAAATGTGGAAGCATAGACAAGGCTAACAAAGTGTTTGACATAATGCCTCAAAAAAATGTGGTTTCATGGACTGCAATGATTGCAGGATATGCACAAAATTGATTTGCTGAAAAGGCTTTAGAAACTTTCAAGCAAATGCAATTAGCAGGTGTAAAGCCAAATTCCACAACCTTTGCTAGCGTCCTCCCTGCCTATGCCAAAATGGGAGCTTTGGAACAGGGTATGGACATCCATCAAAGCATATGGGATGGAGGAATTTTGTCCGATGTTATTGTTGCAACTGCACTAATAGACATGTATGCAAAATGTGGAAGCATAGACAAGGCAAGTGAACTGTTTGACAGTATGGCTCAAAGAGATGTCATCTCATGGAATGCAATGATTGCAGGATATGCACAAAATGGATTTTTTGAAAAGGCTTTAGAAACATTCAATCAAATGCAACTGGCAGTTGTAAAGCCAAATTTCAGAACCTTTGCAAGTATCCTCCCTGCCTGTGCCAAAATGGGAGCTTTAGAACAGGGTATGGACATCCATCAAAGCATAATGGATGGAGAATTTTTGTCAGATAATACAGTTGGAAATGCCCTGGTAAACATGTACGCAAAATGTGGAAGCATAGGCAAGGCACGCGAACTTTTTGACAGAATGCCTCAAAGAGATGTCATCTCATGGAATGCAATGATTGTTGGATATGCACAAAATGGATTTTGCAAGGATGCTCTCAAAACCTTTGAATTAATGAAGCACACTAGAACATACCCTGATATTGTAAGCTTTGCTTGTGTTCTATATGCATGCAGCCATGCAGGTTTAGTGGATACGGGCTGCACATATTTCAATCACATGAGTAACACTTACTGCATTACTCCTACAGTTGACCATTATGTGTGCATGGTTGACCTTCTTGTCCGTGCTGGCTATCTTGAGGACACCCTAAACTTTATCATTAAGATGCCAGTTAAACCTGTGGTTGTTGTGTGGATGTGTTTTCTTGGAGCCTGCAGATCACACATGAATATAGGCTTAGGAGTATGCAGAAGTGGGTAGGTGGGCTGAGGTTCAAATGGTAAGGAGATTGATGAAAGATAAAGGAATTAAAAAGACCCCTGGGTGTCGTTGGATTGAAAGCAATAAAATGATACATGTTTTTTGTGATGGAGACAGATCGCATCCACAGACACGAGAGATCTATGCAAAGTTGGGTAAATTAGCTTGGGAGATGAAGGCAGCAGGGTATTTTCCAGATTCAAGACATTTACCTAATGATGTGGAAGAGGAGGACAAAGAATTATTTCTCTGCCATCATAGTGAAAAGTTGGCGATTTCATTTGGTTTGTTAAACATGCCACCTGGAACAACTATAAGGGTTGTTAAGAACCTTCGAGTATGTGTTGATTGCCACACTGCAACAAAATTTATCTCCAAGATTGTTGCAAGAGAAATTGTTGTGAGAGATGCAAACCGTTTCCATCATTTTAAAGAGGGACAATGTTCTTGTGAAGATTATTGGTGATGCTAAATGAAGCAATCTGAGAAACAGGCTTGAACTATAATAATGTGCACCGTGTCAGAGCTGCAGTAATAATGCATGGACAAGGTTCTTTTTTCCCTCTAGGAAGCTTTTAGTCTTTGTTTTGTTTTGAGTATTTGTCAATCTATATCAAGCTGTTGCCTTCATAAAATTAGATGAATAGAGTGTAATGCATATCACTGTTTATATACACTGTTGGGTATCTGTCAAAAAGATCTTTTTCATGATAATATGGATATTTCATAAAATTCCTTTTAGGACACCTGCATATGTATGAAATGCAAAGTTGGAGGAGGTGGAGACTGGAGGAAAAACAAAGATGAGAAACACTTCTCAAGTAAAAGGAAAGATGCTTGATCAGTAGGAAATGGGAAAGGAGGGTTCACAATCTATCATCACTATTTTTTATAGTTCTTTTGCTTGGATTAATTTTATATTTTTGTTTATGTAAGGTCAACCATTTGAAACTAATTACACATTTCAGATCAGGTATGTAATTTTATATAAATGCATGTAGATTTTGTCATGTATGACCAGATATTTCTAATGTTGCTTCACAATCCTTTGCTTGGTGAGATAGCTAATAGAGAATTCACATATATTTCTATAATTTAATTTGATTTCAATCTTTTTTATTTTAATTATAAATATTATAATTTACATATGAAGAAGTAAAATAATTACAATTTTGTTTATGTTGTAATTAATAAATATGCACGTCACTTGAAAAACTCGCATAATATAACATTTGTATATGTATAAATAAAGTCACAATTTATATTGCATTGTATTTGTAAATTCATTGTATCACAAATTGTGCATGATGAGCTTTATGCATTGATACTAACAAGACCAAAATTTGAAGATGGTTGGGAGAGAGCTAAATAGGGCATTTCAGTAGTGTCTAGATTAACAATAAATTTAAAACAAAATGAGCTCAAAAGGATCAAGCTTGTCATAAGTTTAGAGAAACACAGTGCAAGACATCCACATGATTAATAAGACTATTACAATTATATTCATAATATGGTTTGATTGACTACTTTATTCACATGTGGAAAAACTAACAAATGCCAATACAAATGTCAAATAGAAATTGAATCATTTTGCATTAGTTGCATACCTAGCAAATGTTAGTGAAGACTAAGATACTATGCCACATCTATGTAATATCCCCTACAAATCTCATTAATTTCCATGCATGACACCTAGCCTTGTTGTAATTTGGACTAGGGGTGGAATTTGTGATCATACTATGTTAATTGAACCTATGTGCGTAAGTGTGATGACTATGAATTTTAATGTTATTTTCATCATTATCATGTATTTGTTATATTTAATGTATTGATTATATTTTGCAACTAACCCAGACTAATGATTGGAATGGTGGAATTGTGTGAGGAGTTTGATTTGGTTGCAAGTATTGGAGGCGCGGAGGGTGGGGGGTGAGGCAGTTTTTGTGGTTTTGTTGGATGAGAGATAAGTGTTAGTCCGAGGCTATATTATGGATGGGCTTTTAGCCTGAAACATGTCTCACGCAATGAAACAACTCCCGGTTGCCGTTAAACTGTCAATGGTTTGCTGGTTACTGTTTCCCGTGGATGAAATCGGATCTCCCCTACAGTCGTCGTTTCAATCTACTCACAATAAATGAAAAGTAGATATGTTCGCTTTAAATGCGTTCAAATAATGTTCAACCCCACCGCCTTTCATCACCGCTTGAAGTTTTCATAAATATGTCGGAGGGAATGTGAAGCGGGGCTGTGTGGAACATTCATGGTTTAGTAGGTAATTTTTTTGTTCTATTTGGAGTGGCAGAACGATTAGGTTTTCAGTTTAGGAATGGTTTGTTTGTTCGGCGTAACCTCACTGAAGTTTGCCGCATCCATTTTGTCTATCTTGATCGTTCATTGCAGAAAGGCCAATAGCATCAGTGAAATAAATGAGGATGGGTGCATTTACTGTCGCCGCGCTCTGCGTTATGAGGATGGGTGCATTCCTGCAAGCTCTGCACATTTTCATCCCTTGCGATCGTTGACGCATTTCTGCAGAATCTTGAGGTAAGTCATTTTCAGAGATTTTTCAACTTCAATCTAGGAAACTAAAAGAAACAAATCTGACTGAAATGTGCTCGTAAAAAACACAGAGACAATGGAATTCGTGGGTGAGCCTGGCAGGAATAAATCAAGAAAATTTAAAAATAGTATTTCATTTGGCAATACTATAAGCGATCTCTTAATAGGATTTAATAGGATTGTTAATGGCGTCCAGTTAGGGTTACCTTTTTATACGAATAAGCGATCTCTTATTTATTGTGTTGGCAAACTATCATTAGGTCTTTTCGTAAATGGTTCCTTAAACGGAGTGATTTCTTGCGCATTTTATCATCTGTAACAAAGGTATTCACTTGATGAATCTTTGACTTCATTGTTGTCGTGTTTCATTCATCTTTACATTTGGGTTCAGTTGTTTTCCTATTTCATCGATGCATTTTTCGTTGGTAAGAGGTTGCAATGGTGGTCTGTAGAGTTCAATATTCATGATATGTCATCAGTTCAGTAATATTTACTAATATAGATCAAGATTTAGTGGCAATAAGTTAGGGTAAAAATGAGGTCAATGATGAGATAGGAAAGGCTTGTTTCTCAAAACATTCGCAGTGGCCGCCTAAGAGCTTTCGCCCTTGCCAGGCTTGAGAGCTTGTGCTGTTCAATTCTTCCTTGGATGTCTGAGACCTCAAGCCCTTAAATTGGCAAATTTTATTTTATTTTTATATCAAAACATTTGTATGCTGTTTTCCTTGTTTTTACATTAAGCTACTTAGCTATGGCTTTTGATAGATTTTTGCTTTTGTTCTTTTCACGAGGTATGTCTCACGTTAGTCAAATATTAAAGATCTAATTGTCGATGACGAGTAAATTGTTCGTAACATCGGAGATGACGTTTGTGCGGATTTATTACCTCTAGCTTGTTGAGACCCCTAAGGAATCTATCAATTGTTTGCTGTTTATAGTTTATTTTTTAGGTAAGGGCGAATACATGGGACACTGATACTGTTGGCTTTAATTAGAAAGACTCATTTATAAACCCTTGTCTGAGTTGCATTGTTTGGGAACAATGTAAGTGTTTTATGGTGTTGCTACCTATACTAGTAAATTCGATTTGTGACTAGTCTAAATGTCGTACGATTTGAGATGGAAAACTCAGGAAAGGCGTGGCCGTTGATAGGTCAAAAGGGTTGTCTTTTGTTTGTTCCCCATCTGGGTAGGTAGAGCATTTTTGAAATTGGTCATTGAGTTATCTCTGTTCATTATTTTATTTTGAATTTTGTTTTCTCTGTGCGTGCTGGAGTAGCTCACTTGTAGGGTCTCTAATTTAAAGCCGAATGGCGTAATGTGAAATCAGAAGCGTGATCTCAGATCTGGGAAGGCTTTTGCAACGAAAATAACAAATTTATAAATACATTTCTTTTTTTTTGGTTTTGATGCCTCTCAAAATATTCGTAGTACTAGGTTACATTTGTTGTACTTGTGCCTCCTGATATCATTATGCTTGTGGGCATGTGAAAGGGGATCGTGATGCATTTTTTGCTTCATTTATGGTACTTTTAGTTTCCTTGTTTCTTAAGTAGTTTTTTTGTTCAACACCGAAAAGATTGCTGTTTCTTAATTGTTCTTTTAATAATTAAAAAATGCTTGGTTTTTTTGAAAACTGGTTATTTCCCCTTATTACTTGGGGAAATGAGCTTAGTAGTCATGACCAAGGAAGGCTATGTTAACTTCTGTCGCTAAACTTTATCTTTTCTGTCAAAGTAGCTCGTGAGGAGAATCTCTTCTATCAAATTCATTCAATGTTATTTATATTGTTAAACTCTCATTGAAAGGTATCTTCTCAGTTAACTGCAATGTTATTCTGTCAAAATCATTTGCCGAGGGTTTTCCTTACTGCAAAGTCACCTGATGCATTTATTCAAGTGACATTTTCTTGTTTAAATTTGCATATTGAGGAGGAGTGTCTTTTCAGTCAAACTCAAACAGTAATCTTTCAAAGTCGCTCTTTGAGGGGTTATCCTTTCTTTCAAGTCACTTGTTTAGAGACATACTATTTGTCAAATTATTCAGAGTGGTATTCAATCCGTGCAAGTATTAATCTAGTAATCTTCTGAAATTTGAATTACAAGGTAATTAGAGAACTTAAGTAAAATGGTGATTGATGACCACAAGCGATTGACAAATTATATGAAATCCTAAAGAATAACACTAATATTAAAAAAAAAAAAAAAGGTAATTGATAAAGATATCTACAGGAAAGGGACCCTAGATCTGGAATTTAATAGGAACTTTAACAACCAAACAAATTAACTATTTTACTATATAATTAAGGTAATTTTAAATGTATTGTTTTTTAAGATTAAATATTGTTTGGGTTTAGGTTTACTCTCTCTCTCTCTCTCCAAGCATAGGCTTCTTTCCCTGACGAGCAGTCTTGTAGAGAGCCTCAAAACATCAGAATAAATAAATACTTGTGCTTGGATTTTTAGAAATTCTTCCAATAATGCACCACAAAAAACTTAACCTGAAAACTTAATCTTATAAAGTCAGATAGACATTGCAAAACCCAGTGATTGCTATTACTTTTAAGTATTATTTTTTCAATTTTTTATGATCTAGGTGAATTCTCCAAAAACAAATCCAAAAATACGCTCAAACCCATTCTCATAGTCTATGGTGCTTCCAAACACTCTCCTGAGGTTTGTAGTATCTCTAAGATCAACAATCTATCTCCACAAATGCCACACTTTTACAATGGTGTGGGACAACATCAACAGATTGGATGTGGCTCATTTGTTCATGCACCAAACTTAACGCATAGTTCATCATTGTCTTTGTTAGGGTTCAAGACACTAACAAACCAAACCACCAAGGTCCAGTCACAACTCATAGTACCACTTAGTGTCAATAATGTTGCAACCTTCGTCTCCAAATGGACCAAATTCATTCTTCACATTTTGACACCATCCAACACTAATTGATAGAAGGCAAAAAATTGCATGTAAACTCAGTCATTTCAACTTCTAATAGTTACTTATCCTTTGCAGCTTTATAACATTATGTGTATATCTGTATTGTCAAATTTCATCAGCATAGAGATAACAAATGGGAGAAAGCCAACTATATACCTCTCAAGAGAGCATGCCATGTACAAAATGCAAAAATTAATATATTTTCTATTCCAATTCTCATATATTCTTTTGTTCCTTCATCTAATTATCATTCAGTGTTTCTGATATATTGTTAATATTGCTTCCACGTGCATATCACATCTAAAATCGCATAGTTTAGAGTGTTGTCCCTTCTACAATCCCTCAGACCCAGATTAGATTTAGTTGTATAGTGCCCCATCTCAAACTCTGTTAAAAAGTGCTTCCCACTATTTTTATACGCCATTCCACTGTCAAATTTTCAGTTTTTCTATTCTATGCATATTTTTCACTACAATTCTCCTTTGCTATGCTTTAAGTAGTGACAGTTAAAGTGACAGGCATCTGATCTGTCACTCTATGAGAGAACCGACCTGACAAATAGTATCCATGGTTGAGAGAGCATTGATTTCTTTGTATTTATTCACTGTTTTTCCTTCCCTGGTCATCGTTTCTTTCACTCAACGAGCACATATTACCGACATTTATTTTTAGCGGCAATACGAAGGCTTTATATCACGGTCTCTCTCAAATATAAATTACGAGACCTTTTTGAGCTACAGAGCCCAGCCACAATTCTCAGATATTCCTTTACCTACATTTTCAGGTTGAAACCCTCAAAACCATTCTCTTCCTTACTATTCATCTTGAATATGTGTATAGGAGTGCAAAGATTTTCCAAAAGTCTTCAAAGCTATGGAGATCTGAAAGTGTAGTGGTGGAAAAATCCCGTATTCATTCTTTATGTGGGTTTATTTGGTTTTGGAAAGTTTTAGGCATCTTTCTGTTGCTAGAATTAAAGGAAAAAAAAAGAATACGAGAGGAGAAGGGTTGTGTGGTTATACTTCTTTTACTGCCAGTTAAATTACCGCTAAACTACTTGTCCACCTATAGCGCTTGATCGAACTCACAGGACAGACTCAACAACAGTTTGACAAAGCAGATCATCCATTACGGAGTTTCAGCATCAGCGAATCATATCTTCCTACTTGTAAGTCGTGGGTATTTTTCATATTGATGTGAAACTCTATAGTTTCCCATATGCTTGTATGTATTTGATGATTAAAACTGTAATATCATTTATGAAGGAGTCTGCATCGGCTTATTGAGATATGTGTACATGTTGGATTGTCTTTTCTGAGCTATTGCGAACTGAATATGGGAATTATTACCTGCTAACACTAAATTCATATGCAGTTAGTTGAAAATTGAGCATTGATTTTCCCAGATCTGAGTATTGATGTTTTCTACATTCATAATTGTGTTACTGTGTAAAAGAGAGTGCCAGGCTTCTTTCAGGAATCTGAGTTTTTTTGTGCTATATATATTAGTATTTGTGTTTACTGTGTGAAGTGAGGATCGGGGATATCTCATTCTAAAAAACCAACAACAAATTCGTAAATAATAAGCTAAAAATAGTCTCCTGAACGTAGCTAAGAAGTGGTGCATCTGAGAATAAATCTTGTAAACGTAGGCAATTGATCCTCTACATAGACTTAGGCAAGTTTGATTTATATATTGTACTTCAATTTTTTGGGTTTCCGTTCTTTTATGTCATCATGTTGAAATTTTCAAGTAATTTAAATTTTACATTTCTTTTATCTGTGATCTCAATGCTTCTATAGTTTTGGGAAGACATGAATCTTTAGGGTATCTGCCTCTGTTATTGGTTTCATCTATAATTTTGTTTATTTTTAGTTTGTTCAAATGTTAAATCTCTATCCATTTCTTGTTTACAATAGATTTCAGACATCCCAGGAAGCTGCAGATTGTTCAGCATATGCTGATAATGAAGTTACCATTATAGAAAATGTAGTCGAACATACTTTTGATTGTTTAAGTTCCAAGTTTAACTTTATTAGCATAATGACAGCTATACTGGAAAGATATATAGAAGGCTGCTTTAGCATTCTTTTGGTTGCATGTGAAATACATAAATATACCTCTTACAGTGAAAACAATTACTCTTAGCGAAGCCTAGCTACATTTTTGTTCTCTTAGAGGCCAATCACTCTGATGCTCAGAGAAGTAGACCCCATTCATCCATGATCTGCTTTGTACTTGGCATGTAATCCAGCAAGTACGTCTCCAATTTTTTGTGAAACAATGCCTAATAATGATTTGCATGGCGTTGCATAAAACAAACCACTATGCACTTGGTTTTTACCTACCTTCCTAGTTAGGATCATGGTAGCTTCACTCCCTCTTTGCCTTATATACTAAACTCACATATAAGGCTCCAGGAATATTTGTTATAAGCAGGCTAAAGACGACAAATTATTTAAATTCCAGCAATATTTTTTAAGAAAAATATTAAACTGCATGCACCTGCAATTTGGAAGTAAAATACTAAATAATATCTTTAACAAAGATAGGATATACCGTCCCATGTCTGCCCTGAATGGTAGAGGTATATAGTGAAGTTGATTTATATTCGTATACTTCTGCAACAATTTATTTTAACATGCCAACAATCTTATATTGTCTCACCTACAATTCCTCTCCAACACACTATGCAACAAATTATGTGTCGGATCATTTCATAGCACAATCGCCACAAATGAAATAGATACAAATATTACATTCAATTTTATATCACCAAATATGTATTACAAACATTTTCTAAATTCTGCAAACAAGCTTGAATATATTTTGAAGTACACTTTCTTATCGTGTTTATTTTTATATAGAATTCTATCGGCGTAACCCTTGCACCCCCTCTGGTGCAAGTGCTATCATAGTTCTATCCTTTGTGTCAAGATATTTCGTTAACATTCACCCAAACTTAGATGCATATAATCTAGTTAGATTAAATGATGTGATATTTAACCATTCTTTAAATAGTTAATTAAGTCTACTTGGACTTGCTTGAATCCTCAAACCTAAACCCTATGAACCTTGACGCCTCATCATTAGCATTTGTTCACTCTTTTCTGAGTATGAGTTGGAAGGCTCTGAACCACCCAATTGAAATCCAGTCAACTTAAATATGAATAATAATCTAAATTTTTCACATACAAATATTATTAAATACAAATATATATTATATATATAAAAGTAAATGTGAGGAGGCAATATAATTAATTTTTATTTTCAAAAGAATCAAAACTCCCTCTTATGCCCTTGACCTTGAAGGGTTAAATGATAAAAATAAACGCATTAAACAAGAGAAAAGGTGAAGGGTACGAGGGACGAATATGGGAAAACATATGCAAGAGGAGAAATCAATGCAAAATCAATTAATAGAAAGAGACATGAAAATTAATGGAGATGGTTGTTGGAGGGAGGCCATGCCTCACCATACCATCTCATAGTTGCCTATAAAAGTTGGATGTCTTGCACTTATCAGCCATAATGATCTTGGTTGATGATGGAAGAGATAAATGTTGGATAGGTGAAGTCCAATAGACAACCTCTTGGACTTCTCTTATTTTCTCTCCAATTGCACATCTCTTCGACTTCTTTGGAGATGGATATATTTGTGGATAATGTAATCATTTATTGTATTGAATAGTTGAAATAAGTGTGTCATTGTATGTGTAACAAAACAGTGATATTAATAACAGAGTTTTCCCCCACTTCTCGTGGATGTAGCCATTACGGTGAACCACCGAATCTTGGTGTTGTGTGTGTTCATTAATTATTTCTCTTGCATCTTTAATTTTGTTGTTATTTATTTATTTGTACTTCTATTCAACAATTGGTATCAGAGCTTGGTGAAGACGTTGATTGGGAATTTGTGAAGAATTTCAAGAAAGATGGAATAAGTAGATAAATGGAGAAATAAAAAATTATCGGGACAAAATTTTGGAATGTGGAAGATGCAGATGGAATCATTGTTGATTCAAAGAGATTTTTCAATCGTGTTGGAAGGAAAAGCCAAGAAGCCAAATATGATGGCTGATGAGGAGTGGGAGAAAATGGATAAGAAAGCAAGATCAACAATCATCCTCACTCTATACAATAATGTATTGTTTAATATTGCAATGGAAAAGACTGCAAAAGGATTATGGGACAAATTGTTTGTTATGTATGAGATGGTGTCGACTTCAAACAAGGTTTCCCTCATGAAGAAATTGTATAATCTGAAGATGAAGAAAGGAGGCAACATGACAAATTACCTAAATGAATTCAATACATTAATCAACCAATTGATTTCAGTGAACATAAATTTGGCTGATGAAATCAAAGCCATCTTATTGTTGTGCTCTCTACCGAACAATTGGGAAGGAGTAGTGATGGAAATCAGTAATTCGATGTCTGGAAAAAACACACTAAAATTTGATGATGTTCTTGCCACTCTTCTTAGTGAAGACACGAGGAGAAAAAATAAAGGGAACTCATCGGGTGATGCCTTGATTTTTGACAATAGACAAAGACATCGAGATAGAGGTAGAAATAATGATATGAAGAGATCAAAATTTGCAAAGAGGTCTGAGTCTAGAGTAAGAAATGGAGGTTGTTGGTTTTGTGGTAAAGGACACACCAAGAAGAATTGTTGGTTATGCAAGAAAGTGCAAAACTAGTTAAAGGACAACAAAGTTAATGCCACATATGAACAAGATGAAGGTGCATTAGTCTTGTCAACAAGTGAAACTACAGTTTATTTGTGGGTGTTAGAATTTGGTGCCTCTTTTCATGCAACCTCATGTTGGGAAGCTTTCAAAAACTATCAAGAAGGTAACATTGGTAAAGTCTACCTTGGTGACAATGAACCATGCGATATCGTTGGCAACTTGGTGACGCGATGTTGAGATTAAAAAATGGAAATAAGTAGTTTTTGGAAGATGTGAGACATGTTCTCAAGCTTAAAGAGAAATTTGATTTCCACGGGATAGCTTGATGCTCAATGATGTAGCATTACTTTTTCTTCAAACACTTGGAAGGTGACCAAAGGAGCCTTAGTGATTGCAAAAGGAAACAAATTGGCCACTTTATATGTGCTAGAGAGCCACATTGAAGGGGAGTTGTGATGGCGGTTGTGGACAGCGGGAGAGAGCTTTGGCACAAGAGGCACGAGTATATGAGCAAGAAGGGACATGAAATCTTGCTCAAAAGGGATCAACTTATAGGTTTTCATATATTGATTTATAGTTGTGTAAGCATTGTATCTATGGCAAACAAAGGCAGATCAGTTTTTCGAAGATTGGACATGAAAAGAAGTCAAAGCCTTTGGAGCTTGTGCACTCAGATGTGTTTGGTCCTACAAAGGTAACCTCTATTGGAGGGGAAAATTATTTTTTCACTGTGGATGCTAAATCTACAAATGGCTAAAATTTAAACATACATCATTAGCAACAAAGCAAACATTCACATCCATATGAAATAAATCAACATGCTTTAATGATGCAATCAAAACAACAAAGAATTAGATAAACTAGATGAAAGCATACAATAAATCATGAAGTAAATAATATCTCATATTGGATTGGTGCTTCTATGGAAAGAAGCCCTTTCCCAATCCTTGCTTAAGCTCCATGATATGAAAATGATATGTTGATGATCAAGATGATGAATGGGAAAAATCAGTTCTCAAATGAGGAGAGTGACTTTGCATAGGATTTGTGGATGAAATGCTAAGATTGTGGAGTTGTGGAGGATTTGATTAATGGAGATGCTCTCTATTTAAAGATTCTCAAATGCTAAGAGTGCTCATAAGAGAGCAATGTGGGATCAAAAACAAGCCAATGAAAAGAGGCCACTTGTCATCATGTCATAGGTTGAGGGATGTGCAAGATTTGGGAAATGTGCGCAAGAGGGGGAAATTTCAAATTTGAATTTGAGAGTAAATGTTGAGTTTGACTTATGCAAGGGGACATGTAAGAGCCATGTAAGAGCTTTGTTGGGTGTACATGTCCACTTGTCTTTGAATTCAAACTTGAAGGAATATTCCTTAAAGATGCCATGTTGATGGAAAATGTTAGATTTAATCAATCAATAAATTGATTTATTTGTGCAAGTGGCAAAATCTAGAGAATGTGATGGGTAGTTAGGTTAGGCTAATTAGGATTATATTAGCTTAATGATGATTAGGTGAGTTTGACCTTTTTGATTTGAATATTTTGATTTATTTAAATCAAAGAGGGATGGAAGGTGAATTTCTTATTTAATTAAATAAAATGCTTGATTTATTTAATTAAAAGGATGGTGATGTTAGGATCAAGTTGATTTATTTAATTTAAACTGATGACTTTAGGAGATTGATAAATAAACTTGATTTATTTGCTGAATGGATGAATATGACCTAATCGAATGCATTATGCCAATTTTGTGTGTCTACATTTTGCCCCTCTTTGAAGCAATGTACTTGTTGCGTTGGTTCAAAGAATAAACTTGCCGCGATCAAAATTTAAAAAAATTCTAAATTTTCAGATGCCCCAGCGGAAAGAAGTACACTGGTACATTGCCCCCTCGAGAGATTGAGCGAAAAGTTTCGATTTGAGGGTCGATCTCGCGATAAAGAGGTTCAAAATGGATGGTTATGGATGATGATGCAAATGAGATGATTTTAAGATGCTTAGAATAAAAAATCTATATTCTCTTAAACAACTTAAATGATGATATGATGTGAGATGGATGAGATGAATGATGTGATATGCTATGATTATGAAAATGTATGATTTATGCAAATGTGATGATTTATGAGATGCTTAGACTGACAAATCTATATTATGATGATGATATGTTGTGATTATGCAAATGTATGATTTTATGAGATTCTTAGACTAACAGATCTATATTATGATGATGATTATGCATGTGAGATGATATGCAGAATATTGATGGTTTTTGGATGCAAGATGGATGCATGATGGATTCATTGGTGATGATGATTAATTATTCATGACGTGATGTTAGTGCGGAAAACAAGAAATTAGATGATGACAAGAGGATCCAACAAGTCCATGATCTGACAAGACTTTATTAGAGATGATGATGATGATTTGCTTATCAAGGATTGGGATTTTAAAAGGGCTACTTACCTTGTGTTTGATAACACACATAGGTGTGATGCATCAAGGTATAAAGAACCAGGATGGCATTGCACCTAGTGAGATGGACTTTGACTCAACAAACAGATAGGAGTATTCTTGTTCACACTTGACATATGGAAACCTTGCTAGGATGTACCTAACAAAGCAAGTATTCGCCAAGTTATTTTACAAGAACGTCCAACAAGCACAACAGACAAAAGATAATGATTGTTGCCCCATTCCTATTTCTCTAAATCCCTTGTTCAGATATCATCGAGAGGTCCTTGGAATGAGCGCAATAAGATAAATCAAAAGAAAAAGACCAAGTACGCAAACAAGTCGATGTTCTTCATACCTTTGGCCAAAAGGGATTTGTTTTGATAGGATAAGAATCCAAAGTGATATCCAAAATGATGCCCATTATTAGAACGATATATCCTAGGACATGCATTGTATGGGATGATGATGGTTTGATAAGTTGATTGATAGGCTATTGATATAAGGTCAATTGACATGTTTGTGAATGATCAAGATTTTGTTTTTGTGTTTAAAGGTTTGTTTCAATTTTGATTTTACAATTGAAGCTTTCTTTTGCTGATTGTTGTGATTGTTTCTGTTTGTTTTGCCGAAGGATGAAGGTAACGATCAATTTATTATGGATGATTAATTATTTTGAGTGAAAGCGAGATGAGATGAATGGATTTTTTTCAAATATTTGGATGTTTTTGACATTTTTTGGAATGTTTTGAGGCTGTTTTTTAGTATTTTTGAGATTTTTACAAATGTTTTTGGATTTTGCGTTTGATATTTTTCGAATGTTTTTGGATTTTTTGTTTTTTGAATGTTTTTGGATTTTGATGTCTCGGGGGCTAATCAAATATTAGCCTTTCCTACGTTTAAGCTTAGAGACAACGTAGTTTGGATTCTAATGTTTTTGATATTTTTCTGATTTTTTGAGTGTTTTTGGATTTTTTGATGTTTTGGATGTTTTTGGATTTTCTAATTATTTTGACGTTTAGGATATGGACATGATATCAGTGCTTTGTTTGGGATTTTGTTGAAGACCAAGCTAAGGTTGACTGATTGAATCGATGGATTGATGATGATGAAATTGTTGAGGATACACAACAATGCAAGGATAGTGTTAAGCAACACAAGGATATCCTAAGATGATGATTTTTGACTGAATTTGATTAATCATGATTTTGAAGCTTGATTTGGAACAAAATTGGTTCAAATGATTTGATGTGACGTTGAAGGATGCATTAGATGCGACTGATATCGATTGATGTTCGATGAAAGATGAAGACTGATAAGGAATGTCTTCTCGTCAAAATATGTCATGGGCTAGTGATTTGGATTTTGGATCACAAATGCTTGACCAATTTGATTTCACACTTGCCAATGTTTTGATCACCACATAAGTTGGAGGATATAGACCAAGATTTATTCTCGAGGCAAGATGTGCATATCTGCCCCCAATGTCTAGCAATGTATGGAATGCGATGGATCGATGCTTGGATAGGCATATGGACGGATGGATATGGATTATGTTGCGATAAGATAAGGTGTTCAGATAGAGGATGGTCATTTGGATAATGCTTCATGGCTCAGATAATGCTAGGATAGGATAGGATCAAATGAAAACAACCCATGTCAAGATGTTTACCATAAGCAAGCATAAAGTGTGCACCAAAGTTTGTCAAGATCAAGATAATTTGGACTATGGATGTAGATGGATGAAAATGGATTGGGTAAATAGTTCATGGATGAATGGATTTATTATGGTTGAGATGGATGGAATTTTGGCTTTATTATGGATGGGATGAGATGCTTTCACCTGAACCGGCGCACGTAGATGCTTGATTCCACACATGACGCCTGTTTGTCAATTTTTCATCATGGTCTTGCCCAAAGCGCCGCACATGTAGTTTTCACTAGAGGGCGATTTTTTTCTTTACTGTTTCCAATCCTTTTTCTGATTTTTTTGGATTTTTTTTTTAATTTTTCTGAAAGATTTTAAGCTCATGTTGAACCATCAGGTGCCCCTTTCATAATGTGCCATCGATATCCTGCTTGAAGAAGTTTCTTTGCTAAGATACGTGCACTTGAATGCAACTTTTGAGATCCCTGATCTGCTTTATTGATACTGGAGTTGACTTTGTCTTCATGCACACATCGCAATAGAGTGCCTTCTGAATCCTTATGATAAAGGGTCATTGCCAATACATGGTCAATGTGAGAATTGGATATCATGTGTGGAGGCGAGGATGGAGTGTATTTAGGGATAGGAGATGGATTGGTTGACAGTTTGGAACCTTTGACTCTCCAAACTTGGGAAGATGAGCAATGATGGGTGGATACGAAAGTGTGCATGGAATTAGGACCAACTGCTTGATATACTTTGTACGTTGCTTGAAAAGATTGCTTTTGCTTTTGTGGACATCTTTGATGGATACTTTTCCCTTTTTTATTTTGCCCCATAGTTTCTTCGACTGATGGAGTTTGATAGGGATAGTCTTTCTTTGTATTCTTTAGCATCCATGTGTATTTGATTTGTCCATTATGCTTCTCAGCTTCTTTTGCTTTGATAACATTCTTTGTATTTTGATTCAAATATTTCCTTTGATGTTGGTCCCAATTTGTGGATGGGGTGATGGGTGGATGAAGATTCATGGCATGGCTGGTTGTAGTATTGGAAATGGTTTCACCATAAAGATTCTTTGTGCTCCCTATGTTGATGCTTGTATTAGATAAAGTTGCCCCCAGTATGGTGGTAGTAGTACCTTCATGCTTTGATTTTGCTTGTTCTGAGAACTTTTGTTTAGAATGCATTCTCTAATAACTGACCACTGCAGATGATGTTATTGGAATTTGTTGTTCTGCTAACTTCAGAATTTCATGTTCTGTCTGACCTGTTTCCTTGAGTGGATAATGTTGGATATCTTTATTCATGATTTCCTCCATCTGAATTTGGGATATATCTGATCCTGATGTTGAAGACTCATCTTGACTATAGGAGTCAATAACCTACTCTTTTTGTGTAATAATATCAGGAGTAAAGGAATCATGTTATGAATGAAGATCATCTATGTGTCCATCCAAAGAAAGCATCTCATGGGTAGATGGAGTAGTATGTGCTACATGGATATGATCATCTTGCATAGATAGGAGAGTGTCTATTAGATTATTGTAGTATCTTGAAGATACAAATTCTTGATCTTGAATGATTTCGGAGTTGCTTTCGTGATGCTTTAGATCAAGTTCTTGACATGGGTCAGTTTCAAAGGATGGTTTGCTTACAAAGAGTTATTGGATGTCGTCATTAGACATGGTAAGTGGTTCAATATCCTCAAGTGTCGAGTTCAAGGTTCATTCAGTATCTGTAACCATGAGGTCGAAGGGGGTCAACATGTCTTGGGAAGGACCATTGCTAGACCTTAGTGAAAGATGTTGGTCATGCTTTGGGATAAATTCTTGAGATATGTCCTCTAACTCATAAGGCAATGTAGATACATTTTCAACATGATCATAGGTCAATGGATTGTGCATTATGTCGATAGGATCAAACAATCCTAACACTCCTTGAAATAGATCACTAAAAAGTGGCTCTTGATGTATGGTGAGTTGATCATCGGATGGGGTAGAAACATCCTCAATGTGCTCCTTAATTGAGAGATCTTGAACATTGTTTTCAACAATTGTGGCGGAGGGATTTCCAATGTCTTCAACCATAGGGTTAAATAATGTTCACACTTCTTGAATTGGATCATTAATGGGTATTGTTGGTGGATTTTGATCATGATCGAAAAGTGACTCTTGACATATGTTGATTTGATCTTCGAATGAGATAGAAACATCTTCAATGTGCTCTTTGATGGATAGATCTTGATCATTGCTTTTAGCAATTGTGGTGGGGAGATTGTCAATGCTATCACCAATGGTTGGTTCATCATTATCCCCAATAGTTATCATTTTTTCGTGTTTGTGCTTGTGTTTGTTGGGTAGCCTGAAAGGCTTGTGCAGCTTGAGAGGCTTGTTGCACTTGTTGAGCTCATGTTGCTTGTTGCATGGATAGATATTGTTGGATGGCCTTTTGGTAGGCCTGGTGAGCTTTTAGCGCAATGTTATATTGTCTTGCTACGTTTGGTTTTGGTGGTAGTGGTGGCAGATTTGGAATCATGTTGGATGTAGTGCCAAGTTGTTGAGATATGCTTGGAGCGATCATGGTAGTGAGGGGTTGAGATATGATGGGTGTGATAGGGGTGGATGGAGTGATAGAGGTGATAGGAATGGTTAGAATTACTGAGGTGATAGGTCCTTGGGAGACCATATTTTGATTTGTCGGGATTGTTGTTGTCATTTGATTAGATACCATTTGTTGGTGCGATGTGGATGGTATATTCCAAGGATTTGATGTGATGGCTTGATTGGTGTTAGGTGGATTGATTTGGATGGAGTGATTGGTGCTAGGTAAAGGGGGAGGCCCTAAACCAAGGAATGATATTGATATGGGTAATGGTGGTGGACATGTCTCTTGGCGTAATGACTCAACTATTTTGGTAAGTGTAGCAATTTGATCTCGCCAAATTTGATCTTGATTTCGATCTTGATTCCCTTGATATAGTTGATTTGGTTTTTGCTCAAGCAGATTTGGGATGCATACTTGTGTTTTTTGAATGGGATCATGGAAAAATTGATTTTGGACAATGTTCTGATTTGGGATGATGTTCATATTTGGCATGATAGGTTGGAATTGAACATTGTTGATGTTGGGAATCATATTGCCTTGTTTTAGGTAACTTTGATTTTGCATGGTGTTACCTTGACTTGGACTAATGCATGGAGTCGTTATCATCGTTTTTGGACTTTGAACAACATTTGTGTGATTTGCAAACATATTTATCCCAAAGTTTTCCAAATTCATGTTTGGAAAACTTGTACTTGGTACATTCTCATTTGGCATGTAGGGATTTGGTGGTATGACGTTCATTTGAAGGCTCATGCATTGATTGTTCGGTTGGTGGATTTGTAGGTTTGGATTTAGATATACCATTGGGAAATGTGTTCCAATATTTGATTTGGGAATACTCACACTTGTTGTGCCATTGACATTTGTAGAAGGTAATGATCCCATGTACGGTTTGTATAGATGTGAGTGTTGATAATCAACTGGTGTTGTAAGGCTTTGATAGCTTAGTTGACTTGGATTACTCATGATGTATGGATCAAGTTTATATTCCATGTTCCTCTTGTGTTTCGACCTTGTTGAAAAAGTGACCTCTAAGGTTCTTAGGACCAATGACGAGATGAAGGATGAAAAGGGGAAATGATATGAGTGTTGAACGTTTAGGGACTTTGGATCAATGCTAGACTTAGGGTTTGATTTTGATTGGTTTGATTAGATAATGAAATCGTAAACCCTAAGATGTTAGATGTGATCTTAGAATGAACTTTTTCAAAGGGTTGCTCATTTAACTAGAGGTATGAGAAAGGATGCATTCCCATACCCCTAACTAAATAAGGTGATTTTGATTTCGATGGTTTACCTAAGTCTAGAATGATGTTTCCAAAGATCCAAAGTTGTTTGGTGGGATGGATTTTGATAAGTGTTTGGGATGGGTGAAATGTTTGATTTGATCCTAAATAAACCTAGGAAGGACTTGTTTACGAGACCAAGAAAGTGAAGAACATGCCTTTCTCTAAGAGTAACTCAAAATCAAAAGATCAATGTTTGCATAAAAACCATACGACCAACAGATGCCAAGCACATATGTGGGGTCCAATTGATTTAATCTTTGCTTAATGGATTCTTTTTATCACAAACACACTCTTGATTATATTTTCAACTGAATGTCCAATGTCTTAATTTTCTTTCCTCCCACAAAAAATGCATTATGCGGAAATCGAGGAAATCAAGGCAAAGGTTTCTTAATGTTGACCTTAGTAGGAGAAAATTGAGATGAAATCCAAATGTTTAGAAGCCTCTAAGGATATGAATCCCAAGGGCAAGCAATAACATGTGAATTTGTTCAAGGATATTTGCTTCTCGTAAAGGGTTTGAGATTTGACGCTCATGTTGAATGTTGGTTTTCCAATGTTTTTGATTAAAGCACTGTGTTTTCAAACTGACTCACAAGCAATATAACATCCTAGCTCAATTGGTACATTTTTCTTGGTGGGATTGCCTCATGCCCTTCGTAGAAGAGATGATTTTACATGCAACCAAGGAAAGAGTATAAAGGTATGTTAAGAATGAAGTCTTAACCTCTATACTTTAACCAAGATCGGACATGGCAAGTAACTTCTTGGAATCTAAGTTCCAATGCACCACTTTGATAAACTCGGTGAATGAGTTAATAGGCCACTACAAACAAGGGTTTTATTTCAAACTTTTCATTCGTGGAGATTGACCCATACAGTGAGAGTCCCCTTTCGGATCCATCTCGTCGAAATCAACCGCCTGATACTAACGTTTACTCCAATACCTACATTTATATCCCGGTTGGAAATACTCTTGGCTTTAGAGTGTTACTGGTTGAGTCGTTCCCTTGGGTGAATACTTTTTGTTGGAAAATGTGCCTCAATCTCACAAGCTAAAACCTCTGAGAAAGCATGGTCACTGTGACATTCATGTTGTCTGGCCGACTGGCAATTTAGTAACTTTGTGTTTTGCTCATGTCGCTGAGACTTTGCTTCTGTCTTGCCGACTGATGATGTCGCTATGACTTGTGGCCTTCATTGTAACCTTCTTCTGAGTGGAGACCTCTGGTTGACGATTTGGTCTAGCAGATGTCGGGGAGAGTCATGGCGACTGGATCATCAAGGTAACTTATATGTGTCAGAATGATGTTTCAACGACGATAGGAAGTCTTGCCGATATCGGCGTGACCTTTGGTCTATCTAGCCGGTGTGATATTCGGTATGACTTGCTCCTATCAGTTGGAAGTCTTGGCAACTGGGAGATGTCTGGCCGATAGTTGGTGTCTATCGGATATCGAGGAGACTTGGGCGAAAGGGTTATGTTTCGGTATGAGGTCTTACCGATATGGATGTCTCGCCGATAGTCATACACATGGAGTCATCAGAATAACGAAAGAGTTCGGTAAGAACTCTTGGCGATGGGTGTTTGTCTCACCGACAGTGTGGGATGTGTTTGGCATGACTCCTAGCAAAAGGTGGGCTCGGGATAACCTGGAGACTTCAGCGTGAAGTCTTGGTGACAAGTGTTGGTCTCGCCGATGGCTGTGTGACTTTGGTGTAACATAAGAGGCTCGGTGTAACCTCTTGGAGATAGTGGTAAGTCTGGCCGACAGGAGACTTCGGTGTAACACGTGTTTCGATATGTTGTCCTACCGAATGTGGAAATTCTTTTCAACTCAGTATGACTTGAAGACTTCGGAGTAACATCTCAGCAAAAGCGATATGTCTTGCCGACTGGGATGTTTCGGTATAACATGAAGAGCTCGTTATGAAGTCTTAGCGAAGAGCATTTGTCTTGCCAATGGGATCCTGATGTCGATATGACCTCTCAGCGAAAGATGGTTGTCTTGCCGACTGTTGCTCACATCGATATGACTTTGGAACATTGTTATCATGTCTCATTGAATGGCGATTGTCTCGCCGATGAGAATACTAATGTCGATGTAACTTGTGAACATCGGAGTGATGTCTTGGTGACACGGTGAAGTTTGAGTGATAAGCTTTCTAGACTCGGTGTAACGTCTTGCCGATAGTGAAGACTCTTAGCAATAAAGATGATATGGGCTCTATGGCATTGGGGAGACACGGTTAGTGTCTCACCGACATGCCAACACAGGTTGAATGCCTTTTGACCGAATGAAGACTGTCCGACGTGGTGCGATTTGGACCAATTAGAGAAAGCAAGATGTGAATCGTTTATGTGTGGAAGTTGGAAAACTAAAACATGAGGAAGTGGAAACATCTAATGATGCTAGGTTGGATGATTCGTTAGTTCTGATTCGACATTTGAAAAAGAACTATTTCATAGAGCCTATTGAGAACGAATGTATATACGTATGCATTGGATGTTCTGAAGTAGTGTGCTAGTAAGAGTACAGAAAGAGCCGAGAGCTAAAGGGATAGAGAGAGATAGAGAGGATCAAGTGGTTGGCCGAAAGGCTGAGGCAATGAGGTTGAAATAGAGGAAGAGAGAGGCAGTGTTATGCTGGAATCTCTCCTAATCTCTCAGGGATAGTTGGCTGCTAGTTGTATCCAGAATGAACAAGATGTAATCTCTGAAAAGGATAAGAGCCTGAAACTGTATTGTAACTTTCTGTTGCTGAATAATACAATGGCTCAAACTTTGGAGAGTGGGGTTTTTTACTCAAAAGGGTTTTCCCTGTGTAAAATCTTTGTGTTATGTTTTTTGTAGTATCTTTCATTTGTGTTGTTGCTTGCTGTTGAATTTACATGTGTTTCTCTCAGAAGGATTAATGTGGGAAATAAACTATGTCTATTTCCACTTTAGGACATAGTAGTATGTGTCTTTGAGGCAACCTAATCAAAATTAAAGTTACCGAAGGTACTACTATTTGGAGTTTTTATTAGATGTGCTCCATTGATTTCCTTACAAGTGGTATCAGAGCCTTCTTCTGATCGTTGGTTCTGGATATTTCTCCTGTGATGATTTCTTAGCTTAAATACGCTGGAAGAAATCTGGAGGAATGGACTGATGTATTGATCCTTTGATGAGTGGAAGCCTTATGGTATTATGAGACATCATGCAGCTTGAAGGATGGTCAAGATGGAAAAAGGATTTGGTCATGTTGTGATTTGTGTCTCCTGGCTGGTAGAGGTATAACCTTGGAGTATGAGGTGGATTTCCTTGCTCTGTGGTTGTGTAGCAGTAAAGCTTTCATATTGGGCATCTGTGTGTCAGGCTCCTAGGTGATATGGAGAAGCCTAGGTTGTTTCTCAGTCATGGAAGAAAGTGCTTATGCTAGGTGGTGGTTCCTGGTGTTGGAAGGCACTGTTTCCTGTTAACCTCGAATGCTTGAAGGCTATGGAGTTAATCATTAGATGAATTGCAAGCTTCTGAAATAGCCTTTCTCTCTTTCTTGGATGCATGTACATGTTGGTGGTTTTAGAGTTGGTCTGGAAGGGACCTGGATTCTCTTGAACTGCTGGTTTCTTTCTAAGGATGATTTGTACTTGCATGGCTCTGTGGTTTTGAAGGTTTTACATGGTTAAGAAAAACTTGTGGTCATGTGGAGTTTTTGTTAAGCTATTGTCTAGTCACTGGCCTTTTGGGGTGTTGCTGGATGAGATAGTTGCAGGTCTGCATGCATGCTTGGTGCATGGCTTGAGGAGGTATGATTTCTTCTCTACATGGGAGTGTTGGTACGTGGTTTTTCACTCAACATTCTTGTGGTGGTGCTTGTGGGTTCCTTGATTATGGTGCTCATTGTGGACATGATTGGCAAATCAGATTTGGCATGATCTGTGGTTGAGTCATGTTGTCTACGTGGTTATTCTCTTTGAGATCTCAGTTTTGCATTTCCAATGCGATGATGGGTTTGCATGTTTCAATTGAATGGATCTACGAGTTGTGCAATGTTGTGGGTTGTCTTTACCTACATGTTTTCTATGATACAACCTCAGAAATGGACTGTCTATATCCACGAGGTTGATTCATTGTTGGTACAAACTTGTTAGCTGGCCTTGTCTGTGGTCACTTGTGCATTGGTGTGGTGCTTTGAGATGAGAGGATGGATACTTTTGAGTACCTGAATAGTTAGTTATGGGAACCTGTAGCAGGAAGTCTTGATGCTTGGAGAGCTCGGGTGTTACGTGGTAGTGGGAGCTCTAGCAGTGACTATGGATTCATAACGTGGTGGTGAATGGTCTTCTTTAGTGTTGCAGATGTTTCTTGGGAGAGCTCTTAGATCCTGTTGCTGCAAAAGGTTTCTTTCGCATTTGCATGGACATTACTTGAAGATGTGCAACACCTTGGATCCATGGAGGACACTTAGAGTCTTTGGCTAAGGTGTTGGTAGTGCTTGACAGGTGATGTTGATTTTTGAGTCTATTTGCTTTATGTCATGGTATACTCTTGCTTGTGCACTGGAGTTTTGGCATTGTGCATTGTACTTGATACAATGGTGAGGGCACTTGAAGCATGGAATCTCCTATGGGGATGTGTAGATCATGGTGTCATGATAAGTTCCTGCTTCAAATGATTGGAGCTTTGATAGTGGTCTAGTAATTCTTTGTGTATTGGGTGCTTTGATTATTTTCTTGGTACTTCGTGATAGTGTAGTAATGCAGTTGAAATTTAGCATGAGATGATCGGTTGCTAGTACTCATGGATACATGGAGAATAAGGTGAGGCTATTTTTCTCTTATGAGAGAAGTATTGTTGCTTGTTACTCTTGTTGAAGTTTTCAGCAGAAAGTTCGAGAAGCCTACACCTTGGTTGAACGTGAGTTCAATAAGAGACCTATGAGGAGATTGCTCTTGCATTATTCATGATGACTTGTATATCTTGAAGGAGTATTCTCGTTCCCACTCTTGGTCTGCTCGACAGTTTATCTAAGAGGTATTTGGCCCTTTATATCTTTCAGATGTGTTTTATGTTTACTTTCATGATATGGATCTTGAATTGTAGTCTAATGGTTCTAAAGGATTCATAGTGGAAGTTGTACAGTTTTGTTTTATCTCCTTGTTGCTAATGAGAATTGGTAGGAGATGTTGAATGGGCTGATTTCCTGAAATGGGGAATGTAGTAGTTTGATCTTCTTTAAGAAGCTTACATCCATGTTTTTTTAAAAGTCAGTTTGATCTTAGTGATTGAACGAATGGATGTTGTTAAGGTTTTTCTTTTGGGATGTGAAGATCATTTTTTTATCACAGCTGGCTGTTAGAAGTGTATGTAGGAGGATGTTCTACAGGAAGATGATATACAGAGTTTTTCTCTATGGCCTTGAAGGTTTGTGGTGAGATAAATGTTCCTTGTAGTAATTTGTTGCAGGTTGTGCATATCATTGTGGATATTTCCTTGGTACTACATGGTTACATATTTTATGTGTTGTAATTGGTAGACTTGCGATGCTTTTTGATCTTTTAGATCTAGATTACTCAAGCAGTGGGAGTTCTTGTATGTGTCTTGTCTTCTTCGACTGGTTGACAGCTGGAGCTTGTATTTGTTGTTAATGAGTTGGTTATGGATTGGCATAAGTTTACTAATGGTGATACCTGTTGAGGTATGTGTGATTGGATGGAATAGCACGAGTTGTGGGTGCCAATTTCAATCGTGTGGGTTTATCAGTTGGATGGAAGCAGTCATTCTGATTGTTGTTCTAACTGGTGTTATTTATCTTGTTTCTGGAGGATGACTTCATGGTTGTGTTCTGTTTGAAGCTTTGAAGTTGATATTGCTTTTGTATAACATTTGAGCACAGTGAAGTGGTAGCAGTATCTTGTTGGTGATATCACTGGGATCTTTTGCTTGTGTTTGTTGCAATGTTGCTTATACACCTTGGCTTTGTATTCTTCTTCCACAGGTGGCATGTTGGAAGATGACAGGATTGTTGCCTGAAGGTGAACATCTTGGATGTTGGAGCAAAATTCTTGATGGAGCATGAGAGCATGTTTGATGTCTATGTGGTTTCCTAGAAGGTTGTGATCAGTTGCATTTTAGGTTGCTTTGTTGACAGTGAGTTGCAGTTGGATGCCTGGTATTTGTTGTAGATTGTTTGGTGGATTGTTATCTGTGGAATCATGTTGATTGGGTGTCTTGAGTATTGCGGGGTTTGAACTGGTGGAGCTAGTGTGATCTTAGTTCCTGGTTGCTTTGGAGGTGCCTGTGTAATCTTTGTCAAGTGGGAGATTGTTGGAAAATTTGCCTCAATCTCACAGGCTAAAACCTCTGAGAAAGCATGGTTGTTGTGGCATTCATGTTGTCTGGCCGACTGGCAGTTTAGTAACTTTGTGTTTTGCTCATGTCGCTGAGACTTTGCTTCTGTCTTGCCAACTGATGATGTCACTGTGACTTGTGGCCTTTGTTGTAACCTTTTGCCGAGTGGAGACCTCTAGCTGACAGTTTGGTCTAGTAGATGTCGGGAAGACTCATGGCGACTGGATCATCGGGGTAACTCATATGTGTTAGAATGATGTCTCGGCGATGATAGGAAGTCTTGCCGATATTGGCATGACCTTTGGTCTGTTTGGCCGATGTGATAATCGGTATGACTTGCTCCTATCGGTTGGAAGTTTTGGCGACTAGGAGATGTATGGCCGACAGTTGGTTTCTATCGGATATCAGGAAGACTTGGCCAAAAGGGTTATGTTTCGGTATGAGGTCTTACTGATATGGATGTCTCGCCGATAGT
Organism: Sequoia sempervirens; assembly: GCA_007258455.2. Lineage (NCBI taxonomy): Eukaryota > Viridiplantae > Streptophyta > Pinopsida > Cupressales > Cupressaceae > Sequoia > Sequoia sempervirens. The sequence goes on along the minus strand of VDFB02000003.1, from coordinate 735,837,539 downwards.
CATACACATGGAGTCATCAGAATAATGAAATAGTTCGGTAAGAACTCTTGGTGATGGGTGTTTATCTCACCAACAGTGTGGGATGTGTTCGGCATGACTCTTGGCAAAAGGTGGGCTCGGGATAACTTGGAGACTTCAGCGTGAAGTCTTGGCGACAGGTGTTGGTCTCGCTAATGGCTGTGTGACTTCGGTGTAACATAAGAGGCTCGATGTAACCTCTTGGTGACAGTGGTAAGTCTAGCCGACAGGAGACTTCGGTGTAACACATGTGTTTCAGTATGTTGTCTTACCGAATGTGGAAAGTATTTCTGACTCGGTATGACTTGAAGACTTTGGAGTAACGTCTCAGCGAAAGCGATATGTCTTGCCGACTGGGATGTTTTGATATAACATGAAGAGCTCATTATGAAGTCTTGGCAAAGAGCGTTTGTCTTGCCGATGGGATCCTAATGTCAGTATGACCTCTCAGCGAAAGATGGTTGTCTTGCCGACTATTGCTCACATCGATATGACTTTGGAACATCGGTATCATGTCTCATCGAATGGCGATTATCTTTCCAATGAGAATAATGATGTCGATGTAACTTGTGAACATCGGAGTGATGTCTTGGTGACACGGCAAAGTCTAAGCGATAAGCTTTCTAGACTCGATGTAACATCTTTCCGATAGTGAAGACTCTTGGCGATAAAGACGATATGGGCTATGTGGCATCGGGGAGACACGATTAGTGTCTCACCGACATGCCAACACAGGTTGAATTCCTTTTGACCGAATGAAGACTGTCTGACGTGGTGCGATTTGGACCAATCAGAGAAAATAGGATGTGAACCGTTTCTGTGTGGAAGTTGGAAAACTAAAATGCGAGGAAATGGAAACATCTAATGATGTTGGGTTGGATGATTCGTTAGTTCTGATTCGACAGTTGAAAAAGAACTATTTCATAGAGCCTACTGAGAAAAAATGTATACACGTATGCATTGGACGTTCTGAAGTAGTGTGCTGGTAAGAGTACAGAAAGAGTCAAGAGCTAGAGGGATAGAGAGAGATAGAGAGGACCGAGTGGCTGGCCGAAAGGCTAAAGCCATGAGGTCAAAATAGAGGAAGAGAGAGGCAGTGTTATGTTGGAATCTCTCCTGATCTCTCAGGGATAGTTGGCTGCCAGTTGTATCCAGAATGAACAAGATTTAATCTCTGAAAAGGCTAAGAGCCTGAAACTGTATTGTAACTTTTTGTTTCTGAATAATACAATGGCTCAAACTTTGGAGAGTGGGGTTTTTTACCTGAAAGGGTTTTCCCCACGTAAAATCTTTGTGTTCTATTTTCTGTAGTATCTTTCATCTGTGTTGTTGCTTGTTGTTGAATTTACATGTGTTTCTCTCAGAAGGATTAATGTGGGAAATAAATTGTGTATGTTTCCGCTTTAGGACATAGTAGTACATGTCTTTGAGGAAACCTAATTGAAATTAAAGTTACCAAAGGCACTACTGTTTGGAGTTTTTATTAGATGAGCTCCATTGATTTCCTTACACTTTTTCCCCAAGGCATGCCCTCTAAGATAGACAAAAGCGAGCAAACTTATTCATAGTTCAATCAACCTTCGTTTAGAAACAAAGGGAGAACACATGCAATAATTTTACTCACACTCGCAAAGTGTTTTGTTCAACTTTAGTTCCCAAAATGAAGTGTGGAGGCAATCTTTTATGCAACTTAATGTCATCAAAAAGACTTTTGGTTCTCAAGATCGCCGTGAAGTGCGAGAGAAGTGCATACGCCTTTTTAGATGAGATTATTTTGCATAAAAGATTACAAAACATAAAAGACACATGTTTGTTTTAACCTTTCAAAGCAATGATGAGTTCATTTTAACACCAAAAATCAAATGTCAAGTTTGTTCAATTTTATCCCAAAAAACAATGTCTAGTGAGTTACTAAAGTCAATTTTAATGAACTTTAAAAGATCACACCAATAACTGGATGCTCTAGACAATTGCAATTAGCATTTAAAAAATGCTCTTTCAATTTCAATGTTCAATTCACCCACCCAAATCCGCTTGTTTTTTTTAAGTCTAATGCCCAATTCTGACACCAACCTACAAACAATATAAAGTTATCATCAATAAGAAATGTGATATTTCAAGAAAATCAAGATAAACAATAGTTTATGAAACATAAGTTACGCCAAGATAGATAATAGTTGATACAAATAACCTTTTTGTTGCTTCTTGTATCCACCTTACCATAACCCTTATAAATACAAGATTAGTGATACAACATTGGAACTTCAAAAATATTTTGACAATAACACCACCAAAATTTATTTCCCCACTTAAAAGACACTTGCCTATTCTTATCACCTATTGCAACCAATTCCAAAAAAAAGTCTCTTTAACTCATTGTTAATGTTGGCAAAATGATAGAGATAAGGCTTGACAAAAAGTAATTTACTATGCGGCGGCGACACCAACTAGGGACTCCTTAATGGCTTGCATTAATCTTACAAGACACTAAATAGATTTGATTTGTACTCGCATTAATAATGAACAAGACAACATGCAAACTTTTTGATAAAGAAAAGACAAAAGCAACTTGCTCATTAATGGTTACCATTGAATATTATAAGCCAATCATGTCAAACTTAGATCCTCCCTTTCATAAACAAACAATATAGTAAATGCAGTCAAATTAAACACCAGTAGTAGTAGCTTTCCATAATGATTTTAATCTGCACAAATAAGCTTCTAGATCTGTAGCTACTCTACATGCTACAAAACTTAAATCCACACGATTAGTAACCTCTCCCCCTCGACTAAAGATTAGAGAAGTTAAAGTTTAGTGAACAAATATATAGAGCAAGAACTTGATTTAATACCCTAGGGCATACACCAGGCCGTATGCTAGGGGAATAGACTTAACCAACAGAGGAGGCGTTGGATAGCTCAGCCATGGGTGGAGGTGCTAATCTCCCAATGCTTGAATCTCCATGCCATCTGCCACAACCACTCTCTCCTCTTGTTCCTCTTTTCTTTTATTACAGGAGAATGCTAGGACAAAAGGATTTTCCAAGTTGACTTGAATTTTCCTCCTACGCCAGTAGTTTCTGCGTATCAAATTCAAGATTATAACTAGCTGAGGTGACCAACATAAAAGCGCATGCTAGAATTTACTCCTTTCATCTGCTCATCACACAAAAAATCTTTTAGAGACAGGAATGTACATATTTTGAAAATAAACAACAGAAATCCCATACATCTAGCGTTGGAGGAATAAATGCAGTTGGAAGGCGTAAAGAAGAAGACAGTGGCAGAGACTTTCAAGTTAATGCAACTGGTAGGTGTAAAGCCAGGTTTTTTAATGATTGTTGGATCTGTGCAAAGATCTTAAAAAAGGTATTAAGAACATTTCAAGAAAATGCTATTAGTAGGTGTAAAGCCGTAACAATCTTTTGACAAGCATCCTCCTAGTCTATGTGACAATGAAAGTATAGAGAAGGCACGTTTACTATTTTTTGTATGCCACAAAAGAATGTAATGCTTACAGGATATGCGCATAAATGAAAATGACTTTAGAAATTTTGGAAAGTGACCTTTGTTTCAACTGCAAAATTCCTCTAAGACCAGCGATAAAAGGAATGAAGGATTAACAGTCGTTGTCTTAATACGGAAGGGTTTGCATTGCAATATGCATCTTGCAGTGAAGCAGCTTGAAAGTAATAGAACTAATTGGTTGAAAGTTCACCCCTTCTTAGTTAGAAGAAATATCCCAACGCCACCTTCTGATGTTTCCTTTCTCTCCTCCTGTCATAACCACCATTGCCATTTTATTCTAAAGAAGGCCACTTGAAAACGCAATGGAAATATTAAAATAGGGAATCTGCTCTCCTCCTGTCATAACCGCCATTTCCATTTTATTCTAAAGAAGGCCACTTGAAAACGCAATGGAAATGGGCAAATAGGGAATCTACTCTCCTCCTGTCATAACCGCCATTGCCATTTTATTCTAAAGAAGGCCACTTGAAAATGCAATGGAAATAGGCAAATAGGGAATACACACAGACACAAGCTACTTCAACTCGCATGCAAAACCAGTTCTCAAATGACTTTTTGACAGAATGCCTTTAAAGAATTTAGATAGCTTTTGGATAGATTTAGAAAGAAGCTCAAAGACTTTTTGACATAATGCCTTTAAAGAATTTAGATAGCTTTTGGACAGATTTAGAAAGAAGCTCAAAGACTTTTTGACAAAATGCCTTTAAAGAATTTAGATAGCTTTTGGACAGATTTAGAAAGAAGCTCAAAGACTTTTTGACAGAATGCCTTTAAAGAATTTGTAGTCTCAAAGACCCATGCAAAATGTATGCATTGAAAAGGCTTTAGAAACTTTCAAGCTAATGCCACTAGCAGGTGTAAAGACAAATTCATTAGCCCCTTTTGTATCTTCTCTGCCAGTGCGCAAATGGAAGCTTTGGAAAAGGTAAATGACATTCAACGAGTGACATAAATGAATTCATATAAAAATGACAGTGAAGGACACATGAACTTTTTGACAAAATGCTTATTCTGAAATGTAATCTCATGGAATGCTATTGGTAGGCGTAGAATTGAAATCCACAACCTTGACCAGTATGCTCTATCTCTGCCTGCATCGAAATGGGAGCTTTGGAATAGGGTGTGGATAGGATTTTGGCAAATACATACGCAAAAAATGCTATAGTTGGAAATGGCTTTGGCAGATATGTACGCAGAATGTGGACGCATTAGCAAGGAATGAGAACTATTCACAAAATGTCTCAGAAATTACAATCAGAGGGAACACAATTATTACAAGATATGCACAAAAAACAAACTTGTTAAGAGCCACACCATAAATAGTATTAAATGCAAATGGCAGGTGTAAAGTCAGCAATCAGAAACTTTCAAGTTAATGTATTCATGAAATAAAGCTTTCCAATCCCTGCAAATTTATGATTTTCCACAGAAGTTAGTTGCAAGTCTTTACCTCCAATATCATGTAAATGTTAGTAAAATGTGTGTTATAATCTCATGTGAGGTCTAAAAGCTAATCTAGAATGCAAACTAAGGAAATATTTTCAGAAAACTAATTTGGAGAAAGCATCTTCAAACATGTAGACTTACGAATAGTGGGTGCCAAAATGAAGCTCTACAAATCTGCAAACACTTAAACCTCAAATACACATTAAATAATGAGTTAGTCCAAGTCATGCATATCTATAAGTGCTCCTATGGAATAATACATCATGCTTTATAAACAAATCAAACATGAAAGAAGCAAACATGATCTATCTCTATTCCATATTGGATTGGTGCTATTGTGGAAAATAGCCCTTTCCCAACCCTTGATAAGCTCAAATGATGCAATGCTTTGAAGATAAAATGAGATGGACAAAATCAGTTCTCAGATTAAGAGAGTGACTTTGCATAAGCTTTGTGGATCCAGATGTGGAGATTAAGGCCCTTCATTTATAGATTTTCTTGATGAGAGAATGGCCAAATGGATGAATGTGGGACTAAAAATAGACCAATTAAAAGAGGCCACTTGTCAACTTTCCATAGGTTGAGGGATGTGCAATATTTGGGAAATGTGCCCAAGAGAGGGAGATTTCAAATTTGAATTTGAGAGTAAATGTTGAGTTTGACTTGTGCAAGGGGACATGTAAGAGCCACGTAAGAGCTCATAAATGCTTTGTTGGGTGTACATGTCCACTTGTCTTTGAATTTAAACTTGAGGGAATATTCCTCAAAGATGTCATGTTGATGGAAAATGTTAGATTTAATAAATTAATAAATTGATTTATTTGTGCAAGTGCCAAAATCTAGAGAATGTGATGGGTAGTTAGGTTAGGCTAATTAGGATTAGATTAGCTTAATGATGATTAGGTGAGTTTGACCTTTTTTATTTGAATATTTTGATTTATTTAAATCAAAGAGGGATGGAAGGTGAATTTCTAATTTAATTAAATAAAATACTTGATTTATTTAATTAAAAGGATGGTGATGTTAGGATCAAGTTGATTTATTTAATTTAAACTGATGACTTTAGGAGATTGATAAATAAACTTGATTTATTTTTTGAATGGATGAATATGACCTAATCGAATGCATTATGCCAATTTTGCATGTCTACAGTCACCTTTATTGATGATTGCACTTGTAAAGTATGGTTATATATGCTAAATAGGAAATCAGAAGTATTTAGCAAATTTAAAGTTTTCAAAGCTATTGTTGAAAGTTAGATCGACAATGAAATCAAATGTTTAAAAATAAATAATGATGGGGAGTTTTTCTCTTTGGAGTTTGATATTTTTGCATAGATAATGGCATCCAACATATCAAGATCATTCCATTCACCCCTCAAGAAAATGGTGCAATTGAGAGAATGAGTCAAACAATTTTGGAGAGAGCTCAATGTATGCCTCTCACGTAGGTTTGGGCAAGGAATCTTGGGAAAAGGAAAGTAACACAATGATTTACCTGATTAATTGAGGCCCTTCATCTTGTTTGGACTTTGACATTTTGGATGAGAAATGGTTGGGAAGGAGAATTTCCTACAATCATTTACGGGTCTTTAGATGCGAAGCATTTTCTCATGTTCCCAAGGAAAAGAGAACAAAATTGGATCCCAAATCCAAACGATGTATTTTCATTGGTTATGGGGAAGAGTAGTATGTTTTTAGGTTGTGGGATCCAATTACCAAACTACTTATTCACAATTGGGATGTGGTCTTCAATGAAAAGGTGTTTCCAAATCTGCAAGCACATGGGACACAAGTAAAAGAGTATGTTCCATTATTAGATATCACAAATGGTAGTGATATATCTACACAGGCATTGACACATGGAGGTAATTTGTAGTCATCTACGCAAGGAATAGTTGGAGCAACAAATCAAGTTGGATCATTACATCCTATGCAACTCTCTCAACAGTTGCCCCATTCACCAAATTTAGTGCCCAACACTAAGGCCACGGGTTCTAATGAAGTTACTACACAACCCTTTCAAACTGCTACCTTCCCTTAAAATTTACAACATGACACTACCACGCAACCTCAAAATATTGTGTCTCGATCACAAGAGCATATGAATTCAATTTTGGGTCCCTCTAACATGTCGCCCATGCTCTTTGAGTTGCAAGAAATACAAAGGAGTCATGTTGTAGATGTTGAAAATAATAATTTTGGTGATGCTAGTAATATGCAAAGGAGTAATTTGCAACAACTACAAAGAAATATAGAGAGCCAACCAAAAGAATTAGCTCCTCACCTGTGGAGGTCCACCAGGGAGCATTGACCTCTAGCCAAGTTTGATGACTATATACATCATTTGCTATTTTTTTATCAAACAAACCCAACTACGTTCAAAGATGCCTGCAAAGACATCAACCATGAGAAGTGGATGAATGCCATTAAGGAGGAAATGGATTTTTTGATGGCCAATCACACATGGGATTTGGTGAAGCTTCCACCCAATCAAAGAGCTTTGAAGAATTGATGTGTGTATAGATTGAAAGAAGAGGGAGGCAAGAAACACTATCTATCTAGATTGGTGGTGAAGTGCTATGATCATCAAAAGGGGATAGACTTTAATGAGATCTTTCCATTGGTTGTGAAGATGACCACCATTCAAGCAGTTTTGGGCTTGGAAATGATGTATGACCTTGAACTCGAGCAACTTGATGTGAAGGATGCATTCCTCCATGGTGACATAGAAGAGGAGTTATATATGCACCAACCTAAAGGTTTTGAGAAACAAGGGAAGAGGATTTGGATTACAAATTGAGGAGAAGTTTGTATGGGCTCAAACAAGCCTCATAGTAGTGGTACCTCAAGTTTGATTCTTTCATGGTTGAGCAAAACTTCACCAGATGTGAATCTGGTTAGTTTGTCTACTCAAGGTGTTGGACAATGGTTAGTTTGTTTTATTGTTGCTATATGTTGATGATATGCTAGTAACCGGCACTAGCATGAGTATTTTTCATGATTTGAAACAACAATTAGCTCACAAGTTTGCAATGAAATTTTTAGGGGCAGCAAAGAGGATTCTTTGTATGACCATAATCAAGGATAGATGGAAGAGAGAGATCAGATTGTCATAAGAGAAATGCATTGACAAGGTCTTGGACAAATTCAACATGAAGGGTGTTAAGGTTGTAATCACTCCACTTGATCACTTTCGTTTATCCTCCAAAATGTGTCCCAAAACACCACAAGGTCAAGAAGACATGAAAGGTATTCCATATTCATCAACTATTGGGTGTCTCATGTATGCCATGGTGTGCACTTGTCCTTACATTACCCATGCAATGGGAGTAGTGAGCAGATTTATGAGTAATCTGGGAAAAAATCATTAGCAAGCGGTGAAGTGGATATTAAGGTATTTTAAAGGTACTTCCAATCATGCTTTGTGCTTTGGAGGGAAAGATGCACAGTTGCAAGGTTTTGTTGATTCTAATATGGCTAGTGACTTGGACAAATAGAGATCAACTATAGGTTATGTTTTTACATTTGTTGGGGCAGTGATTAGTTGGGTTTCCATATTACAACAAGAGGTTTCACTCTCCACTACTGAGGCCAAATACATTGATCTCACTAAAGGTGCAAAGGAAATGATATGGTTGCAACAATTATTGGGTGAATTGGGATGCAAAAAACATGTTTTCACTGTCTTTTGTGATAGCAACAACACTATTCACTTGGATAAGAATACAAAATTTCACAATTGAACCAAGCATATTGAGTTGTGGTATCACTTCATTCAAATTGTTATTGAGGAGGGAAAACTCAAAGTTGAAAAGATCCATATGAAGGTGAATCCAATTGATGCATTGACAATGATAGTTTTGACGGAGAAGCTCAAGTTTTATAGGGCTTCTCTTGGCATTGTCAAGATATGACAATAAGATTGAAGTGGGGAAACATCTCTAAGACTTGCAACAGTGGTTGGACTTCAAGTGGGAGATTTTTGGATATGTGAAGTCCAACAAACAACCTCTTGGAATTCTCTTATTTTCCCTCCAATTGCAAATCTCTACGACTTCTTTTCAGATGGATATATTTGCAGATATCATTTACTGTATTGCATAGCTGAAATAAGCTTGCTACTACATGTGTAACAAAACTGTGATATTAATAATAGAGTTTTCCCCTACTTCTCATGGATGTAGCCATTATAGTAAAGCACGTAATCTTGGTGTTGTGTGTTTGTTCATTAATTGTTTCTCTTGCATCTTTAATTTTGCAACTATTAGTTATTTATCTACACTTCTATTTAACAATAAATGGGGTTTCGTGGGTAAAATCAAAGCAAAAAATTTGGAGGGAGGGTGTGAGAGAAAAAGGAGAAGAGAGGAGGATAAATTTGTCCATCCAAGGTGAGTGAAAGGAGCAGTCAACTCCCTTCCTGGGATAGGAATTTATGTCACTTCATATAAGGTTTTTCTCTCTTTTCCCCTTTCATACCCTCTTTTATTGAATTATGGTTGTAACTTAGAAATTCTATTAGAAAAATAGCTTTCATAAATGGTGTGGCTCTTGCTAGCTGAACAGATGATGATAGCTATTGTATTTGAGATCTCCATCTATCCTAGCTTGCCTCTTGAAGATTCCTCTTACTCCCACATTAATCTTGATCTTCAAGGGCACCATGGCTAAATGAAACACTAAAATTTTATTTTCCTAGTTCTGGAATAAGGGATGTTGCACCATAGGATGTCATACTTCATTCCTCTCTATTCTACCTTGTCATCAAGGTTCTTAGTTGGAACTGTGAACTAAGGATTTTGTTGTGTTAGGTGGGCTTAATTTGGGTGTGCTTAATATAAACTTTATCCCATTTCCAATTTCTTTGAGGATGATGAATCTAATTTCCTAGGGCTAAGAAAGGAAGCTCTTATATTGCTATAACAAGGGATGCAGTCTACAAAGTATGCTACCAAAAAGGCTTAGACCTTTAAAATGCTCTCATAAAAAAAAATACACCAGCACTGCTCTACCTCTTGTCATGTAACAAAAAATAAGGAAAAATAAGGAGAGTACTTTTAATGAAATTGTATTTGCATAGATGGTTAGTACAGTAGTAAGCCATGTAAACGTGGATTAAGTAGTGATAGGTTATCATATTGTATATATGTTTATTTTTCTTATATTGGAATGATGAGTATGTGGGAATCAGCTATGTATGCACAAAAAGATGGGTGACCAAAAAGTGATCACCCCATTGTTTGGCCCCCTAGTGACCATAATGCGAGTGCATTATAACACACTCACATTATGACAAGTGAAAGTGATTTGGAGTGTGCCCGTGTTGGTGGAGAACCCATTCATTATCATGTATTCACCAAATAGTCACCAAAATGTTGCCACGACATCACCAAGATCGAAGAGGTGAGTATTTTTAGTTTTTTAGTGTAAAATTTTGATTAACTAGATAGATTTAATTAGTTTTTTGAGTTGATTTTGTTTAATTTCTAAGAGTTGATAATGCACCACTAACTGATCAAAACCATGATTCACCGCCTCATCAAAACCTTGTTGAAGAACAACCATAATAAACCCCTACTTCAATGCCTCAACATCCTCCAAGAACACAAAAAAATATATTAAGTCAAATAGAAAATAATAAGAGAGAACTTGAGGCATTAATAGGGTTGAGAGACCCAGTAGCAACAAACTCCCATAAGTCCACGCTTGCCAGTTCATTAGAATCCATTGTCTCTCATATAGTATGCATGAGTGGCCAAATCAATAGTTGGTTCGTCAAGTGGGAATAACTAAGACAATTTTATTCAAACAAATTACCTTATGACCAGATTTAAGAATTTTATTTTTTTTAATTTGACTTGTGTTCATTGTTCACTAACCCACGAATCAATAAATACAAAACCAAATAGACATGTGTAATATATCACAATGTTAATTTTAAAGACATATTAGTCATAGTAAAACCTTTTTTTTTTAAATAAACACAAAACCAAATGAAAATTAGTTGACATGATACTATCTTGATTATGAAGATAACTTCCTAAGGGTGCTAGCTAGATAGAAGATTGAGTTTAACACTACTAAATCTATCTCAAGTTTATTTGACATTACTAGAGCTTCATCAACCATCAAATAGTTGAACTTATGTGAGTGAATTATCAAGGTTACCCTTATAAAAAAAAACTAAGTTTGAATTGTAAAATCATAACACTCTTGGTATCATACTTCGAATTTTCATGATACAACCTAATTTGTACATTGTAATTTAATTATTTATGCTATTAGTTCAACATAGATTCAAATTTACTCTCAAGGGAGGATATGATTTGATTTTCATTTAACACAAGTACCAAAGTTACTCCACATAAAACTAATCCTACAAAAAAAAAAAAATCCATCTCACCAAGATGGGGTGAATTTATTTGTAATGAGTAGGATAATATGTTTGAACCATGTTTCTTCTACAGACCTAGTGAACTATATTGTAGTCTACATGGTTTATCACAAACTTTACTAACTATTATGGTTAATGACAACTCAATAAAAATGGCATGTGGTTGGTGCCACCAAAATGATCGCAAGATTAAATACTCTACATGTTGGAAAAACATGCATATTTGACAAATAAAATATTTAAATTTCAAATATGAAAGCAAGTTATTCAACATATTCATCCAAATACTTATTTATGTACATGATCATAAAATCACAAGCGTTGCAACATAATTGTCTAGGTAAGTATGATACTTTTTTGAAGAAATGGACAAGTTCAAGAATTATATCAAGAACATTCACTCAAACATTATTTTAGAAAATTTATTAAGTTGATTCAAATTCAAATACAAAAATAACATGACATCTTTTAAATTTGTATAGGTTTCATCTAATCAATATAATTTGTGGCATCAAATGTTGTACATGTTAATTCTAAATTATTATTTTTATTACATAATATAGATGGCATTCGCTAGTGGAAATATTCTCCATGACTTGGATATCTCTAATTACTAGCTAAGAGTTTTGTGTGATAATGATATATATCACTAGGATTACATTCACTATTCTATTATGGTTCTTGATTAGTTACAATGATAGTAGTTATAAAATTTAAATACCTTAACACCTTAAAATTATGCAAAGTTGTTGGTAAACATCAAATTGAACACCTTCACAACTTCAATGTTTTGTATACATGCTTAGTGGTATGTCAATGATTTTGTATTTTGTTCATATGCTTGCTAGAACAACTGAAACATTAGAATTTAATTATAATCTACTTCCCATTATGCCTAATGTATTTTTACCCTTATTTTGGAGCTCTCATTTGTCGCAAGCCGAGGGAATGCTAGAAAAGGTCATGTAGTCTAGTTTTATAGCTGCCAAATGCACTTTTTTGATATTTTTAACAACTTTTCATAGAAAATGGTATAGGAGAGGACATACACATTACCTTTAAATCAAGGTAGTAGAGATCTAATAACTCTCCTAATATCATGGGCTAACAATTCTTCAAATTCTTGATAACATTGGCAATGCATATATGTCCCAACTATGGCCATGAGAGATAGTTGACAATCCACACTATGTGCAATGAAGACAAGTCTTGAGTGCCTAAGTAGATCTTGGGTAAGTTTATTATGTCCCACAAATTAAATTACTTGAAGGAATAAAAAGATAAGGAATGACATTGGTACCCAACAACTAGGTGTTCAAAAGAGAGCAATGGTTTTAATCTATCCTACATACCTAGTTTCAAGAAATAACATCCAAATCATCAGTATGAAAATTGAGTGATGGAATTTTCATTCAAAAGTATTTACACGGTTTATTTATTTGTTCCTATAGTGATGTAATGTGAATTAAAATGGACTTTGAAAGTATACTATCTATGATAGGACTAATACCACTTGTGTACCTTTTGAAGCATCATTAAGACCATCCTTGTCATTGCTCAATAGTCCATGATGATCATGGAATCATCATAGAGATTTTCATACCTTATCTATGGTGATGAATGTTGAAGCTAATATATGGATGGTGTTACTCATGTTTGAAGGATAACTTTAAGGAATTTTAAGGATGTTACTGATAGTTTTCTCTACAATCTATGAAATGAATTTAGAAATAGCTGATTGAATGTCTTCATATAGAGACATGACCCGTGATGTATGAGGTCTCAACTCTTATAAATGAGACATGTGTTCCTTAATGAAGGTGTTTATAGACTATATACAATTTATTCAAAGCTTTGTACATCAAGCATTATAAACTTGAATTCATTTCCATTTCCATTTCCAATCTAAATTCTATTAGTCTATTGGAGACATGCCATATGATTATAAACTATAAAGTATTGAATCAAAATTTATAAGCTAGTAGTTATCATTTTTTAAGAAATTAAAGCATACAAAGGCGTTAAATAGTAACCTAGTATAGAAGATATGATTATATTGAAGCAACTTTCAACCATATCTATCAAAGAATGGTTCAACACATAGTTTTTCTTTTTCATTGAAAAATAAACAAGTCATAAGAATAAATTGAAAAAGTAAAAAAAATCTTCATTTCTCATTAAGTCATATATATTATTAAAGTTAGTTAATAGTATTGTTAACTACATTCCATTAATAGTAAGTAAGAGCTAGGATGACAAGATGTTTTGTGAGTTGGTTAATATGATATTTTAAAGCATACAATAAATTTTAGAGATAGGAAGATCTGATTATTAGGCTTTGATACCAAATGTAATGTCACTTTTTCTCTTAAAGTTGTTTAAGTATTAGCAACGGATTTAAGAGATTAAGTGTTAGAGTTAAGATAATTTACAATATGTAATGTTACTAAAATGATGTGAATAACTAATATAAAATAACCAATATAGCTATGATATATAATAATTAGACAAGGATTCTAAAGTAAATAATTAACATAGTAAATAGAATACACATCCATATAATTTAGTCATATTAACATCAAAAACCATATAAACAATATTCTCAATATATTGTAGCATCGATAATTTTTAATACTTATCTAAATAACAACACTTGGATAAGCCAATCTAGGAGGAACTATTTCCTTTTGGAATACAACACACTATTGTGCACTACACAGGTGTTGGTTCAACAAAACAATGTTCAACACAAGTGCACACCAAGCCCTAGCCAGGACCATCTGAGGCCTATCTTGTACCTCAGGTTGGACAGATTATGTGTGCCCCTTTCTCCAATGCCTATAGCTCACAAAACCACTTCCTTCTTCCTTTAATGTTCTCCATATCATCTTTCCAAGTCTCAGATGAATAATTTATATAACCTTTTAAGGGGTGGTTTCCAAACCATCACACCCTTTCCCAAAAGTTTCCTTTTAATAATTATTTAAATAAAAGTTATTCCTCCCCCTTTTAAAAGAGTTTTTATACATATTTTTTATTATTCTCCCTTTTGACCATAGGATCATAATATCCTTTATTTTTTACCTCCCTTTTAATTCTAAAAGGTTATTTTATAGTTTTCTCTTTCTTGGGTAAAAAGTCACATAATGGGTTGCATGTTGCTAGTTGTATAAGAGAAGGGAGTGGCCCTACTCTAGCCTTTTGGGGTGAGTTTTATTTCTACTATCATGAGTTCCATTTATACAATTGACAAAGTAATTATTTTAACATTTTTGTAGGCTTATAGGGAGATATTGGCCTCATGTATAGTAAGTGGAACCTTACATTGAATATTCTTAAAGACTCATCAGTCTCTCTCCTGTAAGTTTCAAATTCATGATGAACTACAATGGGATCAATGGATAGCATAAAATGACTGGGGGAGGAATTTTAAAGTCATTTATATGAAGTAATGACCCAAGGGGAGAGGCTAAATTCCAATTATAGACAACCTCATTAATATTCTAAGGAAGTATACAACATGCCACATCTTTTTCATGCACAAATTAAGAAATGCTTATAAACATAAAAGTGTTATTCCACATCTTGCCTCTATTATCTTAAAATTTAGGTATGAACTTGTCATGATTTTTTGGTAGTTTATGTCCTAGGCCTTGAACATTAAGAGGGTTGTTTATTCAAAGCCAATAGGTATATTTTCAACCATAATTTATTGTGTTTTTTTACAACTCAACTTAAAAATGGATTTACTAAGGTTATAGTAGGGTTGAATACCAAATAGCTTGTAGATGGGTTTATAGATTAATCTTTTGAAGTAATTTGCAAGTGAACAAAATTATTTGTAGGATCAATTAACATTTATTCATCAAGAGTCATTGATAAGAACTTGGTCTAAGAAAGATAAAAGAGGATTCTAGCTTTCCCTCCTTCTAGTAGTAAGATTGTCGGGTTGCAAAAATGCATAAGCCTAACATTCTATAATCAAAGGGAAAGATTCCTTTCTTGAAAGGAGATTAAAGGTATATTGACTTGCACCCAAGTTTCTTTCTTAAACTTGGTGTATCAATTGATTCAATGGTTTTGTAGTTATTCAAGTATCTTTTGTAGGTCACCTCTTGCAAATATAATATTATGTTGTGGTGGCCACCCCTAGGTTTTATTGGTCTTTTGCAATAGGTTTCCTCTTTTTATGACATGATTATCATCTTATGTAATAGTTACAATAGTGATTTCATTCCTCCTTTATGATGGTTCAAATTTCATTGTGGTTATTCCAACCTTCTTGTGGTGGTTTTTCCTACCGTAGTCAAAGTGTTGAGATTTTAGTAGTTATTACTCGCTCTAGAAGTGTGTTCATTTCCCTTGGTATTGTATTTTTTCTTTTGTGATGTGTTCTCTCTTTTTGGCAGTCATCTTTCTATTGGCAGTTCTCTTGTGGGTGTGTCTTTATTAAAAGTGTTACTATTGTCACCTAAAATTACTCCCTTACTAGAATTGGTCTAGCATCCCAAAAAAAAAATGGAATGATCTCTCAAGTGTGGGACCTTGCTAACTTGATATCAAACCTCCAAAGAGGGTCAGTTCCTTTCTAAGCCTAAGTACATGGGTGTTGTTCTAACTCAACACGAAGTAAAACCAACGTATACTCCTACTCTAATTATTCAAAAGGAAAAGGGTACAATGAAAATATAGAAAGGGAGAGGTGGTGAGGCACCAAGACTTAGTTGGGTTCTCCTAACTCACAAAAACACATGATACCCATGAAAAATTGCAAAAATCGCATAGATCTCTATTTTACCAAATATTGCAAGCATATGTAGAGGTAAGGGGTTTGACATTCACTAAGAGGGAAAGAGGAAATCTATAGATAGCTCATGCACACAGATTACACACATACTTCAAAAAGGAAAAATAGCATTCATACATGAAGGAAGAACGTTGAACCAACATAGCAAGGGAAGTAGAAGGATACAAAAACTATATTGATAAATGAGAGAACATACAACATGCAAGAATCATGAGAAGAGATGAAAAGTGATATTTTTTATTTATTACAAGGCTTTGAGCTAGTATTTTACAATCTCAAAAAGAATACAAAAATGTTATCAGGGGATTTTATTATGTCTATCTCCTATTGGAAAAAATGAGAGAGTTGTGGAAATGAGACATGTTGGGCCCTAACATCCCCTAGAAGACCACCAAAAATGCCATAAATTTTGTGATCTATTGTAGGTACACTACAAAGTGTGTTATGACACCTTGGCCATCATTCTTATTAATATTTTATATAATTTTCCTTCCCAAGTTTGATTTGTAAGTGAAGAACCATCCTTTTTACCCCTACCATACCTAAGCATTGATGACATATGTAGGATCAAGTGCTAAGGTTAGGAAATTTCTCAATAAATCCATTGTAATAATGACTTGGTAGTTGGTGAGCATTGAAATGTACTAATGACACCTCCATGAATCTAAATTTTCTCATTTCTCACATTAGAGGTTTGTTGCATGATCAAAACTTTCATTAAGTGCTCCCTTTAACAATTCTTAGCTATTAGAACTTCATCACCTAGCAAGGACTTTTGATCTATGCTAGTGTTTAAGGATTGTTCAAGAACTAAAGGCTCATCAGGAACTTATCAGGGGTTCCTTAGGTTCCTAGAACCTAGGAAACTTATTAATGATGAATCTATGGTATGTTTTATCACTATTCTTCTCTAAAAAATCTCTAGAATTCTACCCAAGATTCTATGCTTGCATTAAGTAGACTCTTATACCAATCTAGCAATATCTAGATATTGAAAAAATAGTTTCATGAGCACATCCTCCCATTCAATCCCATAGTCATCAATAAAATTATTAAATGCTTGTAGGGGATCTTCTCCAATAACAACATTACTTCCTTGAAATTTGGAAAGCTGCATATAATCTCAGCTCGAACAAGATGGGATACCCAAGAATTCCTATAAAGTTTGTATGTATGTATCTATCCAAGTTTAGGGGAGGTCTTGCAGAAGCGTGTCCTCTATTTTTCTAAGATTTCTATAGTTATTTTTTCTACCACCAAGATTTATCACTCCTTTATCACCTTTTGGATCAAAGTTTCTAAGATTTTCAATATTTCTCCTCCTATCATATCTATTATTCTTAGCCTCAATCTAGGCCAACTCATCTCTCAAATTAGCTATTTCTTGGAAAATATTTTCATTCTAGTCTTTATAATCTATTTATGCTTCAGGTTGTTCTTTGAAATCCTCATAGTCCTCATACCCTTGACCATTTTCATTATAAGAATCATCCCTATACCACAAAGCGTGTTCTTCCTCTTTTGCAACTAAGATTGGTGGTTCGCCAGATAATGTGTTCTATATTATATTAATCCATTTCATAAGGGCTTCATTGAAATGAGCTCTTGTCTCTCTCTCTCCATTATTTCTCTTAATAGATCATTCATAATCTTTTGATACTTTGGACTGAGCCACTCCTCCCCACTCTCTTGTTTGGTAGCTCAATGAGTAGATTTTTCATTATAGTTTAGTCTAATTGTCTTTTACTATTGTTTTTTACACAATATTTTCAAATTGATCTTCAATAGAGGTAGATGACTTACATGTGTTCTTAGCTCTCCATGTAGTATGTTCTTTATTTTGCATCTCACCCATCAATTTCTTGTCAGGGTTGCATCTAAACAAGGACCTCCTCCCATCCATGTTGAATTTTTTTAATACAATCTAGATCTTCACCACCACTTGCAGGGACAAGGATAGGAAGGATTGAATTGACACTGATTACAAATATTTTGAGGATAAATCCAAGGGTAAGGCACCAAGTTTTTCCCCAGTGGAGTCACTTGTATATTGGTGCTCTTTTTTCTATAACCCTAAATCTAAGTCACTTACCACAATATACAAACTAAGGGCCAAACTAGTCCAAATAAATGAAGCAACCTATGCTCAACTTAGGGGTTAGAAAATGCCAATAAGTAAGAGGTGGTTAAAACTCTTCTACACTTTGAGCCCTACCAAGATTGAAAAGGTTTTCCCAAATATCTTTAAAAAATAATACATATACACATACATAGACCAAAAACTTAACCTACTTATAAAACATCCTTGAAACTATCCATGACGATTGTGTCAAGGATCAAGAAGAGAGCTAGTGTAAGAATAGGGGACCAAGATGCAAGGGAACATGAGAACTTGGAACTAGGTTCCAAGATATCAATTCTACCCAAGAGTCTGCACCTAATGGAAGGAAGGAGATTGGAAGGGAAAGGCATGTATTTGGGAACAAGTTTGGAGGGTTCAAGAACTTGTGAACCCCCTGAAATGCCATCTTCTTTGCTTGCATTCAAGGTTGTTGGAGGTTTGGAGAGTTCATGAACCTTGTAACTTCCTGACATCATTTCTCCCCTTAGCCAATTTTATACTTGTGAGTTCAATTTCGAGTAACTTTAAACTATGTTGGAGGTTCAGGGAGTTCATGAGCTTTTTAACTCCCCAACCTCCCTTCTTCACATCTCTCCATACTTCATTCTTTCATTTTTTTGATCTTTTGATGACTTTGGAACCATGTTGGAGGTTCATGAGGTTCTTGAACCTCTAAAAAGTCCAACACAACTTTTCTTCATCTTCCCTTGTCAAAGCCTCTAGAAAATTTTGAACTTGGTCAAAGGTTCAACTAGTTATTGAAACTCCATAATCTCCGACAACCTACAAATACTTAGAGAAAAGACCAATAAACATCCCACATTTTAAATGTTCTTGGATTTTTGCAATTACTAGCACATGATGAGCACATGGAGGATGAAAAAGGATAAATTTTAAGCAAAATTGATAAAGAGAAAATCCACTTAGACTCTCACAAATCAATTATAAATGGTGAGTTCAAACAAGACAATTGAAACAAGACGGACAATAACATAATATTTTTTATGTTCTAAGACATGTGAAATAGGGCTCCAATATAATGCATATGGAAAAACCAAAAATTAATGTCTGACACTGTATTATTTTCACTTCAATGCTTTTATAAGATGACATAGGTGGAATTTATTCTCCTCTTTATTCTCCTCTAATGATAACTATTACCTAGAGTTTGTTCCAAGTACACAAGTGAACAATGAAGAAGTGATAATTGAAAAGGAAGCTCCAACTTAAAAAGTAGATGTCATAGAAAATCAATCTTGTGTACCTCCTTGACCAAGAAGTAGAGTTAACTAGATCATTGCAAATACAGTAGTCCTCGTTGAAGCTAAATAAATAAAGAGAGAAAGAAAGTCGGGTGGTGGTGCAATAAGAGCATTAAATTCCACCAGAAGTGGAAAATTATTCAAGAATATTTCTCTACTCATGGTTTTCCTCATAATAACTAATCTTGAGATTGTCGGGAACATCTTCAACCTAACTACAAAAGAATTAGAGACTATGAACATAATATTCCATATGGGCATGACAATTACCAGAATATGACAAGTCAACAGAGGATTGAAAAGAAACTTCCTGTAGACACACAAAATGTACAAGTTGACATTGCACATCTAACTCTGATCTACTAACATCGTTTCTTCCTAAATCATCCCTCAGTCTAACTATTTAATCAAATTCCCTTATCTGATTAAATTCATCAATATTCGTCTCTTAATTAAATAAATTATTTTTGTCTAATTAAGTCACTTTCCCTTGTTAATTAAATCAATTCATTTGATCTAATTATCCCTATTTTAATTAAACAATTAATTTTATTTAATTAAATCCCTAAAGTCTATCTATTAAATTGAATAAATTAAAATCTTATTTAATCTTACTTCAATCTCTTTAATTAAATAATCAAAACATGTTTATTTAATTAAACTCATTAAATCATTTCCTCTCTTGTTTGATTTAAATTAATCCAAAAATCTAAGTCAAAATAAGTCAACTCACCTAATCATCATTAAACTAACATAATCATCATTTATTTAATCTAACCAAGATTAAATACTAATCTCACCCACTTGCATTCTCAGATATCTCCACTTGCACAAATAAATCAATTTATTGTTTATTAAATCTTCATTTTGCCTCAACAAAGCATCTTTTGGAGGAATATTCTTCTATTTCAAATTCAAAATTTGAATGACAAGTCCTTCCAACAAGGCATTTACTTCTTCTTACATGTCCTTGCCTTGAGCCAAGTGGCATTCAATGCAATTTTCTTTCCCCCTCTTACATGTCTTTTCTCAAAATTCAAATTCAAAAATGCATTTATTGGCACATTTGTCAAAACTTGCTCATTCCTCATCTAATCACATTTGGACAAGTGGCATTTTGCCATTGGCCAAATCTTTGTCCCACATTGCTCTATTTTGGCTTTGTTTCCATTTCAACATTCTATAAATAGAATGCTTCACCATGCATTTGATCATCCACATCTCAAGCAAAGTTACCATGCTAAAATACTTAGCAATTCTCATCCATCTCATTGAATCATAGCTAAGTTTTTTGTAGATTTTAGCTTGGAGCATACATTCAAAGTATTCATCAAGTGGATCACTCTCTTCTCATTCTTCTTCATTCGTTCATCATCAAGCTTGCAAAAGGAGTTGGGAAAGGGCCAATTTCCACATCAAATTGGCACCAACTCCCTCAAGAGATCAAGAGTTTGCTTGCATTAGATGGGATTTAATTGTTTCATTTGTGTTCTTCATTTTCATTTCTCATCTTTTGCAAATTTCAAATGGATTTCTTGAGGAATCATTTGTTTCTAACCTTGTGTTTGATCTAATTGTTTGCATGTTTATTGTGTTTGTG
>VDFB02000003.1:735555030-735816260 GCA_007258455.2 Sequoia sempervirens | reverse complement strand
TGAAGTGTCCTCCTCATGGTGCTAAATGCGCCCAAAATGTATGAAGTTAGAAATGAAATAAAATTCCCTAGGCGTGGCTAACCTCCTCTTACAAGTGAAAAATACACCCAAGGTGGAGTAAGTGAAAGGTAAATAAAGGCGTTGAAGGTTGATAAGTGAATAATGCTAGGCGTTGAAGTTAAAAATATCCTCCTACATGTATAAAATGCGCCAAGGTAAGGTAAAGGGGGAGATAAATATTGCTAAGGCATTGGGAATATTAAGCCTATGGGGTGATGTGAATAAAACATGTTAGGCGTTTGATAGAAGAATTTTCCAAGTGAATTGATAAATTTTTCATCACCACAAGTAGAGTAATTGAAGATGAAATTGAAAATTTTCCAAAGGCAAAAAAATTCAAAATGCTAAGTGATTTTAAATTTTTCTAAGGCACAATATTTTCTTCCTTAGGAAAATCACGCCTAGACTTGAAGATGATGAAATTTCCTAAGGCGCGAGCAAAATTGCCTGAGATGAAGTCAGATGATGCTAGCTACATAGGGTTGATAAAAAAATTCTCAAGTCAGAGCAACGAAGCCCTCACAGAGTTGAAGAACGGGATTAAAATTATTGAAAATTATTTTTTCCAAGGTTCAAAATTCAAGAAAATTAAATGAACCCGTTTGTTGTATACCCATGAGTTCAACAAATTCTGAAGAAAATTTTCTTCTGGGTATTGAAGATCTTCGATGACAAGTTGATTTCCAAGTCTTCTACACTTCGCCAAGGCCTTCAGGATGAAGAATTTAATCGGTGCTCGAATTATGAATTTTCCCAAGGGGAAAAACTTAAAATTTTCTAAGGAAAATTGAATAAGAGGTGTTCTCAAAATAAATTTTCCAGACGATGAATTTGAAGTGAATTGCCTAGATAATTTCGATTAAATTCTTCACAGGATGAATTTTCTAGAGTCAGAGGTAAATGAAATTAAAATTTGAATGACAGAGCTCCGGCTAGTGAGTAAAATTCGTTAAAAGGTGAATTTAAAGTAAATATTTTCGAAAGTGAATTAAACTACGCCAATCAAAGTTGAAAATCTAGAAGGCCAAGATTCCAGGCGTCAGGTGACAAGTGTTGAAACTGGCAAGAGAGGGAAATTCGAATTCTTGAAATGAAGTAGTGGAGATTTAATGTACTGGCTAAACTTAGCCTCTTTCTAGAATTCGATTTTGCTATAAGAGCTGAAGGTTTTTCATTTCTCTTCACCAGTTGAAGAAATTCGAATTTGCTCTGAGTTTAGTGTTGCAGTGAGTTGCTGAGGCTGAAAGTATTCGACTTGGTGTTGAAGTTTATTGCTGAAGCTGAAGTGTGAAAGTGCAAGTGAGAAATTCGATTTGAAAAGAAGAAGATTGTTGAAGCTGTTGAGATTGATCCCACGTCCCACCTTTAGAATAGAACATAAACTTCTTAGGCCCTTATACTCATTTATATTCCGCTTATTTCCGGTTAGTTTTAGAAAGCCTACCCAATTGCCAATTCATACGCGCAAAATCCCCTTCAAATCATCAATCTGTTGTCAACTGCAAAACCTTTTGAACAATTATGTAAGTCCCCTCGTAAAAACAGCAATTCACAACTAACCAACTGAGGGTATTCCAAAGTATTTTGGAACCTTGGAGTTGAACGTGCGATCTATCTCGCAATCTTAGCGCACGGAATACTTTGATCAAGAGAGAATGGAGTAGCCTTCGGACAACTTTGTTCTGCTGATTGGTGCAGTCACAAAAATCACATCAACACTTCTTCACCCTCTCTAACGCACGAATATCTCTCTAACTTAATTGCATACTATCTTGACCATAGGCTGGCAGGCCTTATGGCTTTGATACCACTATAAGATTCTCAATACAAATAATCTTAACCTTTGTAAAACTTTCAATGCAATGCTCTTAACTGTATGCAGTCTAAAGAATCTCAATAATCAGATCATAATAATTTCAAACAGATTCGCATCAATTATAAATCATAAATACGCACTTCACAGATACGAGTCAACCTTCAATAGAATATAGTTTATTTCAGATCGAAATGAAAAGTTCGAAACATCAAAGTTACATATGCCTGGGCCTCTGATCAAAGATGGCGATAAAGGGAGCTCCGCCAAGATGGCGTCGCTTGATATACACAAATGGATTGACTTGATTCCTGTCACAGATGAGCGTGTGTATTTCCTGAGTCGCCAGTGAGGGCAACCGGCATGCCAATAACTCTTGTCGCGTTTATCAATGCAGTCACTGAATGATGAATTGCTTCTCACAATGTCGATCTGCACTGGTGTTTACTCCATACACACCCAATTAAGACTCCCTCACTAATCGATAATCTGTAGATGGCCTCGGCCAGAGCTATTAGGCTCAGCCAGAGGATTTTGCCCCTCCAGATAGATGCAATGTCTCTAGGGTGTATTCGCTATGCTCAGAAGTTAATGCCCGTCACCTGTGAAGAGATTGAATGTCGCTGTGAGGAAGATATTCGCTTAGAGTAGAGAACAAAACACGAAATCACAGGTTGGGGTTTCGTCCAGACCTGTGAGCCCATGGCGTGCGACTACGTCCACCTAAGCAGCCTAGAGAGCAGATGCTTCCAATTTCATGATGATCCTCAAGCAAAAGCTACCCAGCATAAATACAAAGCAATGCCAGCTTCAAATGAATTCGGCCTCATCACAAAAATAAAAAATATAAAAATATCAAATTCAAATTTAAATGCAACTAGGTGCAAACCAAGAAGGCAGGTCGGCCACAAATCAATTAAATGTTTTATTGTTATTAATTAGTGTTGAAAAACACTATTTTCTCATGTTGGCTCAGCTCCTTAGATATTTGGGACATGACATGGAAACACTAAAACGAGGTTTGACTTAGGCAAGCCCCTATACAACACAACCTTTCCCCCCCTTTTCATGTGTGCACGTCAAATACAAAAGTTTTGTCAATAGAAAGTCACAAGAAATACAAAGAAAACTATAACACGTCATTTGAATTTTGAAAATCCCGAAAAAGAAAACTTTCCGTTCTAGGGTGGGTTTCATCCCTAACCCTCAAATTTAGGCTTAGTTTTCAATCATAGATTCCTCTTTATCACCATTTTCCAAATCTATAATTGTTTTGTCAATTTCCGTTTTCTTTTGTGTGATAAATTACATTTTCAAATCTAAAGTTTATGTCAAATAGGCTTATTATAACAAACATTCAATTTCTCTTCTTTGCAACTTGAAAGAACCAAACCCTAGAGGATTGGCTCTCCTTTGAGGCAACTAGCCAATCATCAAACCCTAGTTGGTTTGTGTTCTAATGTAGGAAAAGAAAAGAAGTTGATCCTAGTTAATATACCTGTCGGATCTAGGATCTCTTTTCCTACTCTACATTTTGGTGAATCTGACATATCCTACACTTACAATTTTTTAATTTTTATAGTATAAATTCTAAAAATTGATTCAAAACCCAGGTCATTTGAATGTCTTGTTATTGACTTGTGTTTGTTTCATTTCCAAAGTTAAGCATTTGCATTCTTTGTATATCAAACCTTGGTGAATTCAATTTAGAGCAAGATGAGAATCAAACTCAACAAGTTCACTAAGCCTTTTCTCATAATCAACTCCATGCATTATTAAATCAGATTTGTGTTAAAGAACACCATTAAACTCCTCAATATTAGCTTCTTCAGTAGCATCCTTAGGGCTTCCATTGTTCTTTGAGACAGGAACATCATCAGGATCAAAGGGCAATACGTCCCATGTAGGATCCTCATCATATGTAGGTGCCATCACACCTGGATCCCAAGTGCTATAAGGCTGATTTCTCTATTCAAGAAAGATGTAATCACTAGACTCTTCATGATCGCATATCTCTGTGAATAAATCACTCTTCAATTCCTTGGTACTAGGATCATGATATTCATTCACCTCCATATTTTGCAAAATCAAATCAGTCCTAACCAATCCTCTTCGTTCACCACATACTAAACTAACTGGGCTGCCATCAAAAGTATGAACAACATTCAATTTAACATCAACCAAGCCACCATCTGATTCCTTGCCAAGACAAGGTAAGGGTGATGAAGCAATGCTAGGTTCCCCTAGAGGAATAACCCACAAACTCATGTCTCCTTGAAGTTGGTCCATCATGGATGGTTTGTCAAATTCCATGGCGGTATTTTCCTCAAACTTCGTGTGTTCTTCATTCATAGTTTTGATGGATGACTCTTCTTCAATCTCACGGTGATCTTGAAGTGGCATGTGCTCCTTGCTTGTTCCATCTTTCCCTTTCAGACTTAGCGACCCATCATCAATGTTCATTGACTGATTTTTTTCTTGCTCATGCTTACTTGTGGGCTGCAAATCACAAACAAGAACTTCTTCTCCTTTCTCTAACCCTTCTTCAATGGCAAATTCTGATTTTTCTTTCATTGTTCTTCTAATGTACTTAACCACACCCAATTTTCCAAGTTTCACTATTACAACACAACCCAAGAAAGAGTCAAAAGAAACCATGTTTCTAAATCCTTTTGGCATGTTTCGATACTCTTTAAAAAGTTGGGAAGCCTCTTGTTCATACTGCCTCTTGATCTGTTCTTCCACTCTGCTGCAATCCATAGTCATAACTCTGAGATTTACTGATCTTCCAACAAGTTGGTAGGAACTTTAACTCTGATACCACTGTAAAATCCCACCCTTATTTTCTTTTCCAAAAATACTTCACAACTTGCACCCGTTATCGTTAGCCCAAATTGTAATGATAAACAACTGGAAGCAACCCTTCACTTTTTGATCACCCAGATCCCGGGAGGGCAAGGTGAGAGCATACGGTGTAAGGGGATCTAAATATAATAATAATTCTAGAAGTAACAATAAGCTATTGGCAGCAAGCCAGCCAATAGAGAAAGTAAGGTACTTGGCAACAAAGCTAGCCACTTCCACTTTTCAACGGGCTACAGAAAAGTAAAGCACTTGGCAACGTAGCCAGCCACTTCCACTTTTCAGTGGGCAACAAGAAATGAAAGGAAACTTAACCACTTATTCAACTAGAGTGTAGTACAAAATAACAAAATGTAAATAGCTGATTGGTACTACCATATCAGTGTTACAATGATCATCAGATACATGATAAGACGATAAGAACTACTCAAAATGACAACTATTACAATATAGATCAATCCCTTCAACATGAAATCAGTTAGGCATCATAAAGGAAGTGAGTACCAGGAATATATCAGGTCTGATATGTTATTACAGCAGTCTGATATGCACAGACAGTGAGCATGAAACTCCAACCAGCCATCATAAAACGGTCATAACTCCCTCCAAACTCATAGAAATGATCTCAAATCACTTGCAAATGGAGCAGCAGACCTAGGCGTCCAAATTGAGGTAGCAAGCTGCCACTTTCTAGCCTGAAACACTTTGACATGTATCCCAAGACACCCACAGAAAGTTGTACAGCTGCATGAGGAGGTTGACCAACAAGTAAAAATCCAAATCACCTTCTAAAATCACCAAACTTGGAGCAATGTGGCACCCAAGCATGAGGAAAACTTAGAGCCAATACCCACAAAACAGATTCAACTCCTCCAACCAATGTGAGTGAAAACGAGGGTCAGCTAGGTGCAGACCAGCAACATCAAGATCTAATAAAACACTTCAAAAACGCCTCCAAAATGCAAACCATCACAGCCACACACCAAAAACAACTAGAAAACATCAAAGCTAGCATATACTAAAAGGAAATATAAACCCATCACCAAATGAAGCTCAACTGCAACCCCTGTATTGGAGCTACAACTATGTTCAGCTAGGAGATATCTTTCAATCTTGAAACTAAAGTTGACTTGGAGGGGTTTCATTCTCAAAGCCCAAGATCCCTCTACATTTCGGCAGCACTTCGTTGTATCAAAATCAGCATATCCAAATGAGAGAAGAGGCATATAATAGGTTTCAAACCCAGAAGTTTGAATTACAAATTCCCTCCAAAATGGGATGCCAACTTCCTGGGGGTAATAAAATACTAATAAAAGTCTTTTGACCAAGAATTGGGTGTCCAACTTTTCCTTGCAAATAAAATTTCATTTCAAAAAGTATAAATTCCTCAATTTTGGCGTCCAACTCCAATGACCCCTTTTTAAAAACAACTTAAGTTATTCATCCTAGTTGTGGGGGCCAAAAAGCAACTCAATAATAAAACATGAACTTAAGTTGCAAACCTTCCATTTTCAAACTCCAAGGATGTTGGAAGAGCCACTACCATAACTGCACTACCACACTGCCAAAAATAGCACTTACTAAAAATAGCATACTGCTAAAAATAGTAAGTGATTCCAAACACCATTTGAGCACATTTTGGGTAGCCATCATAACTCACTAAAAATAGTAAGTCCAGAAATTGGCACTGATAAAAATGCATGTAAGTTGCCTACCAAAGCTCTCTGAAAGCCCAAAAAGACCTAGAAAACATACTGGAAAACTCCTAAAACCAACCCTAGAAAAAGCCAAAAAGATACCTCCAAGAAAATATGAAACCCTAAAAATGCCTCCAAGTAGCCAACAAGATTCCAAAAATGGGCTATCGGCCACTAAAAAAGCATAGAGCTAAAAAGGGGATATTACCAGTGAACCACGGGGACGTGTTTCCCCCCAAAATATGACCCGTTTCGGAAACGGGGACGTCCCGAGGACGGGGGGACGGGTACTTGGCGTCCCCCACCGTCCCGCCACCGCCACCAAAGCGCCGCCAGAGACGGGGAGACGGGGAGACGTCTCCAAGTTTCCTTAGGAGACGTCTCCAAGTCTCCAAGTCTCCTTGGGAGACGCCCAGGAGTTTCCTGGGAGACTAGGAGACGCCCAGGAGTTTCTTGGGAGACGCCCAGGAGTTTCCTGGGAGACTAGGAGATGTGTTCCATGAAGGTTTGTCTGGCTTTGATGGTCTTAATTTGGGGTTTATTGTTAATGCAAAATGATGTACACCATGAAGGTTTGTGTGGGTTTGGAGGTCTTAATTTGGGCTTGGCGGCGGGGGCTCCGCCCCTCGACCCCGCCCTGTATCGCGACAGGGAGCGCGCCCAGGGCGCTGCCCCTCGACCCCGCTGGGGGCGTTGCGCCCAGACCCCCGCAAGGGGCACTGCCCCTTGACCCCACTAAGGGCGCTAACCCTCAAACCCATTAGGGGCATTGCCCACAAACTCCCATTAAATTCATTTGATTTTCTAGGTACTCTCCACTAGTTACCTTCAATTTTACAAAAACAATTTCATTTGTCAAATTTTATTTAGCAATTAGCATTCAAGATATCTTCGTATTTAGATTTAGTATTTCAAATTTTGCTATGTTATAATTTTACTAATTAGTAATTTGAGTAATTTCCTATCGTTTCATTTGAAATGTAATTCTTATATTGTTATACTGTTATACATCCTTTCAAAACTAGTTTTTCAAGTACTATAAGTATATTTATAACTATATCAGCACCACCACCCCACCACCCCGCCGCCGCCGTCCCCCCGCCGTCTCCCCGCCGTCCCCAAACTTAGGCCCTTTGTCCCCCCATCTCCGAAACGCGTTTCCCCGTCCCCCCGTTTCCCCGTCCCCCAGGCCCGTGGAACACTGGATATTACAGGGATGGCAACCAAACAACATTTTGTACCTAGATTTTGTATCTTCTCAATATTTTTCCCTTTGCCCCTCTCAAGTGATGTCCTGAACCAAAGCTTATCGTTTATCCTCCTTTTCATGTTCCTAAACGTCAAACTATGCCTTCTCTCATTATTGGACCTCCTTCAAACCAGTCTAAACCTGTTGGCCATATCCTAAACTTTACAAAACAACTCACTCAAAAAACCTATCATGCAGTTGCTCACACATATGACACTCGAAATAACAAACAACCAAAACAAATGCAAACCTCTATTCCATTCCCTCAACCATATCTTCCCCCTGCAACCTCTTCTTCATCAACATAGTGGCAAAGAGTATGAACTTTTTGAGCAACTTCATAACACTCCAACTAAGATCTCTCTTTGGGACTTAATCCAAACTTCACCTACCTACCATGGTATGCTCCAAGAGGCTTTGCAGAAGATTGTGGTACCGCCTTCTGTTAAACTGAATGATGTAGCAACCTTGTTAGATAGCATGAAGACAACAAATGTGGATATCACATTCCCTCAACATGAATTACCTCCTCCTAAAGTCCAAAACCAATATGATGCTCTCATGATGGCCATAGAGGCAAAGGTGGTGGCATAACTCCTTTTGATTTTTTATCTTTTTGTCTTTTTTTTCCTTTTTTAGGTTTTGTTGTTTATTATTTTTATTTTGGTTTTCTCCTTTCAAAAAAAGTTGTACATTAAATTTTAAAATGTGGCAATTATTTTTGTAATCTCGTTTTTTATATTAACATTCAATACATTAAAATTTAATATTTAAAAGATTTTTTATTATTGATACATAAAATTTAATATTTTTACAAAATTACAATATTTAAGTTAAATTTTAACTTAATTATATTTTAATATTTTGAATTTAATATAATATTATTTTAGTTTTAATAATTATATTATATTTATATTTAAATATTTGCAATTTTATATTAGTTGAATTTAATCACAATTTTATTTTTATTTTATTTTTTTCCAAACTTAATCCAACTTTTATCTTTTCCAAACTTGAACATGAACCTTGTGGTATGATGCATAAGCGTGTTGTGAGCGTTCATCACATTGTTGTCATATTGGAATATCATAAAAATCAGATTATATATGGATTGTATTGCCTTCGAGTTGAGTCTAGTAGTGATGGGGTTGTGTGGTTTAGCTACAAGGAGAAGGCTAGTGTTAGCGTAGATTTAGTTATATTACATTAACTACTGCCAATAACATGAGCAGTTATAGTGCGCAATTACATGGTGATGCAAAACTATTTGAATTGTTTCTCCTTGTATAAAAAAATCTTCAGATCATCAAATAAATCATTCAAGTATTCACCACTTCATCTGGTATCAAAGCATGTAAATTCTTTGGGTATGTGATAGTTCTACGATGGACAGTGGTATCCACAGGCAACATTATAGCGATGAGAAAGGCGGATGAATCTACATTGGTCAAGATTTTTTATCAATAATCCTTTCTATAGTTGTGAAGAGTATTGCAAGTGGTTGCAAATTTCAACATATCTGTGTGAGGGAAAGAAGAGAAAAATCACATGGCTAGCATTGGATTCTATGCGATAGATGGGTGCCTATAAGTTGTTTTTCTTGAATTTTTTGGATGAAGTTTAGAGCTATGTATCTATTTTCTTATTTTGGGACTAGATTTATAGTTCACAAATGTGAAGAAAACAAGATTTTGATGTTGCGTAGAGCACATTTGAAGAGTGTTTGATGATCTGGAATTTATTGATGTGGAGGATATTGAAAGACGGTGAATAAATTTAAGGGTTTGGAAAGTTTAAAATAAAGATGAATAGATTTTGATTCGTTAAGAGAGAAAAATGGACATGCCTGAAATGGAAAAGTTCTTCAGCTCTATGGAGATCGTTGAATGAGAGTGGATGGCGTTAAACATATGAGAGATTAATTGCTATGGCGTTGAAAAATGAATGAGATTAATTGTTTGCATACATTGTGTGAGATTCTGTCGTTTGCTTTGCAGGAGCTACGAGACAGATTTAATGTTGATTCCTTTGTACCCATTTTGGTGGGGCTTTTGAATCAAGAGGGTAATTCCGATATCATACTTTTGGTGACTAGAGCTTTGATGCATATTTGCAATATTTTCCCTTCCTCTTGCTCTAGTGTTGTGCATCATGATGCTATTCCATGTTTCTGTGTGTGTTTTCTTACCATTGATTCTAAAATGGAAGCAATTCGAACATTGGCAAGTCTTTTACCAAATCTTGATGCTAAGGTGGTGGAGAATGCATCAGTCTATTTAGCTCACATTGCAAGAACTGCTACATTATCTCCTAAGAAATTAGAGAAGTTGTCTAGCTATGATCTAGTTTCACAAGTTGCAAGTTAAATTTTTGTTATCAACTCAAGCATTGGACAAGCATCACTTAGTTCACCAACCTACTCAGCTGCCATTGGTCTTCTTTCAACCTATGCAAGGAACTCTATTGTATTTACAAGGGAGTTGCTTAAAATGCGTATTTTTGGCATCCTGAGAGACATTCTAATTGGTTTTGGCTTTGTTTCACAAATTCCTACTCTTTCTCTAAATGGGCCAACAAACCAGTTGTGTGAAATTGTCTCCTTGGTGAATGACCTCCTATCCATACTTCATTGTTTTGAAGATGCTAAGAATGGATCTTCAAAGAATTATGCAATTAAGAAGAAAGACGAAATTGAGAATGTTGCCAAGGAAAATCGTTCGTTAGTTCCTTGCATGTTATTGGAGGCAGGAGGCACCGGAGGTTGGAGGAATTTCCATTATCTCAAGTTAGCTTCTCACTTTGAGATGTTGCTTTGCATGAGAAGCATATTTATTTTCTTTCTTTTTTTGTTTCCTTTTTTATTCTGACGGATTGGAAGAATGCATATATTGCAAAGTTTTCTTTTCAAAGACAACAGATTTGGTGAACTCAATATTGATTAATGTCCAAAGAGTTCATGAGAATGTGATTGAGAATTATACCCTTACGAGGGTCATGAGACAACTTGATGGAGCTCAATGAGAGTAGCTCAAGATGGATTGTTGTCCAATAATTCGAGAATCTACGATTTGGGAGTTCAAAAAGATGGTAGTTCGGGAACTCGAGAATTCAGCTCGGAGTTACACCCTTACAAGGTTTACAAGGCAGCTTGATGGAGTTCCATCTAATTCAGCATTTGTTTCTTCAAAGAAAAACCTTCTCAAGGATGTATATTTGTATTTTGGTAATCAGCAGGTTTTATTGTGTTGAATGTAAACCTTAAGGGAATGTCCCTTGGCAAGGTGAAATTTGAGATTTTTGGGGTACATTTACAAGAACAATGTAATAAGGGAGGAATGTCAGCATAGATTCAATTATATTACATAAACTACCACCAATAACATGGGAAATTACGGTGTGAAATTACATGGTGATGAAGAACTGTTTGAACTATTTTTACTTGCATAAAAAACATTTAAATAAATCATTCATGTATTCACCCCTTTAGGCTTTTAGCTACAAAGTCCTACATCCTAGAATTAGATCATTGCATGGTGTACTTCCAAAATAATTTTTTATAGTAAGGTACTAAAATATTTACATACATATAATGCTATTAATAAGAACAAAAAACAAAGTAAACACAAATCTATTAAAAAAAAGGCAAAAAGCACAATTGTAACATGTTCCATGTGCTTCTCTTCTAATGGAAAGAATAGTTTAGGAGAAGAAACTTACAGTTGCTGGTTCGAGCCAACATCCAAAGAGGTTGAATAAGTCTCTGACATAAGCAAATCGAAAAAATTTAAATTAGAGAGACCAGAGTATTTTTCCTGGAAGTATAAACAATTACTGAATCAAAAAATGTGGCATAACATATTCTTCTATTGCAAGGGAAAATAGCCAAACACTAATTAATAAAATTTAATAAATGAATATCTTGTAGAACAAGACAGAAGGCTGCTTACATAATAGAAAGGATAGCAAATCCACAAGTATTAATGTAATCAATACAAAATTGGGAAGGGGTGCAAATAGGATGATTTAGAAATAATTTCAAGTGCATAATAGAAATAACCCCAAATACTTATCATAGACATTGGAAAATTTTATTTCCATGAGTTGGATGTAGTTGACACAGTAAAAATAAGTAAGACCCAGTTGCTGAGAGGAAGGTACTGCAATCACCATGTACGTGGAACAGAACAAATTGCATCTTATGTGTGCCTTAGAGAAACAGAAAAATACAAGGATATTAATTATTCCTGATAGCAATAATGAAAAATGTTGTTTCAGAATTGAGTTACTCATCAAACTGTGGAGTGATTAAAGCCATTCAATGGGTCCTTTGAAATATGTGATACTGTTTTGTACAGAATACAAAGCCGCTTTCATTTAAAATCATAAGGATTGATGAAGCAGCTGCTTTAAAGACTGAATTTCCTTCTCCCTCTACCATTTTGATATTGTCTATGATATTTGATGTATAGCTTGTACTTTTCCATACCAGATAGCTCTAAAGATGTGTAGGAAATTATTGTTGCTTCTGAATATATGTGTATTTGATTATGTTAACTTGAATTGACTTTCAATGTGCCATGGATTTGATAGACCTCCTGTTTATCAGGCAACTACATTTTCTCTTGGCCTGTCTTTGCTACAGATAAAGTGGAAAAAAATCCAATTTATAGCTATTGAAGACTAGGGAAGCATTGGATATGTGACTTGAAGTAATTTGGATAAAAAATGGCTTTAAATGCTTAAATAACCTAGAACACCTGAGTTATGGCCATAGTGAAACAGGTCTAAACATAAGCAAAGTTTAAACATAGCACTACAGTTTATTTATCAAATGGCAATCGACCAATAAAAAATATGCTTGGAATCAAGAAATAACTAGATTTTGATGATGGAAATGAAAACATCATAGTTACATCCTCAAATCCATTATAACTAAAGATATTATGAATCATAAACAACATTTATATGAGTTCTACCAAACACTAAAGCAAAACTAAAAAATTTCACAGATATATACTTCAGGAACAAGAATTGTCTAACATACATCTTGTAAGAATTAGAGTAATGACACGTACAAGGTCCTACAATGACAAGAAATACAATTTAATATCCGTTGAATTTACATCTCAAGGGTGTAACATGAATTGCAAATATTACATCAATATAATTGATATGTGCATAACCATAGAAGAATTTAAATACAGTATGAAAAATTGCCAAAGGAATATAAGTATGATCAAAAAGTCACCAAGGAAAATTAAGAAAACATGACATCCAACAAAACGTTAAAAAAATACTAATAACAGCAACTAGGTACCGGTGCAATCCACCAGTGGGTCTCGACAGGATACCCCTTTTGGCGGCCCGGTTTGTCTGGTGTGAACTTGAGACAAGCCCAAGCAAACCCAGACCGAACCCTTCTACACAATGATAGACTTCAAATTTTCTTTTGTTTTTTTTTTTATTTTTTTAATCTAATTTTACTAGGTGCCCTCCTCAACTCTAAAAGTGACTTGTAAAATACATAAAACACCAAAACAAGTCCATTTTACTTCATTCCTTTTGCAAACAATAAATATCATTCCAAGAGGCTGAACATTCATTTTTTCTTGTTGGATCAATAAAGAGAGTTGATTATTTTGTCTCTCAGACTCATTTTTTCTTGTTGGATCAATAAAGAGAGTTGATTATTTTGTCTCTCAGACTTGCGGATGACTGTG
Source organism: Sequoia sempervirens (assembly GCA_007258455.2). Classification (NCBI taxonomy): domain Eukaryota; kingdom Viridiplantae; phylum Streptophyta; class Pinopsida; order Cupressales; family Cupressaceae; genus Sequoia; species Sequoia sempervirens. The sequence goes on along the minus strand of VDFB02000003.1, from coordinate 735,802,859 downwards.
AGGGATGGTGGTGGTCAGAAATATATTGATTATGTTCTCTTATCATTCTTATATCATTATTTGTGTTTGTTAATTGACTACATGGCATGAGAGCCTAAGTTGTACTTTTGTAAATCATATATTATGTGCTTTTACCTAGATTATGCACTACACATATGAGGATGAGATATGACATTTATTTATCTAATGAATTTGTTTCATTTTTATTCCATGTTTATGAGATAATGAGTTATTTATTTTCGTGAGATTGTTTTGGGTCTCGAACCTTACAAAATATATATACATGTTAAATGATAAATTTAAGATTTTTATTTTTATTTTCTATACAAACATTACCCAAAATGTACTCTAACTCCCCCAAAAAATGTGCCATACCAATGTGTATCATACCCACATACCCATGCCCAATTCTAATTTGGCAACTTATGGACTCAAAGTTATTTATTTTATTTACATGAGAGTAATTTATAGATTTAGTTTTTTTAAATATACATCAAACTATGTTTTAGTTTTTATGTACACGATCACAACATAACATTCATATCTTGCTGCCCCTTAAAATGCCTATGTTTTAGTTTTTACATACATGGTCATGACACGACACTCCATGCCTTGCTGCCATTATAGAATGCCTCTTGAGGTAATAATGGAATTAATAATAAGCTCAAAGTCCTTTCTAGAAAAGCAGATAAAAATTAGCAGCATTAATCGTTTGGGGAAAAAATCAGCAAACCAAAAGTTCAGGATTTTTTGAAAAAATCGGGAAAAAATCGGATTTACAAAAAAACACAAAAAATTGAAGAAAAATGCTTTTTTTTAAAATTTAATGGCATTTCCATAGCATACAGACATTGAGAGCAAATAAAATACAGAGTTCAATCCATGAATAATAGAAAATAGATTTTTGTTGGTCATATTCATATCGCTGATTACATTGCACAAAACATACTACAACTGCATAAATATCAGATGGTGACAATTGTCTATGCTACCACATTTTTCATACATGTCTACCAAAGCATTTTATCAAACAGTTCACTGCCTTGCTGCTATGGCTAAAAGCCTAAAACAGGTGCTTTTGAACAAGTTATGGTTGCTTGGAAAAAATCTATCAAAAGCATAATAGTAAGCAATAGCCTAGACAAGGCAGGAACTGTTTCAAAAAATGTCTCAAAGAAATGTGGTCTCATAGTGATGGAATGCCATGACAATCCATAGCAATTTGCTTGTCATGGCATTCCATCACCATGAGACCACATGTCTTTGAAGCATTTTTTCAAATAGTTCACTACCTTTTCTATGCTACCACATTTTTCATACATGTCTACCAAAGCATTTTATCAAACAGTTCAACGCCTTCATGCTATGGCTAAAAGTCTAAAACAGGTGCTTTCGAACAAGCTATGGATGCTTGGAAAAAATCTACCAAAGCATAATAGCAAGCAATAACATAGACAAGGCAGTGAATTGTTTGAAAAAATGCCTCAAAGAAATGCAGTCTCACGGTGATGGAATGCCATGGCAATCCATAGCAATTTGCTTGTAATGGCATTCGTCATGGCATTCCATCACCATGAGACTAAAAGCCTAAAACAGGTGCTTTCAAACAAGCTATGGATGCTTGGAAAAAATCTATCAAAGCATAATAGTAAAGCAACAAGCCATGGTCTCATGGTTTTTTTTGCGCAAAAATCAGCTCAATTTTATTCACGTTTTTTTGCAGATTTTATACACGCTTTTTTGGCGATTTTGTAGTTTGAGACGGAAAAAAACCATTGACCAAAATGTCAACGATTTTTTCAAAAAATCAGGGAAAAAATCATCCAGCCTGCAGATTTTTTAAAAATCGCGATTAATCGGGATTTTTTCCAGATTTATGCTTCTATGGTCATAAAATCATCAATGAGTAAAAACTTCAAGAATAAAGTAAATGGTAGACTTTGAACAAAGTAGCTAGCAATTGAAATTTTAAAAACTATTGGCATCTATTTATTATTTATGCACTATGCATTCAATGTAATCAACGATATGGACATATATGACAAAATATCAAAAACCTATATTCCACAATTCATGGGCTAAACTCTCAATTTTATTGCTCTTTATATCTCTATCCTATTGAAATGTCTTTAAATTTAAAAGACTGCAGGTTTTTCTCCCTTCTTTTTGCATTATTTTACTCTTTTAAAATCCGAATTTTTCCCCCCATTTTTTCTCAATTTCAACCCAATTTTTTGAAAAAAACTTATACTTTTGGTTTGCCAATTTTTGCTGCAATGATTATATCATAGAAAATATCACTCTACCAATTAATGCTAAACACTCACTACCCATAAAAGCATTGGCTTAGTTGTACAGTTAAGAATGATCCACTGTAGAGTGATCTGCCATAAAGAACTTAGTTTGTTCACTCATCTGACCTTCAGACTCAGATTTTTCTTCTCAATTATTGCATAGCAGAGACTGCCTCCTAGGGCTAGACTGGCCAAGTCAAACTTTACAAAGCCAAAGCATGTAGTCTGTAAATTGTTAAAGAGTCAGAGACCATTAGACATATCTTCTGGACTCTAGGACAAACAGTAATATTTGACAATTGATCCAATCAAGTTTACTGACTTGCTTTTCCACCCCTAAATCGCAGAGCGGTAGTGTTGGGTGACAACATCCATCTCCAAGGCATTCACAATGATTTATCATAACCCGTTTGTTCTGTATATAGACAGCCACGTGTGATTCTATGCTCAAACCTCTGTAGTCTCCAAAAATATGCTGAACTAGAGATGTTCTAGACGAAGATTGTCTTAGCTGTTAGAGCCAAGGCAGCTGTAGTCCACAATGATGTGGCCAAACTGGACTTTTTCCTATCCTTAGTCCTGCTTCTTTTGTTCTACAAATTGTTTTAACTTTCACATGATTTCATTGGTGTGGTATTCATAGTTTAAGAAAGAGTGCTAGCCAAATTCTTATATTTTCTCCTGGCAGGAAAGAAAGAAAATAAAATGGAAAGTGAAAGCGTTGCTTACCCTATAACCCATGTCATTAGAAACATAAGGGACATACCCTCCGTGGACTTCTCCTTGTAATTTGTGATAATCTGAGGCACCTCTGCAATTCCCCAGCTGAGAACACTGATCAAACCAAGTGAAAAAGAAATCTCATCTTGAGTACTGCACACACAGTCCCTCAAGTATACTTGCGCCCATCTCAGGCACTCTTTGTCAGCAGGACAAACAGGCATTGGGCTCTTCAAAATCCCCATTTCCAATTTGGCAAACATTGATAGTGTATTGCATCCAATACCTAAACCCTAATCAACCTCAAATCCTGTCTGAAAAATAACACCTAGAAGCTTAAGTACCTACTGCAGAAAGCACATTCTACACCATCAAAAACACCTGCCGTTGCTGATACACCATCAAAATCCTAAATCCTGAGAACCTCCTGCACAGTAATATCAGCTGTTAGTTGAGAGAATCCTTCTACAGATTCAGAAAAAGCCTTTAAAAACTAAAATTCCTAAAATCAATTGAAAGTCATTGGGAACTACAAAATCAATTAATAATAACACGACAATCGGACATTTGAAAAAGAGAAACATCATTTATTGAAAGAAAACATAAAAGGACTAAAACTCTTGAGATTTTCAATACCAGCTTTCACATTAACAATGTAAAAGCAACCACTTTAAAGTCCTAAGTGGAGAATTCAATGTCTGTTTATGGAAGTATGATTCTACTAACACAAACATTGATATGTAATAATTGCTGTTACTGGTATACCGTCCAAAACCCTATACCCTTAGCCCCTCCGAGACAATAATACAACCTATTAATTGTGTGAATCTCCAAAAAAAGCCCTAAATATTCATTTTAAAATCGTAGAAAAACTCCATGGGGACATTAATTACACATAAAGCACAAAAAGGGTATGTAATACGTTTATTCGGAGTTTTAATGCCACTCAATTGATGATATGTTATGAAATGCACTTGATAATTATGAATACATACCAGAGAGCCCTGTGTGTGTGTCTGTGTGTCTGTGTCTGTGTGTCTGTGTGTCTGTGTGTCTGTGTGTGTGCGTGTGTCTGTGTGTGTGTGTGTGTGTAAAATTGAATAAAATATCAAATATTGATATGGAGTAAAATACCACACTCTTAGCTGTAGCTTCAACTTTGGCGGAGTACCTCCATTATTACAGCAACTTATATCGATATAAACATGGAACATAGAATGGGAGTCTCTTAATTTCTTGAGATACATTAAATTAAGTGCGGAAGTTTTCAGTTGGGTGGAGACTTTAGTGACATAGATGCCATACAAGGCTAAACAAATGTTCATGGCTAAAGTTCGACCCACCTGTAATGAAATCTTGAAAAACAAAATATAAATGAAGATTTTCTGAATCAAACTGTGTTTGGATTTTTTTTAATCCAGAAACTCTTCACAAACAATTATGGACTGTGGAAACACCATATTTACAAATAATAATAACAAAGAAATAAAAAACTTGTGAGAGAAGAAGTATGCTTTAAAACTCCGAATAAACGTATTACATAAAGAAGCATACAACACGAAATACAATACTTATAGACCATGAGAACAGAGAAACACAGTTCGCTGAAACCCAAACCAAAATATAAAGAAAAATAAAAAATAACAATGATTTCCATGCCGTTTGCCTTACCTTGATGAAGAGTGAAAATTAAGAAATAAAAAGGTAACAGGATTGTAATGATACCTGATAACCAAGATCCCGTTGATGTTTTTGAATCAACCTTTCGTCAAATCTATATTCCCGAATCGGAGAGGTATCGAAGATGGCCTGTCATAAGCATAGAAGTTAGCTGTCAACTACTGCAAAGAATTTAAACATATTGATCACAACTCCTCGTAAGAGGATCAGCTCTTATAACCACCAGCTCTTATAACCGCATTGCGCGGTTAGAATAACAGATGCATCGCACTGACCCATGCATCACCCTAACTATGCCATCTGTCATGTCAGCCCGTATATATTTGATTTTCAAACGAATATTCTAGGATGTCGATATTTCAAATTTTTAGTTTAAGATGAAGCTTATAATGAGATGTTTTATGAGGATTTAACTTTCAATTTTGAATGAAGTTTAATATTATTTTCAGTAATTATTATATGTCTAAAATATTTTTCATGAACAGTTTATTTAATATTTATTATATTTAGATGATGTTCATAAGGGTGAAGTATCAAACTTTTGAATGGTCATCCATCTTAGTACTAGGGGAGAGGACCCAGTAGTTGAGCACCCTAACTTCGTGCTTCTAATTATCCTACGTGGAAATTTCAAATCACTCCCAATTTTTTACAGCAGCTTACTTGGCAAGTCCCCTGCTTATAACTAACGTTTCAGGGCCACATCATCAAATATGATGCCACATCAGCATTTTTTTTGTCTAGGTATCCAAAAAGGCCCCAAAAAAAAAGTGAGACCAATACTTGTGCATTCACAGCATGTTTTATTGAGTGTTGATGTGGCATCACACGATTGGTTGCTTTTTAGATCAAAGAAATACATTTTGTTTAATTATGGATAGTCATCATCAACAATAACAACTTTAAAGTCACAACTATTGGTCCAATATTGATAAAAATATTAGGCATTATATAAACAAATACTATCATAACCATTGAAACATGCTCAAGTATTGGATCCTCTCCCCTAATCTCATTCAAGTATGTTTAAAAATGGAATTTCTCTCAACATTAAATCTACTTAGCATGCTACTACATTTACAAAATATCTATCAAATGTTGTGTCTTATGAACTAGTCATTGTAGAGTTCATCTAGCTTATCCATTGGCAATTAGGAGGTATTTTTATAGTGTGTCAAATTATGATGTTTAATCAAGATTCAACTGCATAATTTTTTAGTTAAATCATTGACCCATATTTCATTAGTAGTGAAACTTTTCAAAATATTGCCCATCTATGTATTACTCCAACTCAAGCACAATTAACACTGGAGTTTCCCCTAATATCTAGCCTACTTAGCTTGTTATTGCAAAACCTTCAACCAATGGTGTGCCTTATAAACCATTGATTATAGAAACCCTCTAGCTCATCCATTAAAGACTAGGTGGTGTTTTTCATAGTGTGTCAAAATATAATATTTTATTAGGATTCAATTGCATAATTTTTTAGTTCAACTCATTAACTCATATTTCATGAATAGTGGTTCACAAGAACCCATCTGTCATGAGCATGAATGATCCACTTAACACTCATTGCATTTAAGTGTTACTCACAAGAGTGAAGCATTAGGACTTCTCGAGAGGTCATCCATCCTAGTAATACTCTAACTCAAATACACTTAACCGAGGAGTTTTTCCCAAGACCAAATGCAACACTTGTTAAAGGTTTTACAAATAGAATAGCAAACTAAGTAGGCTTGGTCTTAGGGGAAACTCACTGGTTTCATAAGACACGATACTTGTTGAAGGTTTTTAAAATGGGAACTAGCAAACTCAATAGGCTTGGTCTTGGGGGAAACTTCATGGTTAAGCTTGCTTGAGTTAAAGTAGTATTAGGATGGGTGACTTCTTGATAAGTTGCGGTATGTATTAATAATATTTCACCCTTGTGAGCATCACTTACGTGAAATGAGTGTTAGGAGATGTGTTCATACCCATGATAGATAGGTTCATGTGAACTACTACTCATAAAATATGTGTCAATGATTTTGACTCAAAAACCAAATAATTGAATCTTGATAAAACATAATTTGAGACACTACAAAAACACCACCTACTTGTCAGTGGATGAGCTAGAAGGGCTCTATAATGATGGTTCATAAGACAAAACACTTGGTAATTTTTTTACAAATGAAGTGGCAACCTAAGTAGGTTTGATCTTTGAGGGAAAAGAAACTACGGTTAAGCATGCTTGAATTGAACAAGAATCAAGATGGGTTTACTCATAACAAGACTTGATGCTTCATCCTTGTGAGCATCACCTGATGTAATAAATACTAAGTGGACTATTCAAGATCATTTTGTGTGAACCACTACACATGAAATATGGATAATAAATTTGACTTTAAAACTGCACAATTGAATCCTCATAAAATATTATAATTTGACATGTTATAAAAATATTACCTACTTGTTAATGGATGAGCTAAAGGAGTTCTGCAATGAATGGTTCATAAGACAACACTTTTTGAAGTTTTTGTGAATGGGTTAGAAAGCTAGATAGGGTTGATCTTGGGGAAAACTCCATGATTAAGTGTACTTGAGTTGGAGGAGTGATTCAATGGGTGATCTTCCATGAAGCCTCCATGTTTCGCCCCTGTGACCACCATCTAGATGTGATAAGTTTATGTGGCACGTTTGGGGATTTGCCTCAATTGAATCCTTGGAATGTTTCAATAAGAGTATTGAAATTTCTTGAGATATGTGTGAATTTTGGGTACACAAATGGGTGTGTGTTGGTCCAATTATGGAGATGTTTAATGTGTTTGATTTTCCACTTATGTGTGTGGGTGTTTCCTATGTGTTATCTTTGTTGTCTTGGGTGCTCTATGAATTCACTTTTAGTGAAACCCTTATTTATTGGGTCAAATATAATTTTTTTTATCATAGGGAGATGGATTAGGATTTGGATGCAAAGAGATAAAAGTAGGCATTTTATGAAGGAAAAATTCAAATTTGAATAAGGGTGACATTATGGTGCACAATCATGGGCCAAGGACAAGAGTGTTATGCACTAATGTTTGAAAATGCAAAAAGGTTGGAAGTAAAAAGGGGAAGTTGTTTATATATGAAGGGATATGACTTGGTCAAGGGTAATTGGTGTGCACCAAGTGATCAATGACATGTTTAGTAAATAAGAGTACCAAGGTAAGCACTAAATAAGAGGAAATTTTTTTAAGCATTCACTTTTTATCTCTATATTTTTCCCCTACTTTAGCATACATGATTTACAATTAATCACATGTGCTAAAGTAAAAATAAAAAGCATAACAATTACACTTTACCAAAATGACATAGAAGAGTTCAAGTTTTTTTTTTTTATCTTTGCTTGAGCATCATCTTTAGATTTATAAAACATTATGAGATAAATCAATGTACATAACAAAATATCCTAAAAAGAAATTCTACACATTTTTAAGGAATCTAATTTCATCTTGTTAGATCAAGAGGGGATTCATCCAGAGATATAACTAAGTTAAGTTGCATTAAATCTAAAAGTAGATGATCATGTTGTATGGGATAGTCATAGAGTTGTTAGTAGGATCCATAATCATGGTTGGTGTAGAATATATGGAGGATCACATTAACCCCATAATGGTCTAGGACTTATAAAAGAGCCATTTTAGCCATTGCAAAGTGTGAAGAAGAAGAGTAGGATATATTCCCCACACAAACACACACATTTAAATTTATTGGATAGAGTAATACATGGTCACTTTAATTAAGTGGATAGGTTTGTGTAAAATAAAATGCAAAATAGAATAATTTATTGTAATTTAGCCATTGGTCTAGTAAGTTGGAGTTTTGAGTGTTTAGGAAAGGTGCTCAAAATGAATAATGGTTATCCATAAGATTATAATCAAGCAAAGGTAAAAAGAAGATAGAGCTTATTATGAGAAGTATGAAGGACACCTTCAATATAGGAAGTAGGTAGAGAATGTGCATTAAAAACTTGATCATTCATATGTGTGTTGTGATACTCCTAATTAGTATCATAACTACCATAGGTGAGAGGTATGAAATGTACTTTCTTGGATTTTTCTACCAAATCAAAATTTTATTTTGGATAATATGTGAGGGGTATTTCAATATAGTTCTATAAGTTCACGTTCTCAACTTTTTCATGTTGTAAAAATACATGATAAGTTTTTTCATATTGTAAAGATGTGGTTTATGTAGAGTCAACTATGACATACCCTTTGTAGTGTCGGAAAATGTACTCCCTTACATTTTCACACTATGTTTGGATCCCTTAATTAATTGGAATTAATTAAGCCTCTAATTAGTCCAATTATGCATTTTAAATCCTAATTAATCCCATTTTCTGAAAGGGAAACTTGTATTAAACAATTGCAAGCATTAATTAAATTGCCTTGAAATTGGTGTCTTAGGTTTGGGGCCTAAGAACCATTCGCCCAAGGGAAAATGGGTCCGCCTTAAGTTTAGGACCCCAACTTTTAATATGTTTTTGGCGGCATTTTTATTATTCAAATTCAATTTGCAATTATCAACCTTTGATGTTTAATTTTCAAGAAATTAGAAAATTATCTATAAATACAAGGTCTTTTTATCAATTCAAATCCTAGAAAGATTGTCCAAATTTCACAAGAGAAAAGATTATTTTCTAAGGTGTTCAAGAGCAGATTTCTCAGTCATTTTTTGTAGCATTCAAGATCTCAAGCATCATGTCAAAGTTATTTTCATTCAAGCATGTTTTTTGAGCTAACATTGTGATGTAGGTTTCAAGCATTCAAGTCAAGATTCAAGCATCAAGATCAACATCCAATCAAGCCATTTCATGAAAGATCAAGACCTTGGAGAGATGTGAACATTATATTTTAATCCTTCAAGGACTCCATTTAAGGGTTTGGTGAGTTGCAACATAGCATTGTTCATTCATCATTCCTTCCATTCATATTTCATTTCAAGGTTTAATTACCAAAATAGGGTTTGACGAAGGAAAACCCCTATTCACTAAAATTAAACAATTTTTCCCTCTCTCTTTGTGTTGCAAATTTGCAAGTGAAGAAGGATTGATTGATAAAAACTACAATTTTACAAAGTTGTCAAATTTTTCAAGCCACGAAAACTCACTTGTAGAATTTATTTCTGCCTTTTTTACTGTGAAATCTGGAGGAATCAGGAGTGTAGATCCAGGAGTAGAGGATTGTGAAAGAAGATTTTGGATCCCTATAGCAAGACACATTCACCCTAGGGTGAATCTATCCTAGGAGGACACTCAGTAGGAGCTTTTGGTGAAAGTTGCATAAATTCATACTCATCTCAGATCTGTCTAAAGTTTGTGGATTCTGTTAGATTAAGGTTTTAAATTGATGATTCATGTTTCATATTGCTTAATTGCATTCATTTGATATTTTTCATTCATCTCCCAAAAGTGCATTTCAGGCTGATTTACCCCATCCTCAGTCATAAGGAAAACAACAAGATCTCCATCAAGATTGACTCACCTAAGGGTTGAAAGTCAATCTTACTCTAGGGGATCTCTTTTTCTTAATGAAAGTATGGAAATAGGTACATTACTCCCATTCAAAGCTGTAATGTCCCCTTTTTTCCAAGATCTATATCTTGCAGTGGTTAGCCTACTATTTGGTTCTCGTAGGCTAATGAGACGTTTAGGGAACCCTTTAGAGGGTATTCAAGAGTTTTCAGCAGGCTTGTGTTTTTGTCTTTACATATTTAGCTCAATTTTTCAGTTGGTTGGTTGGCCTTATGAGGCAATTTAGGACTTGTTCCTTGCTACTTAGTATTTTGAGTAACATCAGGGTCAATAAGAACACCCTTGTGGTTCCTTGCTAAAAAGAAACAGAAAATATTTTCTACAAAATTCAAAGTCAAGGGAATACAGTCAAAGTCAAAGCGAATGGAAGAAAGTCAGAGTCAACAGAAGTCAAAGTCAAAGTCAAATGGATTCAAAATCAAAGTCAAGGGATAAGGATAAAGATTGCAAAATATCTTATCCACAAAGGATAAGATTGACAACTCATAAAGCAAAAAGGTGAATCTTATCTACAGAGGATAAGGATGACAACTCAAGAAAAATATCTAAAGTCAACATGACTTTTTGATTTAGGCTCTCAAAATCTATAAATAAGATGCCTATGCTTTGTTACAAATATCCAAGTTTATTATACAGAAACAAAAAGCTGAGTAACAAGGGTTTGCAAGTATGGAGTTCCAAGCTGATCTGAGGATGAAAACCCTTGATTAAGACAGAGTCTACAGGTGTGGAAGATCACCCAAGGTCTCTTGTTTGAATGGTTTCACACAAAGATCATCATATGAGCATTCACAAATTTATTTTGAAGTTTCATTTAGCATTTTCAGTTTATATCAACAGATTAGAATAAGACATAGGTCACTTCAAGCAGTTGCACAATCCCTACCTGGCAAGGTTCCGGGTATGAATCATATGTAACCTCTGAATCATTAATTAAATTTGGTTATTTATCTCTTGCATCTATTTAGAACTGTCATTTTGCAAAAATTCTTTATTATTTGTATTGTTGGGGAAATTCAAATAACCCAGATTAGGGTGGGTTATTACAAAAGCCTACCTTCACCTATTCCCTTCATTTCACCCTTCTTGACAATATCTTGTATTTTTTATGTAATTTTTGGCATTGATAAGATGAATGACATGGAATCCCATGAAAATCATAAGAACAAAATGGTGTATGACAATATTTATGAGATTTCATATATTTAAGAGATGGTAGGGTGGTCATCCTAGACTACATAATAGATGTAATATATAGTTAGGAGAATCATTTAATGAGGTGAAGGTCATTCAATTTTATGGTGTTATGAAAAAGGAGATTGACTATGTGGAGAAATCTCTTCATGAGGAATAATAGGTAAAAAAGGGGGTTCTTTCGGTTGAGGAGATGAAGCATTAAGAGCTTTTGTTCAACCATAATAGTAACCAAGGTTAAGTTAGAAAAAGGAATGGCATGTGTAGAGTGAGACTTTCTCTTAGGAAATTGGCACAATACATTTTGTAAAGATATTGTATGTATTAGAAAATAAAATGGAAAACAAAGACACAAATGCAATGAAATGAATCATATCTTTCTCTCCATCGTGCCTTTGTTTGAGAAAGAAGAGAATAATTATGCACTCAATTAGCTTGAGAAGTCGTCAATGGACTCTGATGATCCTATTTATGTGCTTTTTGTGTTGATGTGTTGAAGGTGTTACACCCCATTGTTCTATTACTTATTTACTTTTACCCAATTGAGTGAAAATGCTTTAAATGTATGTGTTTATGCTTTATGAATCTCGGAAATACAATAAATGAATTTTTGATTCAAATTAATGTTATATAATGATCTTGTCTATGAAATATATGATGCAAATGGTTGTAGTTGATTCATCTAACTACGTTTGCAATGTGCTAAGTTGGATGCAAGGACATATTCAATCCTCTAGAAGAGAGGGGAAGTATCACTCAGGAGAACTTTGTATGGTAACCCTTAATGAGTCTTACTAAGCTTTCACACACTCACCTCTAGTTTAGTGATGTCGAGTCAGTAGTCTGGAAATGGTAAGTTGACCATAGTCTTGCTTGAGTATGGTTTAAATGACGTTATGATCTTGTTTGTTAATATTTTGAATTCGGGATATGTGTTTGAATCTCTTATCTCGTGTGAGTTTTCCTTATGTGTTTATATTTAAATTAATGAAATATATACATAAAATGTATATATATATATGTATATATGCATGTATCTATGATAAACTCATACACATGAATAAATACGTGCATGAGTATATGTAGATAAATGTATCTATGCATGCTCATGAATGGATTACCCATATGCATGGGAATATTGATAAGGAAAATGGGACATACATATATATACACTTCATGTATATATGTCAATCGATAGGAATTGTGAATATATGTATTTTATTATCAAAACGTGATATATATATATATAATATATATATACATTCAAATATATATATATATTAACATACATGTATGTATTGACAATAAGTAAACATCCATAGGAGTATATTGATATATATATATATATACATCTATATACATACGTATATATAAATAAATGTAAATATATATGCATATGTTAGTATACGGAATATGAGAATATGTATATGTGTATCCAAATATTGATTAATACAAATGTATGAGTGGAGATATATATATATATATACATATACACATATATACATGTTATGTGCGTGTGTATATATATATGTTAATGAATTCATATAAGCATTGTAATGTTAATGCACGCATATCATAGTAAACACAACATATACAAAGTATGAAACATGTCTTACATACTAAGTATTAAGTGTTGAAATAAAAGAAAATGTGATTCATATGATAATGGCACATAAGTTAAAGAAGGCATGAAATGTAATAAGTGCTAGGAATTAAACCAAAGGCGGTGCTATTTTGAAGGGTGTGTGGAAACCAAAAGAAAACTTCATTATGAATAAAACATTGGAGAGTTAGACAAACATTGAGAAGGAAAGAGTGAATAAACAATGCATAGAGAACTTTGAACTGGTCTTTGAAACAACAACCAAGAAAATAGGGCGCTTGAGGAAATATGTGGCACCAAAGTATGAATTATTCACCTCTTTTAGAAGTCTAATTTACATTGCACTTTTTGTGTATGAGGCAACTAGATTTAGAGAATTAGTCAAGTATGAAGCTGGCTGGGAATAGTCAACCTGTAGAAACATTATCCTTGCATTTCTGATCAAAACACTCTGTTGTCATAAGAATTGCAGTGACTGGCTGAGTATGAGCAAATAGTCATCATTATAGTTCTGCCACCTTGAATCTTCATAGTTGAGTAAAAAAAATTAGTGTGAGAAGTGGCAAAATAGAGAGCTTGTTTGTAGCCTTAGAGTGCTCATGTTTTTGTATAAATAGGGGAGTATTCTTCTTCTTTGGGGACACATTCTTGCATTCTTATTTTTTGTATTTTTTGAGAGTTACTCTACTACAATACTGAGTTGAGAGTTTTGACGTTTTTAGAGTGAGTTTAGTGAGGTTGGAATGAGATTTCTTTGTGTGAATTGGTCAAGGGAAGAAATTTCAATCTGTTTGGTGGAGGCTGAGTTTGGAAACCTATTATATCAATTGGAGCTATCTGATTATAGGCATACTAGTTCTCTACTTTATTTTCTATTTTAAGTTGGAAAGATTTCTTGATTTTATGGGTGTTGTTTGAATTGATTGGAAAAAATAATATAGATGTTTATTATGTTTATTTACTTCATGAAAAGTATGAAAGAAGCTAAGATGTTTGTTAAACCCATATATGGGGATTATATTAGCATATTATGTACACAGGAAAGAATTTTTTTTGTGTGTTTACTATAAACTATGTTAAGTCAAGCTTATATAGTTATAGTTTGGTTTATAAGGAAGTTTGTGAAAGTTTGGCTTATAAGGAAGTTTGTGAAAGTTTGATTTATGATTTAGTTTGATTTACCATAGTATAATGATTTAGTAAGAGGTTATAGGTTATTCCTAGGGTTAGGATAATCCAGTTAAGGGGATAGCCTATGCATAGAATATGTGTGAATAGAATGAATCTCACTCGAAGTAACTGAGTGTTGAATTCTTTGGACAAAGTAGTGTAAGTTGCCACTATTTACACTATCAATTCACTATGTTCCAATTATGCATTCTAGTCTGGGATTGTCATACACGTAGGTTGTATTAACTATATGGTAAAGCTATAGTTTGTAGGACACAACACCAAGCTTGGGAAAGGCTATTATTATGGGGTTACTAAACCAATCTCTTTGTCAAAGGGTAGGCCATCTTACCTGTTAGGTAGATGTGTGAGGGACCACAATAAGTCTATGATTGGTGGAAAAGCACTTGAGTGATGCTTCTCCTCATCAATTGGTGGCCAAGATTTGAAGGGGAATTACCTAGACCATATGTATTTCTAATGCTAGAAGCTTAGAAGAGCTATGTATGTACTTATGTACCCATTTATATGGAATATTGTAAACATGAATGTTAAACTTGAGTTTATTCAATATGAAATCAATACTTTGGAAAGGTTTTTGAAATTACAATGAAATTTAATGGAAGTTTGGAATAGTGTTTATTTCAAATGTGCATGTTATCTATATTATAGAAAAGAAAAAATTTATTACTATGTGATGGCATCATGGTTTATTCACTTGTGAGTAAAAACTTAGGAAAAAAATTTAGTAAAACATTAGGCATGTTACAGAAGGTGGAATCTATATGTTTCCCTTGAACCTATAGCATAACCTTGTAATGGAGAGTGTTTTTTTTAAATTTTGGATTGGAGAGGATTGGATTTATTGATTTTTTGGATGGGAGATAGACAACTGAGATTGGATTTGAAGATCAATGGTGGAGGATTCATGATAGGTTAAGGTTGATGAGGGAATGCCAAGTGGTATCACTAGATTAATGAATTTATGAGAGGAGAAGATTGAGTAATTATTAAGGGATAGAATTTATTTGACCGAATCCAATTGTGGAGGATGAGTCCTCTCCCACATATGTGAGAGGATGTATGGGAAAGGGGGAATAAGGACAAGTGTTCTCTCACACATGTGTGAAGACACCTTGGTAAGAGAAAAGGTAGCATATTCCTCATCTCACATGTGTGAGGGATCACATGGGAAAGGGAGGTGTAAATATGACTTCTCACACACGTGTGAGAGGCATATAGGCTAAATTAAGGGTGGGAATTTTCTTGATAAAATTAATGGTTAATATTTCATTGTAGTTTTTAAGATAAGTGGGACTAGGGTTATGATTAATTAAATTAATCACACTTAGGTACTGTGCTTGAGGGATTAACTTAGTTAATTAATTTATTTTAATTAACTAATGGGATTTGTGGTGCAAAAGAAAAATTAAAGAAATTATTTACATTTATTTAATTCATGTGGTATAGGACTATAAGGTTGAATTTAATTAAATAAATATAAATTTATTTAATTAAAAATAAATAATAGGCTAATGGATGAATTAATTTAAAAAATGATTCATTTAATTAATTATTGGGATAGGGTTAAGTTTGGCATGGTTGGTTGTGGACAATTCTAGGTGTCTACATTTACCCCTCTTTGATATGACGTTGTGATGAGACAAAGTAATGTTTCTTTAAAGAAGCATAAAATATATTGGATAGAAAGGGATGAGATTAGTGGCATGATGCCCCAATCATTGGAAGGATGGGAGTGATGAGGAGGAGGTAGGTTAGTATGGTCCCTTAGGAGGAAAAGTGGATTTTAAGGACACATGTGTTCTGTTGAAATGGATAGAAGGATTAGAGGATAGAAGATAGAAGGATATGCAAGGATAGAAAAAGGATGGCTAGATCAGGATAAAAATGGAGGTATGGGAAGATATATTAGAATAGCCATTTTGTTTTGGTGAGAGAAAACTTTATTTGATATTGTACTTGACATTATGCACCAAGGTTTAACAAACCATTGTAATGATGTGTTAAGTGAATAGAGGATTAACCCACAAGAAAATGTCGCATGTAATCATATGCCTTATGACACCATGATTCCATTGTGGAGGTGGATGCAAGGAAAACAATAAGTGAAAAATGATAACACACAAGAAAACAAGCATGCATGCACAAACAAGACAAATAAAAATGAAAGTATTACCTTCAATCAAGCTAAAAACTTGATTGATTAATGATGAGGAGGATAGCATTTTTAATGATGAGAACAAAGCAAGGATTGAGAATGATCTTTCTCATCGATAATATTGTTAATGATAAGAAAAATGCAAGGATGGGGAATGATATATCCCAAGGATGATAATGAATGGGTTTATGGGTGTGATTGTTAGAAATCTGAAATAGATTGAATAACTCAAGGAACTTTTTAAGAGAAAATCAAAGTTACATAAACTAGAAAAATATAAGAATGTAAACCAGGACTCTGAGATATTATGCAATGTCAATATGACAGAATTGCATTAAGAGCTTCCAAGCTCAATGAATCAATGCAAATACAAGCTAGGAAGTGAGTTTATATAGAACCAAGGAGAGGATGTAGGTGGAAAATCCAACCAATGGGAATCAACCACAAAAATTGGGGGATGCCATCAAAAGTGGAAAGTGTTACACCCTTTAAGGAAGGGGACACCACATCACTTATCTCCTAGTAATAAACTCACTTTATTATCCTAAGCAAGCTTAATAAATGTGTAGGAAAATCCTAGGACTAAGGGAAAATAAATTTACCCACTAGGAAAATAAAAACCTACACCAACACCCCCACTAAGCACGGCTTAGAAGGATGTACAAGATGATGGGTTCCAGTAAATGAGGCCATGTTAAGTACCCATGTACATATCAAATCCCCCCCACAAATATAGAAAGAGAAACCCCCCAAAATAGAGAGAAAAGAAGAGAGGGACTAAGTAGCCCCCCAAAGAGGACACCAACCGTACCCCAAGCAAAGCTTCCAAATGAAGGAACTTTCTCTTAGTGAAGGGTTTGGTGAAGATGTCTATAATTTGATATGATGCCAAATAATACTTGAGATCAATTATCTCTAATCTCTGAATGAATTAGCTCCCAAATGTAGTGCATATGGATCTCGATGTGCTTAGTCTATTGATGATGGACCAGATTGCGAGAGATTTGAATCACACTTTGGTTGTCACAATAGATGATTTTGGGATTTCAAAAGGGAATGTTAAACTTAGTGAGAATGTTTTGAAATCAAATGGCCTCAGCATTAATTGCTTCTCAATACTCAACCTCTATAGATGAAAGAGCAATAGTAGACTACTTCTTGCTCGACTAACAAAGTGGACCACAACCAAGGGAAAAGAAATACCCTAAAGTAGACTTGTAATCCTAAGAATAGCTTGCCCAATCTGAATTGATGTGTCCCACCAAGTCAAAGTCCATGCCCACTACATAATGAATCCTATAATTATGAGAACCTTTGATGTAGTGAAGAATCCACTTAGTTGCTTTCCAGTGTAGCTCATATGGCTCCTACATGAATTGAGAGACTGTGCCTACTACATATGAAATGTCATGCCTCATATGATTTAGATAGATGAGACTACCAACAATTTGTCAATACAAAGTGCCATCAACCAAGAGTGTTGTACACTTAGCCTCAAGTTTGACCCCTAGTAAGAATGGAGTTGGTGCAAGATTACAATCATCCATGTGAAACCTTTGAAGCATATCAAGTGCGTACTTAGACCATGCAAGAGTGATATCTGAAGAATATTGAGTAATATCAATCCCCAAAAATTAGCACAACAACCCCAATTTTGACATCAAAAACTAATCATGAAGGACGGTTTTCACTGCCCGAATAGTGGATGAGTGACTTTTGGTGATCAACAAGTCATTAAAACATAGAGAATTAGGAAGGTGTGAGTATCATCTTGCTAAAAAATATAGATATTAGGATCAAAAATGTATTGGTTGAACCCAACTTTTAGAAGGAAGGAATTCATCTTGGCGTACCAATCTGAAGGGGCCTATTTGAGGCCATAGAGAGACTTTCAAAGACGACACACAAGTGAAGGATCTTAAATGAACCCATGTGGTTGCTCCATGTATATCTCCTCCTCAAGATCATTGTGAAGAAAGGCACACTTCACATCCATCTAATGAACATCTCATCTATGTGATGTAGTGAGCAAGGACAAGTCAAATGGAATTCATTTTGGCAATTGGTGCAAAAGTCTCATACTAGTCAATCCATGGAAATTGGGAGACTCCTTTGGACACTAAGCAAGCCTTATGCTTGTCAATTGAACCATCTATTGCATTATTTTTTTTGATAGACCTACTTGCATTGAACAAGTTTCCTTCCCTTAGGAAGTGGGACAAGATCACAAGTGTGGTTCCTCTCCAAGGAATTGAACTCTTCCTGTATTGTTGCATCCCACTTGAGGACACCAAAAGCTTCCCGAAAGTTTTGTGGATCATAAGCTAAAGCAAGGAAGAGATGTGGAGCCTCCTAAAATTGTGATCTTATTCTCCTATGATTTGAAGGACCCCCTACCCAATCCCCTATTGACTGCAATGTTTGATGAACCCAAAGAGGTCCTATGACTAGAGGAGGAGAATCATAATCCTTTGAAGATGAAATATGTGCATCCTTGTGATCATTATCATCATCTAAAGTGGAGGAAGAAGACTCCTCATCATGATCTAAAGGATTATGATCCTCTAAATAATTGCCATCATGACGCAAGGACTCTAAATTGATGGTGGTAGAAGAAGTGTCGAGAGAACTCTCCTCAAAACAAACACTCTTCTCAATGAACAACTCATGTGTGGTAGGGTGAAGAAGCCTATAGCCTTTGACATCATCTAGGTAACTAAAAAATATGTAAGTCTTGCTTTGCAAATCCATAGCCTTATGTTTCTTTGTTGGAATATGTACCCATAAAGTACTAGATCCAAACATTTGAAAGTGCTTAACTAACAGTTTCTGATCGGTCCAAGCTTGAAAAGGAGTTACCCACTTTACAACTTTGTGAGGAACACGATTCTAGATATAGCACACATAGTTAATGGCTTCTATCCAGAAAGGTGGTGCCAAAGACTTGGAGTGAATCATACAATTAGCCATCTCTTTCAAAGACTGATTCTTTTGTTTTGCAACTCCATTTTGCTGAGGATTGTAGGGAACTATATGCTGCAAATCAATGCCCTCTGAAGCACAATACCACACAAACCTATGGTTGACACATTCCCCCCCATTATCTATACTTAGAACTTTGATATATTTTCAAGTTTGTTTCTCTACAAAAGCCTTGCACTCCAAGAATGAATCAAAGACTTTAGAATTTTGTTTGAGAAAGTACAAATGGTGTACTTGAAAAAATCATCAATGAATGTCAAAACATATAGGGATCTATTGAAAGATGGATGTGGAAATAGTTGTACCAAATCACTGTGTACCAACTCTGAAATATGTGAGGCTCTCCAAGCTTTTCCTTTGTCAAACTTCTTTTTTGGATGCTTGACAAGAATGAAACCATGACAAACACCTTTAGAAAAGTGAACTGTAAGCAATCTTGTAACCATGTCTTATTTGTTGAGGTTCTGCAAGTAGCAGTAGTTCAAGTGGCCAAACCATTAATGCCACAAATTAATCACATTATCTAAGTGAGTGAGAAAAATAGTCAAAGGTGGATCAAGAACAAAGTGATAGAATAAATAAAGTCAAGACTCATGATCTACTCTCCCAACTACAATAGTATAATCATTGTGTGTCTCATGAATCACCACTAAATCAAGATTAAACTCAACTCTCTTGCATGTACCTGTGTGAGTGATTTGATAGATCGATAGGAGATTAGTTGATAATGAGGGAACACAAAGAACATCTTGAAATGTGCCATCCCCCATATCAATAGACCCTCTCCCACACACCTCAACTAGATTGTTTTCACCCATCAAAATGGAAGGAACAGAACATAGCTCCAAATATTCAAGTTCATCTTTAGTTGAAGTTGTTATCTCCTAGAAATGCACCCTATGCAAAGTTATAAAAACTAAGCTTTCTAGAGAAACATGGGATCATTTCAAGGCTGTGGGTCACCTAAAGTTGAAATGAACCTCTGGAGAAGGCTGGCTTCCTTTGGTATCACCTAAACTACTGATTCTGTAAAGGAAAAGGGAGAAGGAGTTCATAAAAATAAAATTAAATACTATGGTGATACACCGAAATGACAAGAAATCGTGAAATGAAAACAAGATGAACATACACTGGGAAACTAATGGTAGTTATTTCACTTACTCAACATAACCTCTTTAGACTTATGCATCATTCTTAAAAGGCTTGATCTACATATATATCTTAAGAAGGAAAGATAAATTTCACAGCTTTAAGGTATGAATGCAGACTTAGAAAACACAGTTGAAAACTTGCATAAGCTAAAAATACAGAAATGAGAGTAGTCTGAACATTAACACTGGCTTCCAAGGTAAACTCTATGTTGTATTCTAGATTCTAGTTGAGTTACAACACATACATCGGCTAAGAGAGGATTGCTAAAAACCACTAACTCTTTTGAATGCATAGTCCAAACTCCTTTACAAAGAGGCAAAAATGCCATATATACAAAAAAATATCAGCCTCCGAAAAAAATCTCCCCTTAGATCTTTTGAATGAAGTTAATGTTGTATTAAATGCGCGTCCCTGTTGTCCATGTCGGTGAAGAGTTGCTCCAGGAAAGGCCTCCTTGATCTTTTGCAACTACCGCATTCACTTCTAGTCTTCGTGTCCACCTTCGAATCTCCTTATCGAGTTGCTTTGAATGCTTCTGAGCTCAGGGCAGATCCACGTCATGTTCACTCTGCTGATCTTCTTGGCACCGGTCAAGCTGCCAATGGTCCACCTATAGCTCCCACTGATTGGTCGAACAGATGCCACACAAGCTACTTCGGGCGGTCAAAAGCTCTTCATCAGAATCGCATCTCGGTGAGACACTAGAAGTGTCTCGCCGATGCGATTATGCCCCTCTACAGCTATCGGCATAACATGAAACCATTGATGAGAGTTCATAGTGAGCCCAAAATTCATATCGATATCACCTTTTCCATGGGCAAGTCGATCGCTATCGGAAAGACACAACACTCTCGGTAGGACCTCACAGCGAAGGCAAAAATCATACCGATATCCACAGTGGTCGCCAAGACAATTGCTATCGGGAAGACCTTTTGCAGAAGGCAATATCCTTTGGTGAGCTCATTTCTTTATCTGTCTGCAAGACCCTAGGGGGTTAGGAAGACTTCGCGCCGAACTCCCATCTTGTCGCTGAGACCACTTCTTGTAGGCCAAACATCATGCCGAAGTCAACTCCGTGGTCAGGAGTCTTACCGATTCCAAATGTCCATTTGGCAAGACCATCAGTGGTCGGAAAGACCTTACACTAAGCGCCAAACATTACATCAAGCCCCCTTTTGTTTCAGTGAAACCACCCTCGGTCGGGGAGACATCTCCCCAAAGACATCACCATTCACCGAGACCACACCATGTCGGCAAGACATTTCACTGAAGCTTTTTCCTTCACCGAGACTGCTTCACTTCGGCGAGACCTCACTCTGAAGTCAACACTTTCTCCCCGAAGACGGCCTTGTGAACAACTATCAGGGAGACCTTTATCTATTGGCAAGTCATCATGGCGGGTTCCATTAGTCATACTAAAGGTTCAAAACATGTCGGCGAGACAAACAAGCATCGGCAAGACATTTCGTCGAGCTCGAAACATTTCGGCGAGCTCAGACCACTTGTACACAATAGTCGGCGAGACTCATCGGGTCGGGGATACTTCTTTCCAAAGCAGAGAGATACACAAAGACTCACGGCGATTAAAATGTCTGGCCGACTAAGACATAATGAATAGAACCCCTGCTAGTCGGCGAGACAACTAGAAGGTCTTGCCAACTTCTTCTCTAATGAGTTTTTTCGCCAAAACTGATTCAAGGATGCCTTCTGATAGACCTCCTCGTGAAATACCCTTGGGTGCATGATCCAACCCTTGATGCAAATGTCCCATTTGGCCTTCTTGTCCATCTGAAACATAATTTATCCTGCCTGATTGAGCCCGTAGGTGAAAATCAGGTAACATTTCTGGCGACCTTTTGCTGGATGTTTGCCTGCTGAACATGGAAACCAGTAGCCTAAACTTGTCCATTGGGAATGGAGTCATTGGAAAAACTGAGGAACGGACTTGGAGCAGCCATGTACATGAATATAACACATTTGTGACTCAAGAAATAGATCACTTGGAAATTTATTGAAAATAGGAAAAATTGTTGAATGGAAACTACTTATTTGTGTTGGAACAACACTTAGGGAATTGAAACAGCAACTAAGCCTACCCTATACTAACCAGTGAGAAAATGGTCAAACAAAACCATTCACAGGATTAGCTGCCCTTTCTTTTCAAAGTATAATGACTGGCATACTCAAGGACAGCTAAGTAAAAATGATACACAGAAAAATGTTTAACAAGATGATGCACTGCCTCTTGAAAGAGGTGAATAACTTCACTTACCTCACTAAACAGACCATATGTTTTTTCAATCAAGGAGGATAGGTCAACTGAACATACTCTTGTTTGGCTGTCAGTGCATCCTTGATAACATTCTCTATTGTGTCTTCATGTGTGAGTGCATGATTGAGCATTGGTGTTGTATTATACTCCATCTGGGCTAGGTATCTGATTGGACATCCTCTGGTAAAGGCAAAGCTTGAACTTTTCTTCCTGATCTCTTGCTCATGGGCTATCACTTTATCACCTTGTTGGCTGGAAAGGTATAACCCTTGTGGCTGACTTGATGGAAAAGTAGTAACCTCCTCAGTATGCTCATGCTTTCCAAAATGAACACTCACTTCTTCGATGGAGAATGATGAGATGGCTTCCTCCAACACACCTTCAATCAATTCATCAACCTCAGGCTCTTTTATAGACCAGAATGGAAGCTGCTTATAATTCTCATCATTACTAGAAGAATTACATTCTGATTCAGGCTTGTCTTTTTCAACGAAAGAAGACAACAATTCAAGTGGTGATGAAGTCTCAAGTTCTTTTGTAGAATGGAATGGAAGCTCCTCCAACCAGTTATAACCTTGCAAATCAGGCTCATTAGGCTCCTCCTGCTGTTTCAGCATTTGTTCAAGTTTATGAACCTATTGTTCTAGTTCATCATGACTATCAACTACTTTTGAGTCTTCATAAGGATCAAAATTAGCTTCCTCCTCAAAAAACTCAACAGTAGCTTTTTCAACCACAACATGTTCGAAAACATCAAAGCTCTCACCCTGGAGAATAGAAACAGGTTCAATTTCAGGCTTTTCTTCCTGAATTAAGGCCCTATTGTCTTGCTGATTATCATCAATTAGCAACCCACCCATGCTTTCTTGTTGTTCAATCATTTGTTGTTGTTGTTGTTGTTGTCTATATTCCTCCATAGCTAGATGTAGCAAATCAATATTTTTAGTCTCCTCCAAGTTGAGTGAGTTGTACTGGTCAAAGCTCTGCCCTTCTTTTACTTCCTGGATGCCAGAGCATGATTTCATTTGCATGATAGGTGAAGGAAACTCACAAGGTGACTGAAATGGGACTTTCCAACTTGGAATCCTGAGGGTAGAAGACTTATTGATAGGCTCACTAAAGAGCTTGGAAGGTTTCTCTTGTTTAAAGCTAGGAAACCTATATCTGGAAGCATCCTCTTTCACCGGATGATTCAACATTATAGGAGGAGGTGAGCTGAAACTAAGAATGGAAAGGGTCGCCTGTGTCTCATATCTTTGTGCTTGATAATCTAAATAAGCCCGACTACCTTGTACCTGAGCAGATAAGAATTTCATTTTCTCCTCTTTGGCTGTTATCTCTCTCTCAAGATCTTCTTCAAACTGAGATCCCAACTCCTGGTGCTATGAAATAAGCTTTTTTTGTTTCTTGACATTGACCAACATGCCATACATGTAGGAGAACACCTTACTGACATCATTAATCTGCATATGTTCAAACCTCTGGCTCAAAGCCCACAACACATGATCAAAATGCTGGAGTAGGTCCATTATAGCTTGGCAAGGATGCTTTAGAGGTTGATTATGTAAATAATCATGCTGGTTAGCATCAAAAACCTCCTCCTGGGGTTGATTTTGATTATATAATGGTTGACATAAAGGTTGACTAGGAGTGGGAGGGTGGGAAACATGATGAAAATACTGATAATCTGCTGATACCGGGTCATTTGACATAAAAACAACAGGTCGTTCTATATAGTATGGCTGATGAGAGGATATATACACATGACTCTCATGAAATGGAGGAGGCAAGTCACTATATTTCTGATAACTAAACATTGTAGAGATAAGACATGAGGTATAACAAGGCTAAAGATCAAACCTTATTAATTACAGACACCTGGGCTGCTGAAACCAGTTGTTATGAAGTTGGAGTCGCCATGATATGTTGATATTTTACCTCTTAAAGGCCTAAAATTTACTGGCTGCATATCAAAAACTAGTAATAGACATGTAATTTTCAAACTGTCTGTTCGACAGTCCCACCAGGCGTGCAAAAAATTGTTCTCCTAGAAATGTACCCTATGCAAAGTTATAAAAACTGAGCTTTCTAGAGAAACATGGGATCATTTCAAGCCTATGGGTCACCTAAAGTTGAAATGAACCTCTAGAGAAGGCCGGCTTCCTTTGGTATCACCTAAACTACTGATTCTATAAAGGGAAAGGGAGAAGGAGTTCACAAAAATAAAATTAAATACTATGTTGATACAGCGAAATGACAAGAAATCGTGAAATGAAAACAAGATGAACATACACTGGGAAACTAATGGTAGCTATTTCACTTACTCAACATAACCTCTTTAGACTTATGCATCATTCTTAAAAGGCTTGATCTACATATATATCTTAAGAAGGAAAGATAAATTTCACAGCTTTAAGGTATGAATGCAGACTTAGAAAACACAGTTGAAAACTTGCATAAGCTAAAAATACATAAATGAGAGTAGTCTGAACATTAACACTGGCTTCTAAGGTAAACTCTATGTTGTATTCCAGATTCCAGTTGAGTTACAAAACATACATCGGGTGAGAGAGGATTGCTAAAAACCACTAACTCTTCTGAATGCATAGTCTGAACTCCTTTACAAAGAGGCAAAAATGCCATATATGCAAAAAGATATCGGCCCCTTAGGGCTTACAAAATATCAGCCTCCGAAAAAAATCTCCCCTTAGATCTTTCGAATGAAGTAAATGTTGTATTACACGTGCATCCCTGTTGTCCATGTCAATGAATAGTTGCTCCAGGAAAGGCCTCCTTGATCTTTTGCAGCTAAAGCATTCACTTCTGGTCTTCGTGTCCACCTTCAAATCTCCTTATCGTGCTGCTTTGAATGCTTCTGAGCTCAGGGAAGATCCACGTCATGTTCACTCTGCTAATCTTCTTGGCACCGGTCAAGCTACCAACGGTCTGCCTGTAGCTCCCCCTGATTGGTCAAACAAATGTCACACAAGCTACTTCGGGTGGTCAAAAGCTCTTCATCAGAATCGCATCTCGATGAGACACTAGAAGTGTCTCGCCGATGTGATTACGCCCCTCTGTAGCTATCGGCATAACATGAAACCATCGATGAGAGTTCATAGAGAGCCCAAAATTCATACCGATATCGCCTTTTCCATGGGAAAGTTGATTGTTATTGGCAAGACACAACACTCTCGGTAGGACCTCACAGTGAAGGAAAAAGTCATACCGATATCCACAGTGGTCACCGAAATAATCACTATCGGGAAGACCTTTTGCCGAAGGCAATATCCTTCGGCGAGCTCATTTCTTTATCTGTCGGCAAGACCCTAGGGGGTCGGGAAGACTTCGCACTGAACTCCCATCTTGTCGCTGAGACCGCTTCTTGTTGGCCATACATCATGCCAAAGTCAACTCCATGGCCAAGAGTCTTACCGATTCCAAATGTCCATTCAGCAAGACCATCAGTGGTTGGAAAGACCTTACACTGAGTGCCAAACATTACATTGAGCCCCCTTTTTATTTCAGCGAAACCACCCTCGGTCGGGGAAACATCTCCCCGAAGACATCACCATTCACCGAGACCACACCATGTCGGCAAGACATTTCGCCGAAGCTTTTTCCTTCACCGAGATTGCTTCACTTTGGTGAGACCTCACTCTGAAGTCAACACTTTCTCCCTGAAGATGGCCTTGTGAACAACTATCAGGGAGACCTTTATCTATCGGTAGGTCATCATGGCGGGTTCCATTAGTCATACCGAAGGTTCAAAACATGTCGGCGAGACAAACAAGCATAGGCAAGACATTTCGCCGAGCTCAAAACATTTCAGCGAGCTCATACCACTTGTACACAACAGTCGGCGAGACTCATTAGGTTGGGGAGACTTATTTCCAAAGTGGAGAGATACACACAGGGATTAAAATGTCTAGCCGACTGAGACATAATGAATAGAACCCCTGCTAGTCAGCGAGACAATTGGAAGGTCTTTCCGACTTCTTCTCTAATGAGTTTTTCTGCCAAAACTGATTGAGGGATGCCTTCTGATAGACCTCCTCATGAAATATCCTCGGGTGCATGATCCAACCCTTGATGTAAATGTCCCATTTGGCCTTCTTTTCCATCTGAAACATAATTTATCCTACCTAATTAAGCCTGTAGGTGAAAATTGGGTAACAGAAGCCATGTGGTGTGAGGCACCTGAATCAAGAGCCCATGTGGATGGTGGAGAAGCAACTGCTGCAAGGGCCTTTCCCTTTCCTTTCCCCTTGTTGTCTTTGGCCTTGTGAGAACCCTCTTTTGAACTTTGTTTGATGGAATCAGGAACACTGAGATTATTCTTCTCAATAATGTGCATCAAATGATCAACTTATTTCTTCAAACATTTTTGTTCATCATGAACAAGTTTCTTACAATAGGCACATTTGACCTTCTCTTTCTTAGGCTTGTCACCTTTTGAAGATTAGGTTTCACTGGTTTCTCTTGGGGTAGCTGATTTTTTATTCTTCTTCTCTTTACTATTCTTTTGTTTCTTATCCTTATTACTACTTTTTCCTCATTGTTCATTTGTGCCAAGATTGGTAGCCAAGGCATGTGACTTAGAAGATTTAATTTTACTCATCTGAATTAGATTATCTTGCTCTCATGTGAGAGAAGTAGCAAAATCATCCAAAGATGGCATTTTGAATTGAGACCCAAGTGCATCCTCAATAGCATAGAAGGTAGAAACAAATAATGAATATTCAAAACTTAGCTTTTTGAGAATACTTGGTTGAGATGCTTCATAAAGTGGGTATTTGTGCCACTAAGCCCTGGTGGAAGGATTGGAAGTGGTACCCAAACACACCATTCCAGAACTACAAGCCTCAACTTGGTTATTAGTGGCTATCACCACACTTTCTGATGATTGACATTGAGAAATGCCTGCATATTTTCTCATGACCATATTGATAAATTTGTTTCTCTATATTCTAAAGAAATTATTTTCTCTAATGTTCTTTTTGAGAATCAAGTGAAATCAAACAAAGTTGTGCTTGAAGTTGCTCACCTTTAGGAGCTCTTGGACCACTTGGGCAATGCCCCTTGCACTATGGTGCATGTGCCTTCCTTGCCCACTTATTCCTGGGGCTGGTCACCCTCACGGGGATGACGACAAATTGGCTCTACCATGGACTCTCATCCCCACTATCAAGCTCCTCCTCGGCATGGCTCTCACCCTCCTTGACAATCGCCTTCTCCTCCTCCGCGGGCTAACCTGGGGTGGCCTTCTGGAGGGATGACAGGGGGTGGTTGTGACACTTTTGGGTGGCCTTCTAGTAGTGCTCTTGGTGGCGGTTCTGGTTGTTTGGATACTAATAAATGGTTCCCATAGTTGGATTTATCAATCTCACCTCGTTGGGAGGACAAAGATAAAGAAAAAGATGATGACAGTTGGGCTCCCCTTGACATCACTCCAGACCTCGTTGATGTATGGGGGAAGAAATTGGATGACAGGGACCCTCCGCCCTCTGTTGGCTTTGCTATGGCTGCTTTATGAAATTTTATTTTGTTGTTTGTAATATTTCTTTCTTTCTAGGCTCGACCCATGTGACTTTGGATTTTTGGGTGCTGCCCATGTGACTCTTGGGGCATGCCTTCTTACCACCCATCTTTTTTTTGTGAATATGTATTTCTATCTTTTTAATTAATATAGAGATAATGCCTATTCATAAAAAAAAAGACTTTTCCATTTTGCTCAAATGGACCAAAAACCCCTATCCTCATATAAAATTTGTCTATTTTAGACGAATTTGATTTTTGATTAATTTTTATTTTGCTAGGGGGTCGTCACTACAGGCTAAAATTAAGCCAATTTTTTAAACAATATAACTTTTTGCCACGATGTCCGTTTTTGCAAACGAGATATTGTTGGAAAGATGGAGACGATCACTTTCCATCCATGAAGGTATTGAAAATAAAATTTTCCATTTTCTACCAAATATTGTTGACTGAAGTTGTTTGTTGCAAATTTCTTCAAAAATTCATAACTTTTGCCTCAATGCTCCATTTTTCAAATACAAATAGGTGTTGGAAAGGTATTGAAGAGGACTATATAGATATAAGGCTAATTTTTCTATATTTTATCTTAGGTTCATTTTATGTAAAATTTATAATTTTGGCTATTTTGAGCCTATTGAGCATTGTATCTTGGAAAAGGATTTGTAATTGCATTGAACTATAAAGTGCCAACCTTAAATAATATTTGGGGGGTGATCTTTGATACTAGTGAAAACTTGCATTCACTTTATTTTCACATTTTATTTTGCATTTCTTTATCGTGTATTCAATAAAAGTTCCTACGCTAACTGCATACAAGTATTTTGAGTAGGAATCACAAATGAATATTCACTTAAGAAGTCTTGGTTTGCATAGAATAGCAATGAGACTTGAAACTAAACCAAATAAAGATGAAGAAAATCCTAAGTGGTTTAACATATGTGATGAAGCATATGGAGCATTGTGTTTATTTATATCTCTTGATTTTCTCTTTCATATTGAATCTTTGAATACTCCAAATGAAATATGGAAAAAGCTAGAATCTCTTTTTGACACTCAAGATTCCATGAGAGGTCATATGTTGGAGAATGAACTAATCAGTTTAAATCCAGGATACTTCAACATAATTCAGGATTTCTTCACCAAATTGAAATCACTAAGGCTACAACTACAACAATGTGGAATTGATAAGAAATATGAACAACTGATTCAATAGCATTCACCATGCCGTCGTAAGTTTCACAGTCATTGTTTTGAAACCCATAATGGGCACATAAGGCCTCCCAAGGTAAAATACGCATAGTGGGTATGTGAAATAAGTGGTGAAGGGTCTAGATACCCTTCTTGTGAAACCTAAGAGCCTGAAGCTAGGGAAGCTTGGCCAAGGGTCGACCAACATTGGAAAACAAAGGATACCACCACACATTTTGTTGATTAAGCAAGATCCCATCACGAAAGCCAGAGCCAAACCAGTGGAGACAAGGCTTAATCGCCTCCCAGGCTCTCCAAATACTCTTGGCCATGAAAGTTCCCACAATTTGGACTAGTTCCCTCATAACAAGGAGGGTTTGAAAACCAATTTCCTTCCAAGAAGGTATGTGCACAAGAAAGTTAGACTGAATACAATACCTGAGGAGGACTTTCTAGGCCTCATCGCTAGTAAGTGCTCTAATAACCCACTTGACACAACGAGCAATCCCTTGTTGCTGACTGGAGAGAAGGACAAGCCCACCAGAATCTTTGGATAGGCAGCAAAACCTGTAGGTAACGTAGTGAAATCCTTGGTGAGTCTCAGAAGAAGCTCAAAAAATTATGCAGTAGCTTCTCAAGTTTAGCATATGAGGCCTTTGAAGGGGCTCAATAGGAAGAATAATACACATGTGTCGTTGCAAGGACCTTAGAACAAATCTAGAACTTACTAGCTAGAGAAAGTGATTTGGTAATCCAGAAAGCAAGTTTTTGCTCAATTTGAGAAAGAACCACTTGCCAAAGATCAACGGAAGAAGCCTAAAAGGCAAAAGGAATGCTCATAAACCAAAAGGTTTCACTAAGAGTAATCCACTTCCAGCCATAATGTTGAATCCAGTGAGGACTGGGTAGGATGGACTGTCTGTAGCACAAGGTTTTGTGCCATTGGATGGAAAAATTGGAAGCCAAGCAGAAAGTCTCAAGAAAGTCAAGAGCAGCTTTGCCATTATTTTCCTCTTCCAAAAGAGTGAGAAAAGAATCATCGACAAAGTGGTCATTAACCAGCTAGGCTAGTGAATTAGGCAAACAAATGCCACGAACCTGCCTCTGGGAAACAACATGAGACAACAAATACCCAAAGCCTTTAGCGGCAAGCACATAAAGCAAGGGGGCAAGTGGGCAACCTTGGCGAATAGAATGAAACAAACCAAAGGAAGGGGACTAGCAACCATTAATGGTGATGCAAGCGGAGGCATCAAAGAACAACATTTGCACAACCTTTATGAATTAAGGACCAAAGCCCAAGGTAGACAACATGGCAAGTATGAAAGGCCATTCAATGCAATCATAAGCTTTAGAAAAATCAATTTTAATAAAAAATAGCTTTTTAATTGGAGTGTCTCGCCCATTCCATGCCTTCCCAGACAACAATAATGATGTCTAAGATGAACCTGGACTTAATAAATCTAGTTTGCTCTAGGCACATAATTTGAGGCAAAAGATGGTAGATTTTCAAGGTAAGGGCTTCGGTAATGATTTTGTAAGAGACATTGAGGAGCGTGATGGGTCTCCAGTCACAGATATCCTTGGGATCACCAAATTTAGGTATGAATTTAATATTGCTCTTATTAATAAGATTTCCCTAGAGTTTTAGAATGAAAAGCTTCAAAGTAGACCTTATGCAAATCTTTCCTAGCATAGTCCCAAAGGGCTTTGAAAAACTCGCATGAGAAACCATTATTGCCTGGGGCTTTACCATCGGCCATAGTGCTGACAGCTTCTTTAAGATCTTCAATTATGAGCAATCACTCGTAGAAGGCTTTATGGGATGAGGAAAGCCTATTTGGCACAACAGCAAGACAATCTTGAAGCGCTTGATGCCAGTTCAGAGTGTACTCTTGAGCTGTGAACACCTACTCATAATGACTAACAAAAGCCTAGAGAATGCTAGGCAATTCTAAAAGGATAACATTGCCTTCTTTGATTTGTTTGATACCAAGAGATGAGTGCCTAGATCAAAGATCCATGAAGAATTCTTTCGAGGAACGATCTCCAATTTTAAGCCAATATATCATGGCCTTGATTTATGCTCCTCTGACAGCATAGTTATCAGCAATTTGTCTTTTATGCCATAGCTCTATAATCCTAACTTGCAGAGAAGGAGAAAAGGGGTTAGTTGCCAAGGTCTCAGTGGTAGTACGAAGGTCAAACGTGGTTGCTTCATAAGACTATCTGCAAAAGATGGCCAACTGGCACCCATAAATACAGAGAAACCTTGCGGTGTGAGTGACAACATCATTCCACCAAATAATCCAACATGTATTGTGAGGTGACCTACATTCCAAATTCCAAACGGTACAGATGAGGGCCAGCGTGGGTTGGTGACTCAGCAAGGAAGTGTTGAAAAAGAACTAGGTCTTGTTGGCATGAGGCTGCTTTAATTCCCATTCAATGCAAAATGTAATGGGATAGTGGTCTGACAATGTCACATCCACTAACGGCCTTACAGGAAGTGACAAAGAGCTAGCAAAAGAGAAAAAAGATTGAGTCAAGATCATAGCATGATCAAGGTGCTTAAATATCCTATTAGACCTAGCTCGATAATTGTACCAAGTGTGCCAAAGAGAATGAGAGTGGCAACAACCAATATTGGGGTCGAAAAGACCTAATTTATTATGCATGTAGTACCAAGCGTCTCTTTTTCCAACTTCCCACCGAAATGGTAGAGTACCATATTTTTCATATGCCATCTCAACCATATTGAAATCCCCACAAAGCAGCCAAGTTGCAGCTGGAAGTGAATCAAAAATCCATCACTAGAGAAGAGATATTTCAACAACATCATTTGAGGCATATACATTAATAATCCCAAAGGAATGATTATCAATGTTGAGAAGAATCTAGACAAGCCGATGTGTGGGATCAGACCCATGATCAACCACACAAGCATGCCACCAAGGGGACAAAAGGTTGACCGCTCTACCACGTCCAACCCTCATGTTCGGTACAATACATTTTACTAGCTGGCCAAATAGAGCGACAAGCCAAAGCAAGCAAAAAACCAACAACTTTCAATTCTTGAAGACACAAAACATCAACACTAGCATACTTTTGAAGAGTATTTCTAACAAAATACTTCCTAGAGAGGTCTGTCAGACCTTGAACATTCCATAAAAGGAAAATCATGAATGAAACTCCTTTGTATCATTGGAGTCCGAATCCTCATCTAGAGAGAAGTGATTTTGTAAAATTTTGGTGGAACTGAACCAATTTGAATAGTTGGAGATGAATGTCTTTGTTTCTCCTACACATATTCTCCTTCTTCCAAAGGTTGATAAGGACTTCGAGACCTCCTATGAACTCTCAACACGAGAGGAGACTCAATCGGCTATGCTATCATAATTGAGGTAGGCTAAGGCATAGCCTTAGGCCTTAGCCACACTGAAGTGCTATTCTGGATTTCCTTCCTCTTCGTAGAAGGGTTTGAAACTTCTTTCGCCAACTTGGGGGTTTTGGAAACTGTCTTTGAGCTATTGGACTTTTTTTTTGGTTGGTAACTATTGTCGATTTTTCCTTTGGTTTGGCGGCAACACCTTCCGCCTAACAAGGCTTATCAGCATCTCGTGGTGGTGAGGGAGTATGGGGGACTACTAGAGGGAAATCCTTAATCTTATGGTTAGTCGATTGACATCTATAACAAGTATACTGTAGATTAAAATAAGTGACCTTATGGGTAATGCCAAAAAGAGCTAGTTTGAATATCAATGGACTCTTTCAAATCCTGTGAAAGGTCCATTTTGACACAAATTCACTTTTTAAGGAAAGCTTGAAAGAACCTATCTGGTTCAACACAAATAACACTCCCCAAAGAGGAAGTAATATGCTGCAAGAAATACACACAAGGCAACAACAAACCAGGAAACTCAATCCAGACTGGGACCCACAACTTGGTGTCATCTGAGATAGCGAAGTCCTAAGTCCATGGCTGGAAAACCAGCAAAAAGGACCAGACATACTAAGGACCATGGTTCAGGACTGCCTGAACATGACTGACCTCCGCAAAGTGAAAGAAAAAAACCCTTAGTCAAATTTTGGACCATATCAAGGTAGACCCCATGGGGGACCCAAGACTTTTGAACCCACTCTTTAAGCACATGTTTATGGGGAGTCCTGCCAACAAAATAACCAACAAGAGTATGTTGCTCTAACCATTGACATGTAGAATCAAAATCTGGCATGAGTAAAACCACATCAGTCGAGGAGTCAAAATACTTACCTCATGGAACACTTTCAAAACAATTTTGTTTGGGATGCTTGTTCGAGGGGAAGCCATTGAGCAAAGTCGTTGAACCACCAACACTAGCAAGAACTAATGGGTTAGAGCGAGTTGAAGGCATAATAAAACCAAAAAAATTGCAGTAAATGCGGTTGTACACATAGTAAATGAGAAATTTTGCACCTAAGATGCGATATGATGCAAGAGGGGCCAAGAATGACCGCAGACACAAGAAACTCTAGCAGAGCTCATTCACCTCCTCCTTCGTTGGAAAAGTTTTTTTTGACTGAAAATGCTCCAATAAAAAGTTATTCACCAAATCTGAGCTTCAAATCTCCATTTGCAATTATGTCAAATAATCTCCAATTAGGATGAAACAAAATTCAATCTTGACATTCTTGAGTCTTTTGGATGCATTGGAATAGTCAAAAATGTTGTCAGTATAACCAAAAGTGTTGCAATCACCTGGATCTCACAAAACACATATGCAATATGAAGAGGTTATTAGATCTTTGCAAATCCTTTTTGATTCTCTAGATCGTTCAAAACACAAGAGAAAAGAATACAAGAATTTACAAGATCTTTACATGAAAACTCAATCTCTCAATTAGAAATCTATGAAATTGAATTTCTCAAAACAAAAGCTTTGATGCCATGTTAGAAATCTGAAATAGATTGAATAACCCAAGGAACTTTTTAAGAGAAAATAAAAGTTACATAAATTGAAAAAACATAAGAATGTAAATTAGGACTCTGAGAGATTATGCAATATCGATATGACAAAAATGCATTAAGAGATTCCAAGCTGAATGAATTAGTACAAAAGATCAATGAATCAATGCAGACACACACTAGGTAGTGAATTTATATAGAACTAAGGAGAGGATGTAGGTGGAAAATCCAACCAATAGGAATCAACCACAAAAAGTGGAGGATGCCACCAAAAGTGGAAATTGTTCCACCCTTTAAGGAAGGGGACACCACATCACGTATCTCCTAGTAATAAACTCACTTTATTATCCTAAGAAAGCTTAATAAAAGTGTAGGAAAAACCTAGGACTAAGGGAAAATAAATTAACCCACTAGAAAAATAAAAACCTACACCAAAATTGATTAATTAAATTAATCACACTTAGTTGTGTGCAAAGAATTATTTTAGTTAATTAATTAATGGGATTTGAGGCAAAAAAGTGGAAATACACAAATAATTTGCATTTATTAAATTCTTGTGGGATAGAAATATATTTAAGTTGAATATAATTAAATAAATTAAAGGTGAACGATGAGATTATTGATGAATTAATTAAAATAAATTTATTTAAATAATGCTTGGAATAGGGTAAATTTTTACTTGGTTAGGTGTGGAAAACTTTAGGTATCTACATTTTACCATGTTTTGAGATAGTATTGTGACTAGATAAAGAAGTTTCATTTCAAAGAGGGATAAAATATATTACTTAGAAAGGGGTGAGACTAGTACCATGATGCCCCAATCATTGAAAGAATGGGAGTGACAATGAGGAGGGAGGATAGTATGCCCCTTCAGGAGGATAGGTGAGTTAAGAGAACACAATTGCACCCTTAAAATGGATAGAAGGATTAAAGTAGAGAAGATAGAAGTAGATGCAAGGATAAAAAAAGTATGGCTAGATTAAGATGAGAATGATGGAAGGATGGGAATATGGAGTAGGATATTTATGTTGTTTTGGTGAGAGAAAACTTTATTTGATATTTACTTGGAATTATGCACCAAGGTATAAGGAACTAAGGTGACAATATGCCAAGTGCATAGAGGATTGACCCAAAAGAAAAGGTTGCATATAAGTATATGCTTTATGACACCATTAAATGGAAGGCCATGATGTCATTGTGGTACTATGATACAAATACAATGATAAATGCAAAGAAATAGTAATAAACACTCAAAAAATAATAATTGTGCACAAACGAGACAAAGAAAAACAAAGATGTTTCTCCTATAAACCTAAAAACCCGATTGATTGATGATAATGATGACAAGGATAGAATTGTTAATCATAAAGACAAATGCAAGGATTAGGAAAAATATTTTCCATTGACAATGTTGTTAATGATAAGAACAATGCAAGGATGAGGAATGATATATCACATGGATGATAATGAGAGTAAAGTGGATCAATGTTTTCAATAAGGTTGGGAACAAGACCAATGGATTCCTTTAGATGTTGCAAGAGGTTGCATACCTAGATTGCTTGTGGGTGGAGGGATAATTTTGGGATGCTTTGGGGTACTTATGAGATGAGAGTTAGTTTGAGAGGATTATTTTGGATTGATGGTCATTTAGGATAGGGAGATGGGATTGAAAATCATTTAGGGTGATTATGTCATTTAGGATAGGGATATGGAAATGGAGGTTATTTAGGGAGATTGGAGGGTTATTTAGGGGGATTGAAGGGCCATTAAGGATGGGGAGATGGATTTATAGGTCATATGGGAGGATTGGAGGATCATTTAGGATGAGGAGATGATGATTTCATTTAGAATAGGGAGATATAAGGTTGTTTAGGGGGAGTGGAAGTTTGTTTAGGAAAGGTAAATTGATTTACAGGCTATTTAAGGGGATTAAAGGGTTGTTTAGGGATATTAAAGGGCCATTTAGGATGAGTAGATTAACTTGAAGGCCATTTAAGAGGATTAAAGGATCATTTAGGATGGGGGATATTATTGGAGGTCATTTAAGGTTATTATAGAGTTTTTTAGTCTTGAGGATGGAATTGATAGTAATTTAAGATGGGTAGATGAATGAAACCAATGAAAAGGGAGAACCAAGGTCACAAACAAGGATGAAAAGATGGAGGATTTGATTAGGTGTGAGATAGGATGAGGATTGAATGAAATATAAGTATTATTGGTTGGAGGATAGGACATAGGTGGAGGATGGGAGAAAATTCCAAGGACTATGTCACATAGGATTAACATACCCCATGCCAAATGGGTTGTGGTGGATAAGATGGAGGAATTGCAGAGAAAGTGAGTTTTATATTGTCCAAAGCATGCTTGTATGTTTTCCCTTGTCATTATAAAGATAAAAGGAGGATGGATGGATAGGGTAGGATGAGATATGATGGAGAGATATGTGGATAGAAGGGAGGGGATAGGTAGATAAGATGGAGGAGATGGGATGAAGTAGGGAGGATGACTAGAGCTTTCCCTTAAGTTTAGAGTGTAAGTGGATGGGGGGATTTACACACAATGCATTTTTCCAAGTTTTCATCATTGTACTTACTTAAGGTGCCGCTACGAGTGTTTTTCACCATCGGATGGACTATTTCTTTTTATTTATTTATTTTTCTATTTTTTTGACATGTTTTCTTTTGGATTTTGGGATGGGATGGAATTTTGGATTTAGATAGGGGATAGAGGAATATTTAGATAGGAAAGAGAGATGGTGGAAGGACTCAAGTGTTGGTTTCCATGGATAATGTCCTTGTTGAATAACAATTTCCATGGGTCATGGAAAGTCTTGTGGTGCTCAAAAATGTGGGTGAATGCTAACAAGGAAGATAGAATGGATGGAAGAAAGGATGAATGGAGCTTTAGCTTAAGTGTAGATTTTAAGTGGAGGGTGGATTTACACATGATGCATGTTTTCCAATTTTTCATCATGGTACTTGCTATAGGTGCCACAACTAGTGGTTTTCACCATTGGATGTATTATTTTTCTCTTTTTTTATTTTTCTATTTTTGACATGTTTGCTTTTGAATTGTGGGATGGGATAGAGTTTTGGATTTAGATAGGGGATGGAGGAATATGTAGATAGGAAAGGGAGATGGAGGAATGACTCAAGAGTTGGTTTCCATGGACAGTATCCCTTGTTGAATAACTATTTCCATGGACCATGGCAAGTCTTGTGCTCATAAAAATTGGTGAATTCTAACAAGAAAGATAGAATGGGTGGGAGGATATTAAATTAAATAATGGGATGGTTAAATTTTTTTTTGAGATATTAGATTAAAGGGGCGGGATGGTAGATGGATTTTGTGTGGTGGATGGATATGTATGGATAAAAGAATGGGATGGTGGTGTTATGAGGGAATTTTGTTAGGACCAAAATTGGCACACGCCATGATGGATGTTGAAACTTTGGATTAGAAGTGGATTGTGGATTTTGGGCTTTATATGGGGAGTTGGGGTGATGTATTTTGGGTTTAAGGACCAAAAATGGATTTAAGAGATGATTGAACACTTGATTTTGAGACATATGGGCCCAAAAAAAACTTAGGAGATGGAATATTTGTAGATGGTGGGTGAGGAGATTTAGGAGTTGTTACACCCTATCTCTTAGTTATCAGGTTACTTTTACCTTGTAGGTGAATAAGATGATAAATGTTTATCAAAACTTTAATATTTTTGGTAGGAGAATGAAATACAAAAATATGCATTAAGATGTTATTGCTTTTAAAGGAGTGATTATGTTTATATTGATCAAATGCAATGAAAGTAAATGTAATGCAATGTGGATATTCTAATGCTTTGTCAATGCAAATGTTATAGGA
This sequence comes from Sequoia sempervirens, assembly GCA_007258455.2. Classification (NCBI taxonomy): domain Eukaryota; kingdom Viridiplantae; phylum Streptophyta; class Pinopsida; order Cupressales; family Cupressaceae; genus Sequoia; species Sequoia sempervirens. The sequence goes on along the minus strand of VDFB02000003.1, from coordinate 735,764,524 downwards.
TGCAAATGATTGTATTGTGATCAGATAACTACTATTGTAATGTATTAATTTGGATGCAAGAACATATTCAAGCCTCCAGAAGAGAGGGGGAGTATCACTCAGGAGAGGAGATTGGTCTCGTAACCCTTAATAAGACCTAAATTGAGCTTTCACACACTCACCTCTAGTTAGTGAAATCAAGTCATTAAAATGGTAAGTTATCCTTAGCCTTGTTTGAGTATGATTTAGAAGATGTTATGATCTTGTCTGTGAATGTTTTGATTTGAGTTATGTGTTTGAGTCTCTTGTCTTATGTGAGTTCTCCATTATGTGTTTATATTTAATCAATGAGTTATATATATACACTTCATGTATATAAGTTGGTTGGTGTGATTGCAAATATATTTGTTTAATTATGGAGGAAATGATATATATATATATAAATATGCCCGTATGTATCGATGTAAATGGAAATGTCCATACGAGTATATTAATATATATACATATGTGTATATGTATATATACACATGCATTATTATTTTATGAAATATGTAAATATGAATTTATGTATTCTGTTACAAGTAAATAGGACCCCCCTTCTTTTTCTAACTGTCTTACCTTTTTGCCTTAGTCATTTTACTTAAACCTGTGTTTGGACAACATTTTGTTGTACTTCTTGAACTAAGGCAAGGTTTTCTTAGGTTTTTCTAATCTTCGATTTTACTGCTTGTATTGTTACCACTTTTTTTGGGCGGTGTTTTATAACCTTGTTCAAACCTAGTCCTTTTTGGGAAAGGTGTATGTATGTGTGCAAGTAACCCGCAGGATGAGTTGTCATGTGTCAGAACTTACTTGATAGCTTCCCTCGCAAATTATGTTTGTAGGCAGTATTCTTTAAACGGTTTGAAACCTAGGTGGTGTTTTACTAAGTTATGTGAACTACCCATTTCACCGCCCATGAAGCTTTTTAGTGATTAACGAAATAATAGTAAGCTTAATTCACATAACCAGTGCATTATGCAGAAAAGAAACCTGCATTTTCAGATACAATATGAACAAAAACAAATAAAAGCCATGCATACAAGAACACAGTGATATCAATCAAAAGGAGTATTTTATTTATATATATGTACGTTTTTACATTGCATTGGCACTACAAAATTGTCTGATTTGACTATAAAAGTTCATATTATGGGCAAAATACAAAAAGAGAAATTTTATCAGGACTCGAATTCCCTCAACTATAGTCTGGAGGCATTCAACTTGAGTAGGTGATAGGAGGTTCTCGTGCAACTGAAGGAATTGAGCGAAGAGTCCCATATCATTTTCTTGCACGTAAAAGAGCCACAACTTTCTCCAATGTCTCATCTTGAAAGGTTGACACTATGTAGATGGCATCAGCTATTAGTCCATTTCGACGGTAGTGGTTGAGCCCGTTGATCACCACATTGATGCGATGGTGGAATTCAAGCTTTACCAAGCGCTCCAGTCCTCTCACACCCTAGTCACAGTGGCCAGAAGTCCTAATGAGCGTGTAGATAAAACACTCCAGCATGATGTTGTTGTGTACATGGGCTTGGCTCATAACTTCTTTTCCCAAGATGTTGTGAATCACTTCTTCTACCTTGCTCTGTATCGTGAATACCTCCTTCAGCTGATCTAACATATGCCTGAACAATGGACTATATTCAATCTCTTCCAAGACAATGTAGTCATTGGCAGAATTACCATCACTCTAAGAGCTTGCCATGTTTGATGCTACTGATTGACAAAGAAAGGTGACACTAGTTGAATTTATAAAAGATTGGTTAGGCATTGGTGTGTTCTCCTAAGTTTGATGAGATGTAAATTCGATCCCAATTTATGGCTGATTTAAGCTGGTTTAAATTATAATTTCCCATCAAACAACATACATGTGCTATCGTTTGATATTCCCTTGATGTTGCATTAATTATTTGGTGGCATGAATGGTCATTCGGTGATTGTTGGTGAGATCAAGATCAGTTTTTCTTGCCCAATGTCTATTCCTTTGCCAAGATTAATTATTCTAGTTAATTTAACAATTTTCAAGAAACAGTGGAGAAGCAAGAAAGCCACTAATTTAGTAATGGCTTTGGTGACCATTCAGTGAGGTTGGTTCACTATATATTTGAAAATATTGAAGAAGATAGGAGTTCTCTGGATATACACTTTGTGGTGTTATCGAGAGGGATGGAGCATTTATTTTAGACTGTAATAGTTTGTGACCTTTGTGTTATAAATTTAATGATATACTTAGTACTTCAATCTTTGCATCATGTGTGCAATATAGTTATATCTTCTTTGTGATATGGGATATATGGTGTTCATTTATTATAGTATGATTTTTTTTTCTTTTGATTGGATGGTCATGGGTTTTCAATCTTTGTGTTGGTTATCCATGGTTGTGTTTACACTCTCACATTATTTTCATATTTATGAACTGGCATCTATTTTCCTTTCCTACTTTCTAGTCAAAAGCATACCCATGTTCATTAGTTTAGATAAATTCATTGAAAATCTTGTGAGGGAGATGTACCTCAACAAAATTTACAGAAAATCCACAAATGCAATTATGGTCTTTTCAGAGCTATTAGCGGATTCATACCAGTGCTAATTTGGTCTAAGAGTCATTCATTTTTTAGTATATTCATCCTCCTGAACCATTTCATTCGCTAATAGATTTTTGGCAACTCCCCTAGGGAAGATAAATTGAATTGATTGAAAGGTCTGACAATCTCTGTCGTGTCATGCGGCAAGATGATACTTCCTCATAATAATGTATTCATTGTTTTGTAGCCAGATTTAGATTGGGTGGAAGCAGAGCAAGAAGACATCATTTCACAATTAAATACACTTGCCTAGAGATATAGAAGAAACACAATGGATTATATGTGAATGAATCTTGCTTTCGAAGAAGAGGAAGAGTTGGCCCAATGCCCACCTACACCTATGGTTGAACGCCCTCCGAGGTTGATATTTGTGTACTATGACAACCCTTCGTGTCATCATGATCATCAACATAATCGACCGTTTCATCATCGAAGTGACCCACCCGTACCTCAACTTCAGGACCCACCTCCGACTCTCCCACCACCTAGAAATTAGCCTGGTAATTTTATTTCCCTATCTTTACTCCCATGTGAGTTGGTGACTCTGATCATCTATGGCCTTGAATCTTTGGTGCAATCAAGTTGGCCCTTTTGTCATGTCACAATACCATGATTTACCCTAGGGTTCTCGGAAATGGTTCCCTAATTTTTCTAGGAAAAATGAACAAGATCCTAAGGAACACATCCTAGCTATTACTACGGTAAGTGGAATTTTAGGAATTCAAGAAGAGGATGCTTTTGTAGAATTTTCATTAACATTCTGATTGAGAAAGCGAAAAAATGGTACAAGGGACTTGAAAAAGGGAGCATTACCAGATGGAATGTCCTCAAAACAAAATTTCTCCAACGCTATAAAATTCCAATTAATATTGCGGCTACCCTGCATCTTTTCTTTTAGATCATGAAGAATAAGGCTGAAATAATGAGGGAATTTGTATACCGATTCAATCAATCTCTTCAACAAATTCCTGCTCCAGAAAGACCCAATGAGGAGATCCAGTATCATATATTTATTTTTACTCTGGAACTAGACATCCAATTAATCTGCATAAGAGACAAATTTCAATGGATTGAGAGAGCTCAATTGGAGGTAGTGAAGGTTGAGGATGATTTTATAGCCGTGGGAAAATGGAGACCAGATGCAAATGTGAAGCCTGAAGCTAGTCACAAGATATCCTCTAAGTTCAAGGTTAAAATTCATCAAGAAGCATAATTGCTTCGCCCTACTGCTGAAAACATTAATCTAACAATTTTTGATAGAATGCAGTAGCCTAATGAGGAACGATATCAACATTGTAATGATCGGGCCTTCAACTTATATACCTCATTTGAGGTTGAAAGTGATCTTAGTTCATCTAGTGATGATGAAGATGATGAGCCACAGAAGAAGACATTGATTGCCTCTCTTTCTCGTTTTGAAGATAAGTCCTCCTCTAAGGCTAATTCAAAAGACTCGGTATCAAATTCCCTTCCTATTCCAGAATATGAAATTTTCTCCTTTGAAGAAGTGGAGAAAGAGAATACATGTTTTCATCTAGAATAAAAAGGTGATCTCACATATGGTACTTCTTAGGAGGAAAAAATATGGTCAATTCATCCTAACCCTCTTTTTAGTTTTGATGAACTCGAAGTATATGATAATCCTCACTTCATAAATCTAATTACTAATCAATTTGTATATGAGGATGAAAATTGTTTATCAATGACTGAATTTAGTCATAATCAAGAGAACGATGGGAAAACTGCTAGTCCTTTATTGGAGGGAGATGAAATTAGTGCACAATTAGAGGTAAGAGGTGAATCGATTCCTATTTTGTATCAACTTACAAAGGTAATTACCTTTCATGAAAAATACTTGACCAAAGAAGGGTGTAATGAAGTCAAGGAGAATATTATTGTTTCCTGTGGTGCCTCTTCAAAAAATGGTGGGGTGCCCTCAAGATTTCATGTTAGGGAGGAGTGTAGAACTCAAAATTTTGTGTCAGGATTAGCTATACCTGAATCAATGAGCCCTGACTGTGGAAGTTGGTTACTGAAGGATGGTCTTGTCGACAGGATGGCAACATGATGAAATTTTCGATGAGGAGTGGCTCTTTGGGAAATTGTTTGATTGTGGTTACATTCCTATCCATATCAATGTTGGAGTGTCAATGTTTCTAAATCTACTTTGCAAAATGTACAAGAAGGTTGGCCTTTTCAGGAAGGGGTTGTTCTTCTCTCAACCGGTGAATGGATTTATATGATTGTGACCCTTCCTTTTCCTTCTCTGGTAGGTTAGTCCTACCTTGTAAATAGTTGTAATTTTGGTGTGTTCATTTTTGGCTTGTTGTTGGTTTGATATCCTTCTCGTTTGACTCTATGCCCAATGGAAAGCACCGGTCTTGCATGTTGGGTTCTCTACGTCCTTTTGCAATCCTTGTCCCCAATCAGAGCCACTGTTACTTGTAAATAGGACCCCCCTTCTTTTTCTAATTGTCTTACCTTTTTTCCTTAGTCATTTTACTTAAACCTGTGTTTGGGTGGCATTTTGTTGTACTTCTTGAACTAAGGTGGGGTTTTCTTAGGTTTTTTTAACCTCTAATTTTACCGCTTGTATTGTTACCACTTTTTTTGGGCGATGTTTTATAAACTTGTTCGAACCTAGTCATTTTTGGGAAAGGTGTATGTATGTGTGCAAGTAACCCACGAGATGAGTTTTCATGTGTGAAAACTTACCCGATAGCTTCCCTTGCAAGTTATGCTTGTAGGTGGTATTCTTTCAACTGTTTGAAACCTAGGCAGTGTTTTACTAAGTTGTGTGAACTACCCATTTCACCGCCCATGAAGCTTTTCAGTGATTAACATAATAACAATAAGCTTAATTCACATAACTAATGCATCATGCAGAGAAGAAACCAGCATTTTCAAATACGATATGAATAGAAACAAATAAAAGCCACACATACAAGAACACCATGATATCAAAAGGAGTATTTTATTTATATATATGTATGTTTTTACATTGCATTGGCACTACAAAATTGTCTAATTTGACTACAAAAGTTCATATTATGGGAAAAAGACAAAAAGAGACATTTTATCAGAACTTGAATTCCCTCAACTACAGTCTAGAGGAATTCAACTTGAGCAAGTGACAGTAGGTTCTCGTGTGACTGAAGGAATTGTGTGAAGAGCCCCATATCATTTCTTACGATTCTTGCACGTAGAAGAGCCAAAACTTCCTCCAATGTCTCATCTTGAAGGGACGATGCTATGCAAATGGCATTAGCTATTAGTCCATTCCAAGGGTAGTGGCTGAGCTCGTTGATCACCACGTTGACGCAATGGTGGAATTTAGGCTTTACCAAGCACTCCAATGCTCTCACACCCCAGTCATAGCAGCCAGAAGTCCTAATGACTATGTATATAAAACTCTCCAGCGTGATTGTGTTGTGTACATGGGCTTGGTTCATAAATGCTTCACCCAAGATGCTATGAAGCACTTCCTCTTCTACCTCTCTCTGTATCGTGAAGACCTCCTTCAGTTGATCTGTCATATGCCCGAACAGTGGACTGCATTCAATCTCTTCCAAGACAATGTAGTCATTGGAAAAATTACCGTCACTCTGAGAGCTCGCCATGTTTAATGCTACTGATTGATGAAGAAAGGTGACACTAGTTGAATTTATAAAAGATTGGTTAGACATTGGTGTGTTCTCCTAAGTTTGATGAGATGGCAATTCGATCCCAATTTATGGTTGATTTGAGTTGGTTTAAATTACAATTTCCCATCAAACAACATACACGTGCGATTGTTTTATATTCCCTTGATGTTGCATTAATTATTTGGTGGTGTGAATGGTCATTTGACAACTGTTGGTGAGATCAAGATCGGTTTTTCTTGCCCGATGTCTATTCCTTTGCCAAGATTAATTATTTCAATTGATTTAGCAATTTTCAAGAAATGGCGAAGCAAGAAAGCCACTAATTTAGTAATGACTTTGGTGACCGTTCAGTGAGGTTGGTTCACTATATATTTGAAAATAGTGAAGAAGATAGGGGTTCTCTGGATATACACTTTGTGGTGTTATCGAGAGGGATGGAGCATTTATTTCAGACTGTAATAGTTTGTGACCTTTGTGTTATGAATTTAATGATATACTTAGTACTCTGATCTTTGCATCATGTGTGCAATATAGTTATATCTTCTTTGTGAGATGGGCTATATGGTGTTCATTTATTACAATATGATTTTTTTTTCTTTTGACTGGATGGTCATAGGTTTTCAATATTTGTGTTGGTTATCCATGGTTGTGTTTATGCTCTCACATTTGTTTCATATTTATGAACTAGCGTCTATTTTCCTTTCCTACTTTTTGGTCAAAAGCATACTCGTGTTCATTAGTTTAGATAAATTCATTAAAAATATTGTGAGGGAGTTGTACCTTGACAAAATTCAAAGAAAAGCCACAAATGCAATTGTGGTCTTTTCAGAGTTGTTAGCGGATTCATACCAGCACTAATTTGGGCTGAGAGTCATTCATTTTTTAGTATATTCATCCTCCTGAACCATTTCATTCACTAACACATTCGAATATTGAATGATGCATTTTATGAAATTTTAAGTTGATTTATATATATACACACACATATATATATACATATATATATGATATGTATATATAATTATATATATTATAATGTTTCAAATAGTGTTGACTATATATTTAAAGTGTGATAAATATTAAGCACATGATAATACCTATAGTATAAAGCGTAGAAATAAGTGATGGTGCATTAAATAGAGACTGCGCATAAACAATAAAGATTGCATAAGGTATTTTAATGTTGAGCAGTGTATAACATATAAAACATAGTATGAACTATGTTTTAAGCACAACAAATTAAGGCAACGCATAGCATATTTAACACAACATATACTATGTATAGAGCATAATATATGGGAAATAAATATAAAGGAATAATGCATAAGTGGATAAAATCCAACGCATAGAATGAAGTATAAAATGAGTATTGGCATGTGGGGGTTAATGAGAGCCAAAGTTATACATTGCAAACAAAAGAATATGTCAAATTATGAAGGCAAAGAGAATAACCAACATATAGGAACTTCGACCTGGTCTTTGCAAACAACATAGGAATAGGTATGTGGGTTTGGTGGCACCAAATTATGGATAGTGCAAACCTATTAGAATTATATCCTGCAATGCATATTCTAGAATATGAAGCAAATAGGAATGAGAGAATTAGTCAATGGGAAGTTGGCCAAAATGTGTCGACTTGTAGAAGACATTAGCCTTGCATTTTTTAATGTTATTCTTGTTGTCCTTTTGAATAAGTGACTCATTCCTTATGGTGAAATTTGGTTGTGCATGTGTTTACTGTACAATGATTTTAGCTGCCACCTTTTCTTCTTTTTGTTGATTCAAACCTTTAGATTGAGAAGTGTCATCTTTGATAGCTTGTTTCTAGCCTGCAGTTGCTCACATTTCTCTATAAATAGAGGTGCTTTCTCCCTTAAATGGGACACATTATACACACTTCATGCTTACTTTTTGAGTTGTTATTCTGATTTTCTAAGTTTGAGAGTTTGTGAGAGGGTTTTGATAGTTTGTGAGAGGGTTTTGAGAGTAAGTTTTTGAAAAGAGGAAGAGAGATAGTTGGGAGTTGCATGTTGTTTATGGAGAAGGCTAAGTTAGGAATCCACTTTGATCTTTGGAAGCTTTACATATACAAGCATGTTGAATTCTACTCTTTTATACATTTTATGTTTTGAAAAGATTGTATGACTTTATTTGTCTTGTTTGGAAAGTAAGTTAGTTGTTCTATTATGAATTTGGTTATCAACTTCTTTGGATAAGTATGATAGATGTTAGATAAGTCTAGTTGTTAGTAAACCCTGATAAAGGGTTATATGCATATACTATTGTGAAAACTAAACCTGCAAATGGATAAACTTTGACAAACATTCATAGAAGTCAAATTAACAGAGAAAATCCAGCATTCCTATGAGATATTTGATCATGCTACATATGTAAACAAGATAAAAAGAACTAGAGAAATTAAATGAAAGCATATGAAATCATGTCAAACCCTATCTCATAATGGGAGTGGTGATCCTTTGATGTGGAAAGGATGCCCTTTCTCACCCCCTTGATAAGCTTCCAATGTGATGAAGATGCAAAGATGATGAGTGATGAAGTGCAAGATGAATGTGCCTATAGTGAGAATGCTAAGATTGTGGATATGATTGTGGATCCTTTCTTCATAGAGAATCCCTCTATAAATAGGGTTGAAGGGTTGAAGAAAGAGAGAATTTGGTGAAATGTGGGACTAAATGAGAGGCAATAAGATTGTGGCACTTGTCACAAGTCTATTGGATGAAGGTGGAGCACATTTTGGGGAATGTGCAAGTAAAGAGGATGTAAGAGGAATAAATGCATATGGTTGAGAGTGTAAGAGGATGTGGGTGAGGATGTAAGAGAGATTAATGCATATGGTTGAGAGTGTAAGAGGAGTTAATGTTTGGGTAAGAAAGTCAAATAAAGGGAGTTATTGAAGGAATATTCCCAAAGCATATGCCTTTGTGAGGGAAAATGGGGTAATTAGCTAATTAAAAGAAATTATTTTCATGTGCAATTGGGTTAGTTAATCAGGGGTTGGGTTTGACCAAGGTTGAGTCAAAAGCTAGAGAATGGGTAATTAGGATTAGGAGTTAATTAATCCAGAATTAATTAACTTTAAGGAATTAGGAGATTGTGACATTTGATTTAAACAAATTGATTTATTAAATCAAATGAGAGGACTTTAGGGGACTTAATTAAATAATTTGATTCATTTAATTAAGATTGATGAACATTAGTGAATTAATCTAATAAATTTCTTTATTTGATTAATAGAAGAATTTGATGATAATTATTCAGAATTAGGTGCATAATTTCAGTTAGGCCTATTTGCATGTCTACATTTTTCCCCTCTTTGAAGTAGCATACCAATTGCGTTGATTCAAAGACTAATGTTGTCAAGATCGAAATTCAAAAATTTCTTTATTTTTTCAGATGCCCCACTATTTCCCCAACGGAAAGAAGTACGTTGGTACACTACCCCTTGAGAGATTGGGCAAAAATTCTAATATGAGGTCGAGCTCACAACAAAGAGGTTCAAGATGGTGAAATGAGAAGGTTAGACTAACAGATCTATACTATGATGATGATGCAAATGAGATGGTTTTAAAATGCTTAGAATAAAAAATCTATATTATACTAAACACTTAAATGATGATGCAATGTATGTGAGATGATGAGATGGATGATGTTTTCCTATGATGATATGTATGATTATGCAAGATGTTTTTGATTTGTGGATGTAGGGTCGTGAATGTCATGATACTATATTAGCATGAAAGAGGATAGAAGAGTGAGAGGGATCAACCCTTAATTCTAAGAAGATGCAAAAGTCCAACAAGTCTATGAGTTGTCAAGACTTTATTAGATATGATAATGAATGATGATGATTTTTTACATATCCATGGATTGGGACATAAAGGGCACAACTTTCCTTATATTTGATAGCACACATAGATATGTTGCATCAAGGTATAGACAACCAGGATGGCATTGTATCTAGTGAGATGGACTTTGACTCGACAAACAGATAGGAGTATTCTTGTTCCGACATACGAAACCTTATTAGTACATGTACTTTAGACATTTCAAACATCTCAGACCAAAACACGGAAAGGAAAAACCTCCCAATGTAATAATCAACAAGGCATCCAAAACATCCTCCCTAAATACCCAACAAAGAGAGTATCGCCAAGGTTATATTACAGGAATATCCAACAAACACAACAAACAAAAGATAATGATCAATGCCCTATTCCTTTCTCTCTAAATCATTTTGATTAGACATCATCAAGAGGTCATTGGAATGAGCACAATAAGATAAATCACACGAAAAGATTAAGTAAACAAACAAGCTAATGTTCTTCATACCTCTAGCCAAAGGGATGTGTTTTGTTTATGATAAGTATCCAAAGTGATTGCCAAAGATAATGCCCATTGTAGGAAGGATGCATCCTAGGACATGTTAGTGGATGGTGGAAAGTTGATAGGTTGTTTGAAAAGCTCGTTGATAAAGGTTCGATTGACATGTTTGAGAATGATCAAGAGTTTGATTTTGCATTTAAAAGTTTGTTGTTTCGATTTTGATTTTGTGTTTGAAGTTTTCTTTTACTGATTGTTGTGGTTGTTTCTATTTGTATTGCCAAAGGATGAAGGTGACGATTGATTTATTATGGATGATTGATTATTGTGGGTGAAGCGAAATGAGATGGATGGATTTTTTCAAATATTTGAATTTTTTTATGTTTTGTAATGTTTTGAGGTTGTTTTTGGGTTTTGGGTTTTCTAAGATTTATGAATATTTTTGTGTCTCGGGGGCTCATCAATTTTGGACTTGCCTATGTTTAAGCTCAGAGACGATGTAGTTCAGATAACCATTTTTTTGACTTTTTCTAACTTTTTGATCTGTTTTGAGATTTTGATATGATTTGAATGTTTTTGGATTTTTTGCATGACTTTGATGGTTTGGATATGGATATGTGTTACAATATCAGTGATTTTTTTTGGATTTTGTTGAAAACCAAGCTAAGGTTGATTGATTTGATTGATGGATTGATGATGATAACATTGTTGAGGATGCACAACAATACAAGGATAGTGTTTAAGCAACATGAGGATTGGGAAGGATATCCCAAGATGATGATGGATTGATTGAATTTTATTGATCAAGATTGTGAAGCTCGGTTTGGAACAAAATTTGTTTGAATGATTTGATGTGATGTTGAAGTGAAAATTAGATGCAATTGATATTGATTGTTTGGATCGATGTTTGATGAAAGATAAAGCTTGATAAGGAATATCTTCTTGTCAAAATATGCCATGGGTTTGTGATTTGGACTTTTTGCTCACAAATGTTGGACCAATTTGATTTCATGTTTTCCAATATTCGTATCACCACATAAGTTGGAAGATATAGATCAATATTTATTCTAAAGCAAGATGTAAATATTTTCCCCCAATGTCTAGCAATGTATGGAATGCCATGGATGGATGCTTGGATAGATGTATGGATAGATGGATATGATAAGCATGCAAAGGATTCCAAGGATTATATTGTGATAAAATAAGGTGTTTGAACAATGGATGCTCATTTGGATAGTGCTTCATGGCTTAGATAATGTTGGGTAGGATAGGATCAATGAAAATGACTCATGTCAAGATGTTTACCATAAGCAAGTGTAAAGTGTGCACCAAAATTTGTTAAGATCAAGATATTGTAGATAGATGGCAATGGGTTGGATAAATGGTTCATGGATTAATAGATTTATTATGGATAAGATGGATGGAATGTTGGATTTATTATGGATGAGATAAGATGCTTTCACCTGAACTAGCGCATGCAAATGTTGGGTTCTACACATGACGCCTATTTTCCAAGTTTTCATCATGGTACCTGTCCAAAGCGCCACCATAGTGGTTTTCACTGGAGGACAATTTTTTTTATCTTTACTATTTTCATGATTTTTTTTTGTTTGGTTTTTTGTGAAAAATTGTAAGTTCGTGCAGAACCACCTGGTGGTGTCAATGTAGATGCTTTTGTCATAATGTGTCATCAATATCCTACTTGAAGAAGCTTCTTTGCCAAGATACATGCACTTGAATACAACTTTTGAGATTCCTAATCTACTTTGTTGATATTGGAGTTAACTTTGTCTTTGTGCGCACATCGCAATAGAATGCCTTCTGAATCCTTATGATGAAGGGTGGTTGCCAATACATGGTTAATGTGAGAATTGGATATCATGCATGAAAGAGTGGATGTTGCAGTGTGTTTAGGAATAGAAAATGGATTGGTTGGCAATTTGGAACCTTTGACTTTCCAAACTTGGGAAAATGAGCAATGATGGGTGGATACGGAAGTGTGCATGGAATTAGGACCAACTGATTTATATACTTTGTACGTTGCTTGAGAAGCCTACTTTTTCCTTTGTGGATATCTTTGATGGATATATTTCCCTTTTTTATTTTTCTCAATGGTTTCTTTGACTAATGGAGTTCGATAGGGATAGTATTTCTTTGTATTCTTTGGTATCCACATGTATTTGATATGTCCTTCATGCTTTACAAATTCTTTTTCTTTGATAACATTCTTCATGCTTTGATTCCAATCTTTCTTTTGACATTGGACCCAATTTGTGGATGGAGTGATGGGTGGATGAAGATTCATGACGTGGCTGGTTGTAGTATTGGCATTGGTTTCATCATAAGGATTCTTCATGCTCCCTATGTTGATGTTTGCTTGAGACATAGTTGCCCCCAATATGGTGGTAGCAACACCTTTGTTCTTTGATTTTTCTTGTTTCAATATGTCTTGTTTAGCAAGCATCCTTTGATAAATGACCACTACAAATGATGTTATTTCAATTTGCTACTTTGCTGACTCTAGAATATCTTGTTTGGTCTAACCTATTTCCTTGAGTGGATAATGTTGGATATCTTCATACATGATGTCCTCAATCTGAATTTTGGATATATCTGATCTTGGTGTTGACAACCTAGCTTGACTATAGGAATCAATAACCTCTTGTTCTTGTGTAATAATATCAAGAGTAGAGGAGTCTTGTTTTGAATAAAGATCATCTATGTGTCCATCCAAAGAAGGAATCTCATGGGTAGGTGGAGGAGTATGTGTTATATGGATATGATCATCTTTTGCAATATCTTGTATAGATTGGGAAGTTTCCATTAGATCATTGTAGTATCTTGGAGATATGGATTCTTGATCTTGAATAATTTTGGAATTACTTTTGACGTGCTTTGGATCAAGTTCTTGACATGGGTCAATTTCAAAGGATGGATTTTTTATAAAGGGTTCTTGGATGTCTTCATTAGGCATGGGAAGTGGCTCAATAATTTCTTGATCTTTGAGTGGATTTGGATCAAGTGTTGAGTTGAGGATTCCTTCTATTTCTACAACCATGAGGTCAAAGGATATCAATATGTCTTGGAAATGACCATTGCTAGACTTTGGTGAAAGATGATGATCATGCTTGGGAATAAATTCTTGAGACATGTCATCTAACTCATTGGATGATGTAGAGGTATTTTCAACAAGATCATTGGTGGACGAAGCTTGGATTATGTCAATAGGATCAAATAATGTTAACACTGCTTGAAATAGATCATTGTTTGAGGGGTTTTGATCACAATTAAAAAGTGACTCTTGATGTATGTTGATTTGATTGTTGTATGAGGTAGAAACATCTCCAAGGTGCTCATTGATGGATAGATCTTGATTATTGTTTTCAACAATTGTGTTGGAGATATTGTCAATGTTTTCAACCATAGGATCAAATGATGTTAACATTTCTTGAAATGGATCATTGTGGGATATTGTTGGTGGATTTTGATCATGATTGAAAAGTGACTCTTGATGTATGTTGATTTGATTGTTGGATGAGGTCAAAACATCTTCAAGCTGCTCATCAATGGATAGATCTTGATCATTGTTTTCAACAATTGTGGTGGAGAGATTGTCACTGTGGTTGCTGAAATATGCAAATGGTTAGTTTAAAATAAAGCAACATTTCAACATCCCTATGGAATAATAAGCCATGTTAATCATGCCATAAATGAAACAAGGGAAACCAAATAAAAGCATATAAAAACATGACATTAAACCTATCCCATAGTGGATTGGTGTCACATGTGCTAGTGACCCTTTCCCAATCCTTGATTGATAAGCTAATGATGAAATTGCTATGGATATGGAGATGCTAAATGGACAAGATCAAATCTCAAAGAGAATGACCTTGCATCAAGTTGTGTAGATGATGGATATGATGAAGTGAAATGGACAAGATCAAATCTCAAATGAAGAGAGTGACCTTGCAAGAGATTGTGGAGAGATTGTGAAGGGTTTGATAAGAGATGAAGCCTCTATTTTATAGATTTTCAAATGCTAAGAGTGTTGAAAATGGACCAATGTGGGACAAAGATCAAGCCAATAAGATAAGGCCACTTGTCAAGTGATGATAGGCCAATGGTTGTGCAAGATTTGGGAAGAGTGCCCATGAGAGGAAAATTTGAATTCAAATTTGAGAGTAAATGCTAAGTGGGGGACAAGAAAATGAGCAATAAATGCAATGTTGGAGGGACAAATCAACTTGCCTTTGAATTCAAAATTGAGGGAATATTCCCCATAAATGCCATGTTGATGGAAAATCTTGGATTTAATAAATCAATTAAATGCAATTTCATGTGCAAGTGGCCAAATCTAGAGAATGCAAGTGGGTGAGATTAGCATTAGATTTAATCATAATTATTAGCTAGGATGATGATTAGGATGAGTTTGACCTCTTTGACTTAAATATCGATTTATTTAAATCAGAAAAGGATGGAAATGATTTATTTAAAGTTTGATTTATTTAATTAAAAGGATGATGTGAACCTTTGATTTATTTAAATGATAAAACCTGATTTACTGGTGAATGGATGTGATGCGTTTGATTTATTCAATGAGCGGATGAATATGCATAATGCTAATTTGACGTGTCTACATTTTGCCCCTCTTTGAAGCAATGTACTTGTTGTGTTGGTTCAAAGAATAAACTTGCCACGATCAAAATAAAAAAAATTCTGATTTTTGGATGCCCCAACAGAAAGTACACTGGTACATTGCCCCCTCGAGAGATCAAGCGAAAAGATTCAATTTGAGGGTCGATCTCGCGATAAAGAGGTTCAAAATGGATGGTTATGGACGATGATGCAAATGAGATTATTTTAAGATGCTTAGAATAACAAATCTATATTATCCTAAACAACTTAAATAATTATATGATGCGAGATGGATGAGATTGATGATGTGATGTGCTATGATTATGTAGTGGATGATTTATGAGATGCTTAGACTAACAGATCTATATTATGACGATGATTATGCAATGCATGTGAAATGATCGATGTTTCCTATTATGTATGATATGAATGATATGTGGTATACTGATGGTTTGTAGATGCATGATGGATGTAGGATGGATGCAGGATGGATGGATGCATGATGGACTATTCATGATGCGATGTTAATGTGGAAGTGAGATGATGACAAGAGGATCCAACAAGTCCATGATCTGACGAGACTTTATTAGAGATGATGATGATGATGAATGATGATAGATGATGATAAATGATGATGATTTGCTTATCAAGGATTGGGATTTTAAAAGGGCTACGTATCTTATGTTTGATTACACACGTAGATACGATGCATCAAGGTATGAAGGACTAGGATGGTGTTGTACCTAGTGTGATGGACTTTGACTCGACAAACAAATAGGAGTATTCTTGTTCACACTTGACATATGGAAACCTTGCTAGGATGCACTTTAGAATTTTTAAACATCTCGGACCAAAACACAGAGAGGTATAACCAATCAATGCAATAGTCAACAAGCCATCCAAAACATCCTCTATACATATCTAACAAAGAAAGTATTCACCAAGTTATTTTACAAGAACGTCCAACAAGCACAAGCAGACAAAAGAATAATGATCATTGCCCCATTCCTATCTCTCTAAATCCTTCGTTCGGATATCATCGAGAGGTCCTTGGACTGAGCGCAATAAGATAAGTCAAAAGAAAAAGACCAAGTACTCAAACAAGTCAATGTTCTTCATACCTCTAGCCAAAGTGATTTGTTTTGATAGGATAAGAATCCAAAGTGATATCCAAAATTATGCCCATTGTTGGAACGATATATCCTAGGACATGCATTGTATAGGATGATGATGGTTTGATAAGTTGATTGATAGGCTATTGATATAAGGTTCACTGACATGTTTGAAAATGATCAAGAGTTTGATTTTGTTTTAAAGGTCTGTTGTTTCGATTTTGATTTTGCGATTGAAGCTTGCTTTTGCTGATTGTTGTGATTGTTTCTATTTGTGTTGCCAAAGGATGAAAGCGTGATGATTTATTATGGATGATTGATTATTACGGGTGCAAGTGAGATGAGGAGGTGGATTTTTCAAATATTTGGATGTTTTTGACGTTTTTGGAATGTTTTGAGGCTGTTTTTGGTGTTTTTGGATTTTTGCGATGTTTTGATTTTTCAATTTTCTTATGTTTTTGGATTTTGATGTTTTTGAATGTTTTTGGATTTTGTGTTTTGAATGTTTTGGATTTGATGTTTTGAATGTTTTGGATTTTTGTTTTTGAATGTTTTGGATTTTGATGTCTCGGGGGCTGATCAGAGATTAGCCTTGCCTACGTTTAAGCTCAGAGACGACGTAGTTCAGAATTCAATGTTTTTGCTGTTTTTCTAATTTTTTGAGTGTTTTTGGATTTTGATATGTTTTGGATGTTTTTGGATTTTTCACATGATTTTGACGATTTGGATATGGATATGTGTGATGATATCAGTGCTCTGTTTGGGAGTTTTTTGAAGACCAAGCTAAGGTTGATTGATCGAATCGATGGGTTGATGATGATGATAACATTGTTGAGGATACACAACAATGCAAGGATTGATTGATCAGGATTGATGATGGTAACATTGTTGAGGATACACAACAATGCAAGGATTGGTGATGATAACATTGTTGAGGATGCACAACAATGTAAGGATAGTGTTAAGCAACACAAGGATTAGGATGAATATCCCGAGATGATGATGGATTGATTGGATTGATTGATCAGGATTGTTGAAGCTTGATTTTGGAACAAAAGTTGTTCGAATTATTTGATGTGTCATTTGACGTTGAAGTGTGCGTTAGATGCAACTAATATTGATTGTTTGGATTGATGTTCGATGAAAGATAAAGCTTTGATAAGGAATGTTTGTTCGTCAAAATATGCCATGGGCTAGTGATTTGGATTTTTGCTCACAAGTGGTTTGACCACTTTTATTTCATGTTTTCCAATGTTCGGATCGCCACATAAGTCAGAGGACATAGACCAAGATTTATTCTCGAAGCAAGATGTATATATCTGCCCCCAATGTCCAGCAATGTATGGAATGTCATGGATGACTGCTTAGATAGGTGTATGGATGGATGGATATGGCAAGCATGCAAAGGATGCCAAGGATTATCTTGTGATAAGATAAGGTGTTTGGATAAAGAACGCTCATTGGATAATTCTTCATAGCTCATATAACGTTGCATAGGATAGGACCAATGAAAACGAACCATGTCAAGATTTTTATCATAAGCAAGTGTAAAGTGTGCCCCAAACTTTCATCAAGATTAAGATAACGCAGATGATGGATGTAGATGGATAAAAATGGATTGGATCAATGGCTATGGATGGATGGATTTATTATGGATAAGATGGATGGAATGCTTGATTTATTATGGATGGGATAAGATGCTTTCACCTGAAGTGGCACACGTAGATGCTCGATTCTACACATGACGCCTATTTGCTAGGTTTTCATCATGGTCTTGCCCAAAGCGCCGCCCATGCGGTTTTCACTAGAGGACGATTTTTATCTTTACGATTTTCAATCCTTTTTCTGATTTTTTGGATTTTTTGCTTTTTTGATTTTTTTGATTTTTTCTGAAATATTTTAAGGTCATGCTGAATCACAAGGTGTTGCTGATGTAGATGCCTCTGTCAGAATGTGCCATCGATACCCTTCTTGAAGAAGTTGCTTTGCTAAGATACGTGCACTTGAATGCAACTTTTTAAATTCCTGATATGCTTCGTCAATATCAGAGTTGACTTTGTCTTTGTGTGCACATCGTGATAGAGTGCCTTCTGAATCCTTATGATGAAGGGTCATTGCCAATACATGGTCAATGTGAGAATTGGATATCATGCGTGGAGGCGTGGATGGAGTGTGTTTAGGGATAAAAGGTGGATTGGTTGATAGTTTGGAATCTTTGACTCTCCAAACTTGGGAAGTTGAGCAATGATGGGTGGATATGGAAGTGTGCATGGAATTAGGACCAACTGCTTGATACACTTTGTACGTTGCTTGAAAAGCCTGCTTTTGCTTTTGTGGACCTCTTTGATAGATACTTTTCCCTCTTTTATTTTTCCCCATAGTTTCTTTGACTGATGGAGTTTGATAGGGATAATCTTTCTTTGTATTCTTTGGTATCCATATGTATTTGATTTTTCCATTATGCTTCTCAGCTTCTTTTGCTTTGATGACGTTCTTTGTACTTTGATTCAAATATTTCCTTTGATGTTGGTCCCAATTTGTGGATGGGGTGATGGGTGGATGAAGATTCATGGCGTGGCTGGTTGTAGTATTGACATCAATTTCATCATAAGGATTCTTCATGCTCCCTATGTTGACATTTGCTTGAGACAAAGTTTCCCCCAGTATGGTGATAGTATCACCTTCATTCCTTGATTCTACTCGTTTTGAGATATCTTGTTCAATAAACATGCTCTGACAAATGACCATTGTAGATGACATTATTTCAATTCACCGCTCTGCTAACTCTGGATGTTCTATTTGACTTGTTTCCTTGGGCGGATAATGATGGATATCTTTATTCATGATGTCCTCAATCTGAGTTTGGGACATATTTGATCCTGATGTTGAAAACTCCGTTTGATTGTAGGAATTAAGAATCTGCTCTTTTTGTGTAACACAATCTTGTTCTAGATGAAGATCATCTACGTGTCCATCCATAGAAAGCATCTCATGGGTAGATGGAGGAGTAAGTGCTATGTGGATGTGATCATCTTGTGTGGATAGGAGAATATCCATTAGATCATTGTAGTATCTTGGAGATAAAAAAAATTATCTTGATTTATTTTGGGATTGCTTTCGATATGCTTTGGATCAAGCTCTTGACATGGGTCGGTTTCAAAGGATGGATCACTTACAAATGGTGCTTGGATATCTTCAATAGACATGGTAAGTGGTTCAACATCCTCAAGTGTCAAGTTTAGGGTTCCTTTAGTATCTGTAGCCATGAGGTCGAAGGATGTCAATATGTCTTGGGAAGGACCATTGCTAGACTTTGGTGAAGGATTTTGATTATGTTTTGGAATAAATTCTTGAGATATATCCTCTAACTCATTAGGTGATGTAGAGACATTTTTGACATAATCATTGGTCGATGCCTCATTGGATGAGATGAAAACATCTTTATTGACAGATAGATCTTGATCATTGTTTTCAATAATTGTGGTGGAGAGATTGACAATGCTATCATTATCCCCAATAGCAATTATCTTTTGATCAATCAGGTCTTGGATGAGATTTTTTAGTCGAATACAACTTAATGTTGTGTGTCCCTTTGTTTTGTGATAATCACAATGGTGCTTCTCATTATACCCTAGCGGCTTAACTAGGGGTTCTTGATAGTTCCCATAGATGGGGAGCTTGATGAGATTTTCTTGTACCAATTGTTGCAAGACTGATTCAATTGGTCTCACAAGTGGTGTGTATTGTCGCTTGTTTCTTTGTGAGATTTGCATTTTAAGTTGATTTTGGAGATGTGGTGATTGATCTTCAAGATGTGGGGGTTGGATTTGTTGATGTGGTTGACCTTGATATCTAACTTCTTGACCTTGGAGATATTGTTGTGGTTGTGGACACAACTCAATCCTTTGATGACATGGATTAACCAATGGAAGATTGTATTGATTTTTGAGTGAAGATATCTCTTGGCCCAATAGTTCAATTAGTTTGGCATGTGAAGCAAGTTTCTCTAGTGAAATTTGATCTTGATTTTGAATTTAATTCCCTTGATTTAGCTTTTGTTTAAGCGGATTTGGGATGTGTAGTTGTGTTTGATTTTGGACAATATTCTGATTTGTGATGATGGGTTAAAATTGACCATTGCTTATGTTTGGAATACTTGTGCTTGGTAAATTCTCATTTGGATTTGATGGGATGATGTTGTTCATTTTAAGGCTCATGCTTTGATTGTTTAGTTGATGGATTTGTAGGTTTGGATTTGGATTTACCATCAGGAAATGCATTCCAATCTTTGATTTGGGCATACTCACACTTGTTGTTCTATTGACATTTGTCAAAGGTAATGGTCCTATGTATGGATTGTATAAGTGTGAGTTTTGATAATCAATCGAAATTGTAAGGCTTTGAAGATTCAATTGATTTGGATTACTCGAGATGTATGGATCAAGTTTGTATTCCATGTTCTCCTTGTGTTTTGACTTTGTTGCAAAAGTGACCTCTAAGGTTCTTAGGATCAATGACGAGATGAAGGATGAAAGGTGAATGATATGAGTGTTGAATGTTTAGGGATTTTGGATCAATGCTAGACTTAGGGCTTGATTTTGATTGTTTGATTTGGATGATGAACTTGTAAACCCTAAGATGTTGGATGTGATCTTAGGATGAACTTGTTCAAAGGATGGTTGATTTAATTAAATGTATGAGAAAGGATGCATTCCCACACACCTAATTAAACAAATGACTTTGATTTGATTTAAGAATGATTTACCCAAGTCTAGAATGATGTTTTCAAAAGCTCTAAAGTTGTTTGGATGAATGAGTTTTGATAGATGTTTGGGATGGATGAAGTGTTTGATTTGATCCTAAGAGACTTAGAAAGACTTTGTTTACTAGTCCAAGGTATTGAAGAACACACTTTTCTCTAAGAGCAATCAAAAGACCAATGTTTGCATGAAAATCATATGACCAAAAGATATCAAGCACATGTGTGGGGTCCAATGTGTTATCTTTGCTTAATGAGTTCTTTTTACCACACACACTTCTTGATTAGGTTTCAAACTGAATGTCCAATTTCACAGCTTCTCTTCATCCCACAAAGTGCTATGTGGAAGTTCCAAGAAATTAGGACAAGGGTTGCCTAATGTTGACCTTTGTAAGAGCAAATTAAGATGTAAACCCAATTACTTAGAAACCTCTAAGGACATAATCCCAAGGGTAAGCAATAGTTCTTGGGCTTTGTCAAAGGTATTTGCTCTAACTAAGGGGTTTGAAATTCTAATGATGATGTTGAATGTTGGTTTTGCAATGTTTTCGATAAATGCACTGTGTTTTTGAATGAAGAACAAGTACAAGCCCTATGGATGTGAAAGACAATATTTGTTGAATCCCCACTTGGACAAGTCTAGCTACGCTTATCTCTAGTGGATGGTTAGATGCTTGACCCCACTGGCTCCCCTCCATGGCTCATTATCGTCAATCGGGGCAGCCAAGCATCAACACCCATGAAACTCCCATGGCATGCTTTCCATCTCTACTAGAAGATCGTAAAAGTGTGGGGCAGCTTCAGAACGACCGTTCTTGAACCAACAAATAGATTAAGGATTTTGGAAAATTATAGCACATGGGTTCTAGTAAGGACTTTCCGTTTGTGGAGATTGACCCATTCGGCAAGAGTCCCCTTTCAGATCCATCTTGTCAGAGCCAACCATGTGATAATGGCATTTAACCAATACCCACATTTATATCCCAGCTGGAAATACTCTTGGCTTTAGAGTGTTACCGGTTGAGTCGTTCCCTTGGGTGAATACTTTTTCCCCAAGGCAGGCCCTCTAAGATAAACAAAAGCAAGCAAAGACACAATCCGTAACTCGATCAATCTTTGATGGCACAAAGAAAGAGAATGTACGCGAACATGCCCCTACTCACACTCACACAAGATGTTCAATTTTAAACCCAAATCGAAGTGTTTCAAAGCAATAAAATGTATTTTGAGTGTTTCTCTTGCACCCTAGATCGCACGAAGTGCAAGGGGAGAGGATACACACTCAAAATACAAAATCACACAATTCAAGCACTTGTTCATTTTATAGCCTTTAAAGCAATGGTTTGATTCGTTTTAAGCACCAAAGGAAAGATGAAGATTGCCTTGTTCGATTTTAGCCCCAAAATTGAAATCTAGTCAATTTCTAAGGTTCAATTTTAATCCAACTTGGAAAACAAACAATGATTTAGTTGGTTTAAAACAAAAAATTAAACCATGAAATGGAAGCCCTCAAGCATTAAAAAATGCTTTTGCCAAGTTCAAATGTCCACCCTCAACTCAAGAATTATCCAAAGATTATTTCCTATGCTTTGCTTTTGCAAGTTCTTTATGCAAACAAAATCCCTCCTGAAAGATAAAAAAGACAACAAAATCCCTCTTGAAAGATAAAAAAGACAAAAATCAGATTTTCCTCTCTTTTACTCAATCACTAATATTGATTTAAGATCAAAATATATAATATGAAAATACTGATTCAAAAAGCTAATGTTGGCAGTCCATTGATGAAGTTCCCAAGATTCTTGCATTAAGAGTCATCCTACACAGCAAGAGATTATATCTAAAAGCACACAACATAAAGTACACTAGCTTTCGACTTGCAACGTTGAAGGATGCGTGGAAGCTTCATGCTAAAGCATAAGTTTTCAGCCAAATGTACTTTCTCCAACAAAATGACAGTGAGTAATCTGAAAAGACATACATTTATATCTCAAAAATAGCATCTATACAATAATCACAACTGTCAGTAAAGGATTCTTTAAAAGATTTCAAAGTAAGCATTGAATAGTTGTAAAACTGTGCCCAAATGTGCCAACATTTAACTTGAACCAACTTTCATAACCTCAACGCAAAACATACCCCAAACGAAAAATACACTACTTTGGGGGAACCACTTGAGGACATCATGAAAAAGCTAATCGACGAAAAACTCATTCAAGCTCCTACATTTTAAGAATTACAAGAACAGATGTCAAACCTCCTTGGTACAATGAGAATAAACTATGTGAATTCCACAAAATCAAGGCCACCACAAATAATTGCATGAGACTCAAAGACATCATACAAGATCTCATTGACAAAAGAATCATAAACGTGGAACCACCTATAGGGAATTAGGACCTTAAAATCTACATGAATCTGATGCCGAATCATGGCAACAAAGGGAATAACAAGGATAAAGGAAAAGGAAGTGTAAATCATGTATATGAAATAGTTGTTGCCAACCTCAATGAAAACTGCATGGTCATCACCATCAAAGGTGCCCATGCCAAAGATTGTGGAGTCACCACAAGAGGCGGCAAAGTCACCATTACAGGATCATCCCAACCAAATAAAGTCCCTACATCAAGAGTCGTTCTGTATAGCTACAATGTTGTAGACCAACTCAAAAGAATGCCAGCACACATATCCATTATGGAGTTGTTAAAAATCTCATCAAGCGTAAAAGATCCTTGAGGAAGCAGTAGCCTCATCTCACAGTCCCCCGCAGGACCTTGATGCGGAACAATTCCAAGCTATGGTATCCATAACACCTAATCTCACTTACATTTTCGACCAAGATTTTCCTGTAACCATCTCACAATCCAGCACTTCACTTGGAGGTCATTGTGAACAAAGAAATATGGAAATCAAAGGGTCTGGTGGATGGAGGTGCAGGTTTGAACATCTATTCTCTTAGCCTCATCAAACAGTTGAAAATATTAGAAGATTCCATCGACAAAGGCAAGGGCATCACAATCAAAGCATATGATGACCAAGAAAGAGTGTCTTAGGGCACAATTAAGCTCCCTATCCAAGTAGGGCCAACACTCATGGAAACCACATGTCAAGTCTTGGACCTCAAATTGCCATACAATATCCTCCTAGGATGCCCGTGGATTCATGCGATGAAAGCCATAGCGTGAAAGATCAATCCTTCCACCAACAATGTGTGAAATTCACACATAATGGACAAGAGGTTACCGTCCATGGAGGACCCAGCCGCTTTCATATTGCAAGAACCTTGAAGCCAAATAATATTACAAAACTCTGGCGCTAAAAATGATGAGGGCCTCCATCCACATCATACATCGATCTCGCCTACCTCACATCCTTTTCACTTCCTCGCGAACAGAGACACCCGGGCCATTCCCACCATATCCAACATCAAGCTCATCATCCAAGAGGATGATTGTGGAAGCTACAAACTCCCTAACATTGCTTTCGTGATAGGAGAGTTACCACAATATCCTAGATCACGGGGATGCCCACAAGAAAATCAAGCTTCCACATCACAAACATATCCTAAGGATTATCTCAAATTCACAAGATGGGGAGACCTTGGTCATGAGGTCATTAAAGTAGACCCATCAAACATGTTGTATCAAGATGAAAGACTGGCAGCTAATTTACCAATGGATGAAAGAAGCAAAGGCCTACACATGATGCTTGCAATGGGCTATGACCAAAATGAAAGACTGGGAAAAAATGACAATGGACTCATAATACCTATCATGCCAGATATGCAACCTATAATGAAATCTTGGTCTTGATGTACTCCCTCCGCCATGAATGTCCATACGCGGGTCAAAGTCCCTCCTAAGAGTCGCACGTTTCTCCTCAGCCAGTAATAGTACAACTACACTCACCCATAGTCACAAGTAGAGATGCACATAATTTTATAACTGAGCCCTACATTAGTAGCGATGACGAAGATACCTTATCCAACCTACCTAGGTTATTCAAAGATACCACCCTGTGTATGATTAGTACCATATCCTTTGAACCAAATAGTCAAAATCATGAGATCCGCTTAGTCTACCCCCAACTGATCGACTATGACCAACGAGGACCACCAGCTTCAATACATTCAAAATGATGTAGCCTCGTAATTCATGGGGTCAGGATAACATTCCAAATGGAGATCATAAGGCATGATTCATAATGGAGTTACACACATGCTTATTACAGGGAAACGATTGAATCCTTTAGTCGCAAAAGTGAAAAACTAAGAATCATATCCAAGTCCTTGAGTGAAAACCACACTGTGGCACTCTCTGACAAGAAAATAGTAAAAAGAAAGGACGTATCCAATGGTGAAAACCTCTCTGAGGCACCTGAGGATGAAGGATTCAATCTTCCCCTAAGAGCTATTCATCAAGAGAAGTCAATAGTCTTGGCCAAAAAATGCAACCCAGTCAACCTAGGAACAGAGGAGACCCTGCATATCACATTCTATGCGGAATCACTATTATTAGAAAAGCAAGAACTCCTAGCAGCATTCCTAAGGAAAGACAAATAAAAAGAGAAAATCCACTTAGACTCTCACAAATCAATTATAAATGGTGAGTTAAAACAAGACAATTGAAACAAGACAGACAAAAACATAATATTTTTTATGTTTTGAGACATGTGAAATAGGGATCCAATATAATGCATATGGAAAAACCAAAAATGAATGTTTGACACCATATTATTTTCACTTCAATGCTTTTATAAGATGACATAGGTGGAATTTATTCTCCTCTAATGATAACTATTAACTAGAGTTTGTTCCAAGTACACAAGTGAACAATGAAGAAGTGATAATTGAAAAGGAAGCTTCAACTTAAAAAGTAGATGTCATAGAAAAGCAATCTTGTGTACCTCCTTGACCAAGAAGTAGAGTTAACTAGATCATTGCAAATACAGTAATCCTCATTGAAGCTAAATAAATCGAGAGAGAAATAAAGTCGGGTGGTGGTGCAATAAGAGCATTAAATTCCACCAAAAGTGGAAAATTATTCAAGAATATTGCTCTACTCATGGTTTTCCTCATAACTACTAATGTTGAGATTGTTGGGAACATCTTCAACCTAACTACAAAAGAATTAGAGACTATGAACATAATATTCCATATGGGCATGACAATTACTAGAATATGACAAGTCAAGAGAGGATTGAAACGAAACTTCCTACAAAGTTCATTTATAAAATTTATGATGCAATGGAGATCACGTTTGAAAAAAGATTGAGCCATCAATTCAAGAAATATCACTATTGACTCTTTTGACACAAGTTATGCATTTGATGTTCAAACAATTCTCCAAATGAAGATGAGCCACTACATGAACCTAAAACATATGCAAAAAGTCATGACCAATCTAACAATGGTAATGAAAGGGATAAACAATGCATAGGGAAAAACAAAAATCAATGGCCAAATCAACAAGGATCGAGGATGTTATTGTTAATAGAAATAGTTTAATGAATTTCTACTTAATAAATGTTTAAGAAGGGATACATGAAATGTCATAAACAATGCATGAATAAGGATGATTTGAATCAACTCAAACTTGAAGAGCAAAAAATTAATGTCCAAATGACTATGGTTTCAACACTAAACAAAATTGGTCAAACAATGTTGAAAATCGATCGAACATATTCAAACAATGGTTGATTTTGTAATTGTTAGCAACATCCAACTATAGAATAAAACAAATTAAATGTATAGAACTACTTATGAATAAAGTGCATCTTCTTTTATCGTAATATTTATCTTCCATGTCGAGTGTGTATTGTGATGACCATCTCTTTAGGAATTAATATGTTTTGATTCATATTGTTATCTTGAAGTACAACATTGTATTTGTAGTTATGCTATTTACAATGTATATTTAGAGCATAGACCTTGCTTTTATATTTTTGTATGAAAAATTGTTATTAATTAGTTTTAAGTTTGCAACATAGGTAATAAATTTGAATGGTTGAAAAAGAGACAAGAGTATTGTTAGAATTTCCTTTGATGGTACACCAAATAGCATTGCAAGTTTGGTATGATGTTTAAAATTCAACTAAGATATTCAAGAAACATAAGAAAGATTCGTCTCAAGCTTCTCATTGTTTAGATGATGAGGTAGAAGATGAAATAGATTGGATTTTTCTTCTTCTCCATGGGAAGGGAAGTTTAATGATGAGTGGTATATCAAGCCATGTTCCTTGCATTGATGGAATCAGTACATTTTTTAAGGTCAAATGTGATGACGAATGGTTTTGTAGCATTTACCATATACATTATTCCAATTTTTATGTGAATCATTGTATGAAGATCTTTAGTAAGGTGATGTACCTTGTCATTAGCAACACCTATCAAGGTAGGGTGCTTCTAGTTGAGAAACAAGTGGCTATTGTATTTTAATATTATCATTTGGAATGTCTATGATTAACTTTTTTTTGGGTGTTGAAAGTCAACAATTGTAAGTTATGAAGTTCATTAATGTTATGCAAAAAAAAATTCAAAACTAGATGAAACACCCAAGTGATCAATCAACGCTTGAATGTGTAAACCATGGCATTCACCAAAAACAAGGTTTTCCAAATTGTTGTGGCTCTATATACATAACTCATGTTGATTATAACCTATAGCCCTTGAGTATAGTTCTCTTCATAGCAGCAACAATCATTGGCTACCTCTAATTTTTTAAAACTTTATACTTAGTTTGTAGGTTGACATTGTACAAAAAAAGCTAACTAAAATTTTGAAAACGATTAACATTACCATCTACTTTCATAAATGTATTATGCAATATGCAATGTGCAATACAATGTAATTAACAATATGAACATAAATGAAAAAATACATATTCCACAATTCATGGGCTAAACTCTCATTTTACTTGCTCTCTTTATCTCTATGCTATTAAAATAGCTTTAAATCTTAAAACGAGCAAGTTTTTCTCTCTTTTTTTTTAACATTCTTTTATGTTTTTTTGAAAAATCCGATTTTTTTCCAACTAAATATTTTTTTAATTAATCTTTTGATTTGCCAATTTTTACCCCCAAAGATTTTTCCTTCTTTATACACCAGCTTATCTATATTATTACATAATCCTATAAAAATGCAAGAATCCGTTTTGCAATTTCTTTTTTCATAAAAGGGTAAAAGCTTTATTGATAATACAGAAAACTTGTTACAACAAGCAAAGGGCCTAAACCCCAGGAAAGCAAAGAGACCATAAAACAAAGCAAGAAACAACATCATCCATCACCAATCCCAGCACCATCCTCTGCAATAATCTTGGTCAACTCATGGCGAAGATCCTGGGAAATTTGATCCCACCCCTCAATCCTCCAACCATCAAGATGCTCCAAAGCCCATTTCGCCAAGCAATCCGCAGCCTTATTCCACTCCCTCGAAATATGGACAAAAGACACCTCCTCCATCAAGGAACTAATACATAGGGAATCTGTTGCGTATCCCTAGCTAGCGCAAAAGTAGCATCATTACCTTGGAGTCATTAAGCTTACTTCGCTTGAGCACAGCAAATCAGACTCACAGATAACCTTTCTCCACCCCCAAAGCATAGGCCCGTTCAAGGGCGGAGAATATTGCCAGACCTTCCATAAGGTTGACAGTCTTCGTCCCCTCGTAAATAGAGAAGAAGAAGACCACTGATCCTATAGAATCTCTACCAACTCCACCAATTCCAACAGGCCCAGGATTTCCTTTTGAGGAACCATCAGTATTAACCTTCAAAATTCCAATAGGAGGGGGAAACCATTTACCCACTCTCATGACTTTCTTTTTTGCTTGCCTTCCCTTTCGGACACAAGCTGAAGCCAAGGACAACTCCTGAAGTCCCAATCTCTCCACCTTCTTAGCATCCTCTTTCTCCAAGGGAAAACCTACCTCACACTTTGCTTCCACAGTCTCCCGAACCATACCCATAATTCTTTGCCAGACTTGTTGGAAAACTAATTTTTCACCTCGGAAGACTCTATGATTCCACTCCAGCCAAATCTGCCAGAGAAGGAAAGTAGGCCCCACAAACCACACATCCTATAAGAAAGATGCGGCAGTAGGGGGTCTGCCTAGACTGCGCCAGAAATCCGCTAGAGAGGAAGCATGAACACAAGGAACTCTCCAAACTTCCCACCACAAGTGCCATAGCCTCATAGCAAAGGGGCAACGAAAAAAAAAGTGAGCAGAATCCTCCTCTCCATCCCCACACAACACGCATATGGATGGGCCCTGAAATCCCCTCTTTTGAATATTATCCCAGGTCAAACACTTGTTCCAGGCCAAAGTCCAAATGAAGCAATTACACTTCGGCCAAGAAAACTTGTTCCAAACACTCTTCCACCATTGAACCTCCACCCCATCCAGCTTGTGAGATAACAACACTTGATAACCAGAGGAAATAGTATAAACACCCTTAGGGTTGGGAGACCAAGATAAAACATCTCCATCTGGAAGGGAACTACAACTCCTGCTAGAAAGGATGCTTTGCAATTCCACGCACTCCTCCTCCATACCAACCATAGGCCACTCCTCAGGATTCTTCCATCTAGCCGTCATTAACTGACCTTGAGAAGAAACAAACTTAAAGTCTCTCACCTTGTCCCAACCAGCCTCGATGAATCTTTGACAAAGGGGCAAAAGGTTAGGAAACTAAGAAACAATGGGAGGAAAACCATCCCAAGCATCCAACCAAAATTGAGCCTCAAACCCACTTTTGCA
Source organism: Sequoia sempervirens (assembly GCA_007258455.2). NCBI lineage: Eukaryota > Viridiplantae > Streptophyta > Pinopsida > Cupressales > Cupressaceae > Sequoia > Sequoia sempervirens. Next base: position 735,734,669 of record VDFB02000003.1, on the reverse strand, counting down.
GATCCAAAATAAGCCATCCTTAACTAGAGCAACCCCTTTCTTAAGCGTACCCCAAATTATCGATCCTTTCCCCACTAAGGGATAGCGGGGAATATCCATCTGAGGGATCCCTGAAAGATATTTATGAAGTAAAATCCTGGCCTAGGTCTAATCCTGCTCCACACACCACCTCCAGTATAGTTTGGCAGCAAGCACCACCCCAGACAAATATGACTTCCTTAATCCAAGACCTACATATTGCCTCTGGCTACAAACAAGCTCCCATCTAACCAAGCTCCATTTGGATGACGATAAATTACCTGCCCATAAAAATTGTCTAGATAAAGCATCAAGTTCTTGAAGAAAACCAACTTGGACGTGCATCTAAATGGGAAGAGCTTGAACCACATATTTGATCAACTGAACACGACCAGCAAAGGATAACCATCTATGGGTCCAATGGTTAACAACTTGTCAAAACTTTAAAGAATATTGTAAATTCCTAACGCCTTTTAGCGAAATAAAGATTCAGATGATCTAAAGGAGGAACCCAATAAAACCTCAATATATTAGCGATTCTCTACGAATCGGATAGTATTGAAAGAAAGAAGATGGAGGATTTACCTTCATCCATCAACTTTCTAACGATGCGATGGAGACAAACATCGACTTCCCTACACACACACACACACACTGTGTTGCGGGACTAATTCCCTAGCCATACTATCAACGTACCTCATCCTAAGCGCAAGCGGTATCAGAATATTACCACCCCAACGCCATCCCTGAATGAGACCAATCTCCACATTCCTTCTCAACAACCAACCCAAACCTTCAACAAAGAGTAAAAAAAATATGGAGATAACGGATCCCACTGATGCAATCCTCAGGAAGCTCCAAAAAGCTCTAAGGGCTCACCATTAATTAAAATGGAGAAGGAAACAGAAGTCACACAACTCATGACCCACTGAATCCACTCATCCCCAAAACCTAAAGCACCAAGAATCTTCCAAAGGAAGGACCATCCAACTCTATCATATGCCTTTGCCATGTCCAACTTAACGAACATTGCCTTATCATTTGAGGTAGCCATAGAATGAATGGTCTCCATAGCAATAACCACCCCATCCAGAATTTTCCTACCCACAACAAAACCACTCTACTCCTTAGAGATTAACACTCTAAGCAATTTTTTTAGCCTATCTGCAATTACTTTAGAGATAATTTTGTAAATCACATTACAAAGAGAGATGGGTCTAAATTAGCTTAACCTATTTGCTCCATCAGATTTGGGGATGAGAGCCAGGAAGGTGGAATTCAGAGCCCGTGACATCTGCTTATTTGTATGAGATTCTTGGACAATAACCAATAAGTCCAACTTGATAATATCCCAGAATTCTTGAAAGAACTCCACCGGAAAGCCATCAGGGCCAAGAGCTTTCCCTTTCTTCATTTGGAACACCGTTCTCTCGAGCTCTTCTATCGAGATATCACCCATAAGACACTCATTCATCTCCATAGTAACCAAAGAAGGGATACAAGATAGAACTTGGGCCTCCTCCTCAGAAACCCCCTGCGAATCCTCCCTAAATAAGGTAACAAAGTACTGCACAGCTTCACACGAAATATCCTTGAAAGAGGATAGATGCTCACCAGTGTCATTCACTAGAACAGACAGTAAATTCCCATGTCGCTTGGCTTTGACTGAATTGAAGAAGAATGTCGTATTTTTATCTCCCTCCTGAAGCCATTCAATCCTTTCCTTCTGTTTCCAATAGATTTCCTCCTGTCCAAACTTTCAATGCCCCGGCCTCCTCTTGAAGTAAATTAGCAGTCACACCTTCCTCCCCTATCACTCTTGTAATGCTATCCAGCTTAGCCTAGGAAACAACCTTTGCATGGAAAATGTTCCCAAAGCACTGCAAATTCCAACACTTAAGCTGATATTTAACAAATTGGAGAAGCTTAGCAAAAGTATACATTGCCATACCATAAGCAGGTCTACCCATTCTCCACCATTCAGCCACATAGCCATGAAGAGAGGGTTCAAGAAGCCACATAATATGGAACTTAAAAGGGGGCGACCGAGGCACACTAACTGAAGAAACAACAAGCTTGATAGGCCAATGGTCAGACCCCCTCCAATCCAAAATTTCTAAACTAGAAGACCATAATCCACCAACCCAGAAACAGGAAACCAAGAACCGGTCAAGTCTTTCAAAAATGCAATTATCCCCAATCCTTCGATTGTTCCAAGTGAATAGCCCATTATTAGGCTTGACATCAACAAGATTCAAAGCAAAAATATTATCTTGAAGAAGTAGCGCAGAAGGCTCCAACCTTCCAATACCCCCCACTTCTCAGCCAACTCAAAAATAGCGTTAAAGTCCCCAGCCATAATCCATGGATGAAAGGATAAACAAGTTGATTATGATACCTATAGCCCTCTGAGTATAGAAATTCTCTCTCATAGTCCAGCACACACCATCATTGGCAAATACCTCTACATTTTTTTAAACTGTTTATACTTAGTTTGTCGAGGTTGACAGGTTGATCCAACAAAAAAATTTGCTAACTAAAATTTTTGAAAACGATCATAACATTCCACACATCCTCACCATTTGCAATCAGCTCCGATAACTGTGTGCAGTATATGCAATACGTGATCCAAAATTCACCAAAAGGTTTCCTTGTGTGATACATAATCACAGCCCTTGAGTATATTACTCTTCTTAACAATATGAGGTGAGTTGCATTGAAAATGCGACTCCACAGAGCCTAGCCCTTGTACGTGTGGCTACAGTGACCATGGAAGGGTTTCATAGTCCAACGGTTGTACCCAAATGAGACGGAACACCTCAAAATCTGTGTGGCCCGCCAGATCAATTTTCCACACATTACGACTAATTTCCTCAACTTTTTAAGCTGAGTGCTAGCAAGAAGAGGCCAAAAGCAAACACAAGCATAGAAGCTAACAAATGCAAAACATTATCATGGCATTCCACTAGAAAGCCGCAGGCCGAGAGCCCACAAGGGACACAGTCAGCTCCTCGGCGAGGTTAAAACCCGGCAGACTGAAACGAGACAACCTAATTATAGAAATAAGGCCCCTTGAAAACCTTATTGTGATCACCATGCAATCAAAGGTAACCATGAAATAATTGTTTTCCAGAAGCTTTATATCCATCTCACCCTCTGGCATCCAAGTCGGTCGGGCCCAAGACTCCAAAAATTGTATCGATATCCGTATACCCAAAAACTTGCAATAAAAAGAGTGCCTCGAGTAATATTCAATATCCTCCATGACCATCTCCAATGGGATAACTAGTTTTGGCCTCTCCTTGCAATGTTCCAAGCATCCATTGATTTTCATGATCCGAGCTCCACTAGATGAGCCCACTCCATCTAGCCCTGGTTCTGACAAGAACAAATTATTATTGAATACTTTTGAAGCATTCGGAGGAGACTTCATGTCAATCGCTGAATGAAAATCCATTATAGGGTTAGCACCCGAGGTCTCCCTAGGTGACATAATACCCAACTTCTGGTGCAGACTACCGGCCCAAGAAATAAAGCCAAGGCAAAGGGTTGAGATTCCCACCTTGCACTCCTGTCAAAGCGGAAAAAGGCGGGAAGCATCACGATGAGGCCACACAAAAGAAACTGAGGCACCAAGGCGGCTCCCACATCACACACCTCATTCCAACACCCCCACTTGCTGATGAGCACTGTGGTGCTCCACACACGGGCATAGAAGATAAAGAAGGCCAACATGTGACAAACACCTTCTCTCCCCAAATGCGAGCCTGACCCACAGATCTATGCAGATCGAGAAGAATAGGAATCGAGCTGGGGCCTGAGCGCTAACTCGGTGAAACAATCTGAACTGACGCCATTATAGCAAGATACATTTGTTGTTGTTGTGTGTTTGTAATAATATATTCATTAGTTGCATCATAATATAATATCATTGAATTGTCTTATAAGAATGTAGAGTATATAATTAAATTTATGATAGATATCTTAGATACATCTATCTAAAAGATGCCGAGAGATATTAGTCTCAAGGCTCTATCAATTCTCAATAACAAAATTATTATATAAATTTTATATTTATATAATTATCAAAAAATTCTTATTGTCATTTGTATTGAGATAGGTTCTCTTTAGAGTCATGATATGCATGGCACTTGATTAGCTAAGAAGTCTAACATATTATAATTCCTCTTTAAAAATATTTTTCCCTCTAAAGTGTTTTCTTGGAATAATTAACTCATACTCATGTTAAGCTAAAAACTATAGCACAAAAATTATCAAAAAATTGTTAACATCTAATAATTACAAATATAAACTCTTGAAGGTAATTGGGTTTCATTGATTTCTATTGAGAAGAAGCTAAAATGAACACAGCCAAATGATCAGATTATCATATAATTTTTTTAAAACTATATATACGAATAAGGCTAAAATCAACACAGATTTAGCATCATAGAATTGCCAAGCCAAATAATTACTAAGATTGTTTTATTTATAAGTACATCATTGAGCGTGTAGTAAAACAGTTTTCTAAGATTGAAAAGAGTTGTATGCAATGGTTAAAAATGTGATCCACCTTTCATTGGCAAAAAAAGGTCAAATGCTAATTTAAGATGTGAAGAAGATTGATAACAAACTAGTTAGAATAATAAGAAAATATGTGATGAATACCTCTATAAAATGTATGAAGTAGTTGTGTTCTACAATGTTAACATGTCATTGTGTTCAACTACAAATGGATGACCACAACTAAAATATGCAAAACTAAAAAAAATCTCTTTTTCGAGGTGTTATTTATATATTTATCAAGGGAATGGTTGGTGGAATTTGTGAAATTGTCTACATAGAATTTGTGGTACAAAAATAGAATCTATAATAAGACAAACACCATTAGTTTTTTTTATGTTGGAATTGCAGAGAATCTATGTATGTATAATATTTTGAATATGATCATAAATGAGAAATCTTAAGTACAAGGTGACCACAACAATGCATCTGATTTTTTTTCAAAGCACTCACTAATCAGAAAAATTGTACAATCTTATTAGAAATATGACATAGTTTGGCACTACCTCATGTTTATATAAAAAATTTCCCATTTTGATAAGATGAGTCACTTGTTTGAATAGGTTAGGGGGAGACAATTATAATTACTAAAGTAGGTTGTCCCGTAGAACACTTAAATTGGATCCTTGTTCCAATATTTTGTTTGAAAAATTATTGAATTGTAGAGGCTTTTGACACTTCCAAAGGTAAAACATGGAGACCTTTTGAATTATTAGTTCCATAGATCAATTATTTTTTTATGTTTTTTGTTTAAAGAATCTAGGGAATGGTTGAAGGCAATTGTGAAAAATCTCTACACAAGATTTGATTGGGCAAGAATGGAAGTTTATGATAAGATATAGCCCACTAGCTTTTTCTTGTTGGAATTGAAGAAATCTATATATGTATAATATTTTGGAGTGTGATCTTAAATAAGTAATTAGAAGCACAAGGTGATGAGTTGGGGCCAATTTTTAAAAAGTAATCTGAACTTACTTTTCAAAGCATTCATTGATAACAACAATCTATAATCTTTCTAGAAATATTGTATCATTTGTTACTACCTTGACGTTTATCAATGATAATAATTTCATGTGTTGATAAGATGAGCCACTTGTTTGTATAGGCTAGGGGGAGACAACCTACAATTACTAAATAATTTATGCAGCAGGTTTTCAATCTCAAAGGATCATGTTATGCAACCATATTTAGGGGATGGATGCTTGTAGTTAAGAATTCTATTATACGTGCTAGGATGTTGAAATTAGGAGATAATGCAAATTCATTATGTTTGATTGGTTGAGGGATTTATTTCATTACTATAATTTGTGTTGACATGAAGTTCTTGCCAAAGGTGCCAACACCAACTCATGATGAAGCCTAATTAGGGCTTCTTTAATAGATATTGGGGTTGTGATGACCATCTAAGTAGCTAAGATTGGTTTTAAAAAATGTTATTATTAAGGGTTTTACATGCAGATTTTTTTTTGCTCAATTAATAGTTGCTAAGGGGAAGCACCTTGTATTAAATCAAAAAAAGGAGTACATTTGATTTGAGCAATTTGGCTCCATCCCAGACACTGTCATATTCAACCACCATACTTACAGAGAATATCACTTCAGGATTTCTCTTCTATCATCATAGCTTACAAAATGGCCTCTGTAAACAAAAGGGCCTCAAGCAAAACACATCTACGTATACACCCTAGACCCAACACATTGTACTAAAGACAAAACCCTTTTTACACAGTCCAAACCTTGCTTAGTCTTCATCATCTTTGAGTTCCTTCATTTTTTGTATTCCAGGTAGTCTGGAATCACAAGGCACTCGGCTCCACACGCGTGATGACCTAGACTATTGGCCTTTGCCTCTAGGTCTCTAGCATCATTCTCCACCCGCTCTTCTCTAGTCCCTAGTTCCCAGTCGTCATCGTCGCCTACAACCAATTTTCTCGCAGGACCTTCCTCTTTAAGGTATTTCAGCGCCCACCCTTTGACTAATGTCTTCACCATCCATGCAGCCTTTAGCAAGAAGTTATTCTTCTTTCTATTTCTCCCCACTATTTCTCCAATGCCATTGGGTTGAGGGATCTCACCACTAGAAATTTCTTGACCTCAGTTCCATTTCTGAACGACGTGTAATAGTTCTACGGCATTGGCACCATCAAGTTTCCATCAACATTGTCAAGGGCCTCATCAATCTCCCCCAACATTGCATGTGTGAATACCATCTAACACAACTTCTCTTTGGCCTTAGAGACACCCATGTATAGTGGTATTCGGACATAATAACTCAGCCAAAATAACCTTGGACACAATAACCTCGTCATAATAACCCAAGGACAAAATAATCCAGGGTCATAATAACCCATGGATAGAATAACCTGTGGTCAAAATAACCCATGGACAGAATAACCCATATGTAATTTATAAATTGTGTTTTCCTTTCTCTATATTCTTACGGGGATATTTTGTCCATGGGTTATTCTAACCACGGGTTATTTTGGCTTGGGTTATTATGACCCTGGGTTATTTTGTCCTTGGGTTAATGTGACCGGGTTATTCTGTCCAGGGTTATTTTGGTCAGGTTATTATGTCCTACAACCATGTATAGCAGCATCGCAAGAAACATTGCAAAAATATGTGTTTTCCCTAAACCTTTGGTGTGCAAGCAGGAACTCCTTTCCCAGGACCTTTTTGGTTGCCCACAAAATTAATAGGTGAGATGAAACCAACAACCCTTTCAATCATTTGTTTGTGATCTCCCCATGAAAGGGTTGTTGTTGCCTTGCGGTGTTGATAAAAATGGGAGTGTCCATCACTCTCCTTTCACACATGAAAAAAAAAAATTAGAAACTTTACTTAAGCAGCTACCACCTTACATTTTTATAGAGTTTAGTGATCCTCCATCATAATGGTGACTTTGGTAGGTGTGACGTTCGGATCATGCCCTCAAATCCACAGGATGATGAAAAGACCTAATCACTGCGGCCAACCCCAAATCATATGTGGCCACACTGAGTGATGAACCCAAAATTTATTAACCCATCTTTTCCAAAGTATTTAGCTTCTCCACCATACCCTGTGCCACCTTGCTTCTGTGTCAATGTGCTTGTTGCATTTAGCCTTCATTATGTATCCAGTCCCATCAACCATCCTATCATTCTTCCTCATTATGAGCTCTTTTCGTCGTCGCTTTGGCCAACTCGTCAGCCACGTCATTCCCTTCCCCGTACACGTGGCTTATCTTGAAGGCCTCAAATTTCTCTATCAACATTTTGATGGGTCGAAGCCATTGATTTAACTTCCAGTTCAGTGTACTATTCCTATGAATGGCATTGATTGTGACGGGGGAATCTCCTTCCAAATGAATACACATCACCCCAATTTGATTCCCAACTATAGCCCTATTAATATTGCTCTAAATTCTACTTCATTATTAGTACATATCCCCAAGTAGATGGATTTCTTCGCCAGAGGTTTTCCTTGATCGTCCCAAGCTACACATCCAGCCCCTCCCATTCCTAGGTTGCCTCTAGAGGCCCCATCAAAATTGACTTTTTTCCAATCCACCTTCGACAACTCCCACTTCACTCCCTTCCTCTTTTACAATTTTTGGTCCATCCCACCACCACCACACAACAAGAGTGGTTTCAAACATTCGAAAACTTGAGTCATCCTGTCATCCCAATTGGTGAAATTTCATTTTTTAGGGGCTTTCTTTCGAGTTGCTTCATTGAAAAGTTCCATGATTTCCTTCTCAATTTTACCACACAACTTCTCCACTTCTAGTGCTTTGTCCTGAATGATTCTCTTGTTCCATTCTTTCCAAATTTCCCAAATTATGGTGGAGGGATTAATCACCCAAATGCTATCAAAAACCTATTTTCTATGCTAGGTTGGCCACATCTTAAACCATGTATCGATGTCTGAAGGAAATGGGAATTGCATATTTATCTTACTCAAAAAGAATTTCCAACAATCTATCGCGTATGGTCAAGTCATGAGTAAATGGTCAAGCAATTCATTGTTATTTTTGCACAGTACACATCTCTCAAAGCCCTGAATTATGAACATAGCCAATCTATCCTCAGTTAGGATCCTTTTTTTTATTGCTATCCATGAAAACACGCAGCTTTAAGGAGGCTATCCTTCCCCCAAATTAGCTTACAAGGCCAGTCCTATCTGGCAATGGCCAATTCTTTGACTTTGTATCTGATTTTAACTTTGTATATCCCTGTGGTCAAAGCACACCAGCGTATCCTATCTTCTTCATTGGCAGGGACAAAGTGTTTGTTCTTAAGGGTTGCCACCAAAACATCTTTTTGGACTTGAGGAGCATCGATACCCTACAGATTGTTCCATTCCCATTGTGTAACTCCATCACGATGGATTACCTTCCCATAGTTGTTGACTTTAGATCCTCAATCTCGAATCAACACTGCCTTGATTTCTACCAAGTTTGGTAAGCTATCAATGGGTGCATTGCCTCCCCATGAGTCGCTCCAAAAGGATGCACTTTGTCCATTCCTTAACTCCTAGGTTATGTGCTTTGTCACTATTTCCCTACAATCCATAATGTAGTTCCTGATCACAAAACCCCTTGGTGGATCGGTCGTAGTCAAGATGCGAGTGGGCTCATCCAAGTCCAAATATTTCCTCCTGAGAATCCACACCCAATTTTTCTCCCCATTTTCATATAGGTTCCATACCAACTTTACTGCCATGGCTAGATTCATGATTGTTAGTTGCTTGACTCCTACTCCACCCACCTCTTTTGGGGAACACACTTTGTCCCAAGCCACCAATGGGAATTTTTGTTGTTCCCCCGTGCCACTCCAGAAGAACTTCTTAAAAACCCGATTGAGAATTTCTTCTATTGACTTGGGAAGTTTCAGGCATGACATCAAGTATGTTGGGATAGCTAATAGCACTGCCTTCAACATCATGAGACAGCATGTCAAGGATAGCCACTTTCCTTTCCATGTCCCAAGCTTGTTTTTGCAGTTGTTAACTAGACCTTCCCGGTAGCATTTTTTGTTGACCCCTACAAAGAATGGCATTCCAAGGAAGCAACCTGAGAAGTTTGCCACCTTCAAGTTCAAAATTCTTGCCAAATCTCTCTATAAACTTGGTTGAGTATTGAGGAAAAAGACTTATGATTTCCTCCAATTGATGCTCTACCCTGAAACCATATAATATTCATCCAAAAATGTTTCGATGACTCTTGCTTCCTTCCTGCTTGTCATCCCAAACAATATGTTTTCATCGAAAAACTATCGGTGTGTAACTGCACCCAGACCATTTGCAACTAGAACCCCTAACCACTTTCCTTCACCCCTCAGAGTACTAATGCCCCTACCCAGGACCTCGGCCATGATAACGAACAAGAAGGTGGAAATAGGATCCCCTTGCCTTAAGCGCCTCGTTGTGGAAAAGAAGCCATGGGCAGCCCCATTTACCATTATTGAAAATTTAACTGTTGAGATACAACTCTTAATCCAATTTATCCAGTTACCATAAAAAATGAACATCTCCAGAACCTCCATAAGAAATTGTCTATCCACCAAGTTATAAGCTTTGAGAATATCAAGCTTTAGGACCAAACATGCTTCCCTTTTCTTTCTATCCTTGTGGATGGTTTTGTGTGCAATGATGATACCCTCTGCTATAGACCTCCCTGGGGTGAAACCACTCTGCTCTTCAGATATTACATCTTTTAGAACACCTTTCAGCCTATTGGCAATTATCTTGGTGACTACTTTGTAAATTGTGTTGCAAAAGGCTATTGGCCTAAAGTCACTCATGGCTTGTGGTTCTTTCTTCTTGGGAATCAAGGAAAGGAAGGTGTGATTTACCGACCCCAACATTGTCATCTTTCTCCTTGACTCCTCTACAGCTACTTCCAAGTCATCCCCAACAGTATCCCAGAACTTTTGAAAAAAACCCGCTAGAAACCCATCAGGGCCTGGAGCTTTATCTAGATTTAGCTAAGATGCGGTTGCCTTTAACTCTTTTTTGGTGATTTTCTGTTATAGGCGCTTGTTCTGCTTCTCACTTATGATGTTTTGGATTTCCCTAAGTAGTCTATCCCTTACTACTCTATTGTCCAAAGCCTCCCTGTTTAGAATCTCTTCAAAGAACCTTACTGCTTCCTTGTTTACTTCTTCCATGGATTGAGTCATTTCCCCATTTTCTTTCTTGATTTATGTTATCCTGTTTCTAGTTCGATTTTCTATTGTTGTTCTATGGAAAAAATTTGTATTCCTATCCCCCTCCTTTAGCCAAGTCTCTCTTGACTTTTGTCTCCAAAAGCTTTCTTCTCTTTTCAGAATTTCTACTAACTCATCTTTTAGGGCCTTCTCATTATCATAGTCATCTGCCTCCATCTTGTTGCTAATGATATGCTCATTCAGTGCCTTTAATTCCTACTCCACCCTTTCTTTCTCTTCGAATATGCTCTTGAAGTGTATTTCATTCCATTCCTTCAATTTTACTTTGATGTAGCTCAATTTTTTGCTGATTTTGAAGAGGTTAGAGTGATTTCCTACATCAACTTCATGCCACCATCTCCCTACCAGGTTCGGTAGATGTTCATCCCTTAACCACATCTTCTCAAATTTGAATGGGTTTCCCCCTAGGGGGGTCATCCTGCTCAAGGTGTAGTTGCACTAAGAAGTGAACTGATCCTATGAAGGGTAGTATTGTGGCTTCATATTTTCCTGCAGCTCCCCTCCAATCCCCCCACAGTAAAAATATATCTCGTCTCTCTGCTATGTTGGTAAAACCCTTCCTCCTATTGGACCAAGTGAAGACCCCATTCCTGGTCTGAACATCCATTAACTGACTGTTATCAACAAACTCTTGGAAATCACACTAGATGTTGGTGAGTCTACCCATGCCCCCTTGTTTCTCCTCATTATTTAGGGTCACATTAAAATCTCCTGCTATGATACCCCTTTCATCTTTGTGATTGTCAACCTCTTTGGATATCCGCCTCCATAGTTCCTTCTTGCCAATTGTGGAGATTTTCCCGTATACATTATGATTAGAAATTGTCCATTCCTCTTTAGGCCTTTGCATTTGATCATTAGCCAATTCCCTTCCTCTGCTATGACCTCCCCTACTATCATTAGCAGGTTCCATATGATGCCTATTCCCCCTTATGCACCTTTCACACCCACAAACTATCCCTTCCACTTCTTCCAAATTCCTAATCTTATATCATTTTCTTCTTTGCTCCATTTAGTCTCCTGAAGTAGAAAAATGTTTGCTTTTGATTGGTCAATTTGGTGTTTGACCATACGCCATTTTTCAGGGGCATTAATGCCCCTGACATTCCATGTTATGATCTTCATTGCCCCACATCCTTCCCTAACCTAAGTTTCATTTGCCCCACTGCATTTGTTGCAATCTCCAACTTCACCTTATTAGTTTTTGGTCCCCTCTTCCCACTTCGCTTGATGTTAGGTTTTTTTATTCTTGATTGTGTATGTTCCAAAATCCTTTCCTCCAGCATTTCCTCTTCCTCCCCCATTTCATCTTCCTCTAAGTCCACATACATCTTCCTCTCCCTTTGCTTGGAGTATGTTTTGTCCTAGGTTTTCCAAGCCCACCCCTACTTCTTTTTCCTTTCCTTCCCATATGTCTTCCCCACTACCCTTTCCTACTACCTCAATTTCTTTATCACTAATTACTGTCTCTCCAATCCTTAATCCTTCTAGTGTTTTTTTTGCTTCCCGATCAAGGGGATTTTTCTCTTTTTTGTTCCTCTCTTTCCCCTGCTCCACTCAACTCTTCTACTAGTGTTAGCTCAACCACTCTACTTCTCAGATCTTCAGTGGGGAGCTCTGCCCTATCTACTTGGTACTCCCCTTCAAAAAATTTGATTGTCGGATCCACACACTCTTTAGAGGATTTCTTGGCTTCCCCCATTGTATGCTTATTTGTCGAGCTCATACTACCCTGAACCCATTCATACCTATTTTCCTTGGTAACCCTTACTTTCACATTACAGTCCAAATTGCCATGTTCCTTTGATTTGCAAATGGGGCATAGCTTTGTTTGGTCTTCCCATTCCACCCTTTGCTTCTGAATCCTACCTTCCATACATATTTCAATTTCCTGTGGGATGGCCTGACCTAGGGTTGTCTCTAGGCAAATTCTGGTATATGTGCCCCAACATCTATCTTCATTGTCTTTCTCTACCAAAATGAGTTTACCTATGCTTTCTCCAATTTCAACCAAATTTTCATCATCCCACACTTCCAAGGGTAGATTGTACAGGCGAACCCATGTCAGACCCCCTTGAATTGTGTGCTTCCAAGGATTGAAGTTTGGGTACCAATCAATCAAATATACCCCAACATTGTCTAGCTAATGTGGGTCGTTGAGCAGGGCTCTCGATTTCTCCCCCCTTGTGGAGAATTCTACTAGAAAAAAGTCATTTGGCAATGCCCTAGCCTGAACCCTAACTCCCCATTTTTCCCCGCACCACCTTCCTATCTTTTCTACATCACACCACCTGCCCCACATTTGAGAAATACTCCTATTTCCTTTAGCTTATCTACTGATTTTTTAATTCGATCTTTATCCAAATTGAGAGTATGAATGGGACAATTTGGAGCAATGGACTTACCAATTAAATCCACATACTAGTGCGACAGCCCTTCCTCCGCTATCATTTCTCTTTCCCCTTCCATGGTTTGCTTGTTCATTCCTTGCTTCTAGATGGTTTATCACGCCAATTTTCGGATGTGTCTACCCTTAGATACTTCTTTTTCCCAAAACCACCCATGCATGTACTCCTCCACACACCTACGAACTGTGCCACCTTGCCTGTTGATGCATGGGTTTCGGGCATATTTCCTTTGATCCCCTGTTACATCTCCATATCTCTGAGACTAATCGCGTGGGCACATCCACGGAAGCATTGATTTGACTGCTCGATCCTTCTGCCCCTGGAACGATCCACGGCCATGATTCCACCTATCCTATTGAACTCTTCCTCTGTGACCCGGGTGACATTTGTCCACCCATCTACCAGGTCTTCGAAAACCCATTGTGGGATATGATCTCTTTCGACAGCTTGCCACTCCTCATCAGTTCCTCCATTCGGACACACTTCGATCTCTATGTCACCCCAATCGCATCCACCTAAATCCCCTGCATATTTTTGCTCCTCTTCGCTCACCGCCTCACAAATATATTATAATAATATATTATAATATATAATAATATAATTTTACATGCAGATTTTTTATTTACAATTTATGATAATTTTACTGTTTGTTTGTATTTGGGTGGGATTGGATATTCCTTCAATTTCAACAATTATTTTTTCCTTGGTCGATGGGACTTTTGAGCTATCATATTGCCTTTAGTTTTAGACATTTCAATTTTGTATCTCCAATCCTATATGCATATAGGATCATTATAGCATGTAATTATATTGTCATGAATAAAGGGGCAACACATGTGGATTACCAATTATATTATAATAAGTTACTCTTGGAATGTGTTTTACATCAATTTAAATCTGTGCCAAGTGACAAAGCTCAACACTTAAAATTTCACATTCACAATTAAAATTTCTCATTCGCTCTATATAAGTTCTCATAGATAAAATTTGAACTTGATGAATCTGATGATTGTTAAAAGACATAAGAGGATGTCTGAGGAATTTGGTTCATGTCATAGGATGATAAGTTCTCTGAGCTCTAACCTTCTATGAGGTAATATCAGTTATGTATGTCAATGAGATGAACTATTTGCATGCAGTTTCTTGAGAGTTGTGATTGAACCCAAAGCATTATGTATTCAATTTCACATTATTGGAAAACTCAAAATTCACATTATATTTCTTCGAAGCATTAATTTTTCACATTTTTGAAGTGGATGTTGCTTTCTCTCATTGATAGATGTGAAGGATGTAATAATTTTGATTGAGGGTTAACCTTCTCTAAGGTAATACCAATTATGTATGTCAGTGAAATGGACTGTTTGCATGCAGTTTCTTAAGATTTGTGATTGAACCCAAAGCATTATGTATTCAATTTAACATTATTGGAAAATTCAAAATTCACATTATGTTTCTTCTAAGTATTGTTTTTTCACATTTTTGAAGTGGATGTTGCTATCTTTCATTGATAGATGTGAAGGATGTAATAATTTTGATTGAGGGTTGAGGTAATTCCTTGATTCAACATACAAAGCTTGGAATTATTGCAAGCTTGGTCAAAGAATTGAAATCCAAAGAGTTTGAAATTCATAGCTTGCACAAAGGATTGAAATCCAAAGAGTTCAAAATTTGAGAAACAATACCCTTGTGGGTTTGTGGTCTGAGACACCAAATTGATGTAAACTATAATGCTTGGTCATTATAAAAAAAAGTTACCTTTGCACTACTACCTTGTTTTGGTATTTGATTTGTAGCTCATATCGCAGTAAGCATGTGGGAAGTTCGCCATAATAGATATATTATAAGCATTGGGTGACAGTATATATTGGTGTATTAATGAAATAGGTTGAATAAGCATGTTAAATGGTTATTTTAAAGTTAAATTGTCTTGGATTGATATTTTAAGATTGCCTACACGTAGAGAAGTCAATCTTAATGTGCCATTAATGATTTAATTGGAATATCATGGAAATATTCTTGTGTGGGAATTGATGCCTATTTCATGCATGTTTGAGATTGGTGTGTTTGGGGAACCTTGAGGTAGCGAATTTCAAGTGAACATGCCATAAATAAATGATAATTGAATTTTCTTGGTGACACTTAAAGGACCATTTAGGTTATTGAAGTACTGCTAGAAGATCAGAATGTGGTCTGATATGCTTCTACACCTTTCCTTGGTAGAATATCATGGAGATCATGGGTTATGTATATGGTTTCCCTCCCAAATTACTATTTCTGCACTGTAGCATACTTGTTCTCGGAATTTATGCTTCTGTTGAAAGTTCAAACATGAGCGAGTATTTCTGCAATCTATTGACAGGTTTGCTACAAACTGGTGTTTTTTTTCTTAAATATTGAATGAAAACTTTGGAGGTCTTTCTGTTTCAATTTGGAGATTTGTTTGCGTAAGGCCTAATAGGATTTGCACATCTTTAGTGCCATCTCTATTGGCCCATATTCCTTTTCACAATATTTTTTTATTGTGTTTGACCAAGAGAATATAATATATTTTCCTGTTAACAATAGATATTTCTGTCAGGAATAACCAACTTATAAAGCACATTAACACTTCTAAGAGATGACAGTCCCAACACATCAATCCTATACATATTCGGTAATAGGTAATGCAATGCTAGTTTTATAAGATTACAACCCTAGTGAACACCAACTTGGTAATGTATTTGTCGTATATATTGTTCATGCTAAGCCAATATATCTCCTAGCCTCTTATCATATTTCAACTCACACCCTCTGTATTGTGTATGGAGGACTCTGTCACTGGGCATATTTCATTGCTTCTTAGTAAAACGTGCTTGACAAAACCTAGAGAATGCATTCCCAAGGTGATGTGCTTTTACATAAAGATCTGTACGAGAGTTTTTACCCACAATTGTGTAAGATTTGTAACATGGAAGTTGTGGCCCTCCTTAAACTACCCCTCAAATGCGATACAAGATTGTAAACTCAAATGTTGATTCATTACAGTCAAGTAATTATGCTATATGAATCAAATATATTATTACCTCAGTTACATATGTATGATTGTTTAAAATCTCAGTAAGTCAATCAGCCCACATATAATGGGCAACCAAAAATAATTACAATATCAAGCTTGATCATAACCGAGTGAAGGTACTTTTGGCAAAGGTGAATTACATAAAATAGTGATTTTTCTTGTCATATGAGATATGAGCAAGATCTCGGATATATTTAGCAAATACATAGACCAGAGCAATTCACATCATCTGGGTTGCATTAGGTTTAAGTTGGTCTTGCAGCTAATTCTTCTTACTCGACTGTCCCAGTCCCATTTATTGAAAGCTAAGAGACCGACGGGACTTTCATGTATTCAATTTACTTATAGTTTGCTTATCCTTTTTCTGGTGTCTCTCTTTCAGTTTCTGCATTGCTGTGTCTTTATTTATAGATTTGGAGTGGATGATGCATCTTTGAGAGTGGGGATCTGATTGGTAAACAGGGAGGATATTCCTCACACTTAATTCACTAACGACGGATTAAGTCTTTGTTTAAATACTGAATTAATTGGGCAGGGAATGAAACTTGACAGAGAACAAACAACATAAATGCCGACTCATATACCCTGGAAACCCTCTTTGGGTTAGAACTACAGCTGAAAGGTGAGCACAATCTCACTTAGTACTCCAGTAACGACATTACAAAGAGATCCCAACCCTTAGACTTGCTGGAGAAAACTCATACGCCTATGTCTAAGCTCTAAAACAACCCCCAAGAACTCTCAGATCACTTCCCCTAGAACTAAGCCAGGTCAAAATATATAATCATTATTTTCATGTCATACCTTTGTATAGTATCAAAAACAAGAATAAGTAGGATTGTTAAGAAGAGATGACTCTTATCTCTTTTTAGTGGTGTTGCTATTGTTCAATAGTTTTATTGTTTTCTGATATTTTGGTTTTGATTTCCTTTAGACTTTTCTTATCTTCTGCTAATAATTTGATTCCCATAAATCTACTTTCTATCAGCCATCTTTTGTATAATTATATAGGTACTTTCATTCTTTTAATTTATAAAAAATAACTAAGTTACCGGTTCGGTTTTGGGTTCAGGTTCATGTTCGAGAACCCGGTTCGCCGGTTCAGGAAATTTTTTTTTTGGGTTTGGGTTTGGTAATACAAAAACATATAAAAATCAGAAATATATACATATTTGCAGCAGTATTTAAGTTCAGAATACACCACCATATTAATAGTCAAATAACATAGCAAAAATACACCACCACTTTATACTCAAAAGTCAAATGTCATGATATAGAATTATAAATTAAAGTTCAAACTTCAAACATAAAAATGTCAAGTCTTTACAATGTCAATCTGAATCATATGGGTCATCAAAAAAAGCAGCATCATTAGCAACATTAGATGCTACATTTTGTGTAGAACCACAAAGAGCATTAGTGGCACTCGCACAAGCACTGCCACTAGCACTAACACTAGCACTGACACTAGCACTCTCATGCTCAGTAGTTGCTTCAGGCTAATAGTCATCATCAATATCAAGTGCAGCTAAGTGACTTGTGGAAGCATCCAAGTCAAGCTGCTCTAGCTCAATATCCCACCTCCTTGTGTCTCCTTCTTTGTAGGAACTATGTTTGTGTGTAAGGAGGCACAAGTTTGAATGCACATACACCAAGTCCTCAACCTTTTTTGAATGTAGCCTATTGCGTTTTATTGAGTGGATGAAGGAGTATGTGCTCCAATTCCTCTCAGAAGAGGATGAACTAGCAACCTATTAAGACCAAATTAAATTAATAAATTGTTAAAAGTTACAAAATTTAACTAAACAAAATTATTAATTAAAATTAAAATTACAAATATAAATTATAAAACTTACTTGGGATAAAACTTTTATTGCAATAGGTTGGAGGTGCATGCATTCTTGCCCATGGAAGTACCACCAACTATGAGCATCCACCTTGCACTTGTCTCAAAGAGCATCCATATTCTGATCAACACTCCCAGAGCATGCAAAAGCCATAAACTCAACCCTCACTCAATCATGTTGGTCACGATCAGTGAAGATTCTACGAATTGTTGCCTTGTACCCTTGGGCCACTTCACCATCCCTATATAGAGCAACTCTTGATAAAGCAGAAAGTATCTTAGGGCTATAATATTTGGGACTCAATGCAAAAGCGAGAAGATGCAAGGGAGTGGTCATTTTGTTCCATCTATCAACCATGATTTCCTGTAGCTCTTTGAAGAATTTTTCTTCAAGATCTTCCTCTTTTGCATTGATGATGGATCTCATCTTCTCAATCATTGAGGTGATACCATCATATACTTCGCCCAAACAAGGTCTATCCAAGTCAGTGTAACGGATCATGCTCAGTATGGGCTCAGTGAAACTGACGAGAATCCCACCAACCATCATCTAAGATTCTTTGCTTGATCCTATTTGCCCTTTCATTGCTAGATTGCCTCCATACAACCCAATTAGGGTTGATTACCATGGCACATAGTGCCTCACGAACCTTTATTCTCAACACAATTGTGTTGGAGGCAAAACAGGTCTCGGCAACCTGTTTGAAAATCAAAATTAAAATTAAAATATACAAAATCAAAATTTAAAAATTAAAATTAAAAGAAAATTCAAAAATTTAAAAATATTGAGAATTAACTTACCTTCAACAACTCCAATTTAGAGAATTGTCTAAATATTCCTTGTGTCATATGGTGGTTGGTGACAAACATTTGGATGTCTTCGCATACACCTGTTTGATCCATTCAATTTTGGATCCAATTTTTTGTAGCATTAGATTGAGGGAGTGGACAGCACAAGGTGTCCAAAAAATGTGTGGATACTTCTCCTCAACCAATAACCCAGCAGCCCTACAATTTTTGGCATTGTCGGTTACAACTTGCACAACATTTTGATGGCCCACTTCTTCAATAGCTTGGCAAAGGATGTCAGCAATAAATGGACCATCTTTCATCTGTCCTTCACAATCCATTGCTCTCAAAAACATTGCCCCTTTAGGGGACACAGCAATAACATTGATCAATGGGCGATTTCTTGCATCTTTCCATCCATCAGAAACTATGGTCACCCCTGTTTCGATCCACAAATCCCTTATGGGCTTCAAAGAGTCTGCTACATGTTTCACCTCTTTCTCCAATAAGGTGCAACGCACCTTCTCAAAACCTGGGCCCTTATACCCCTTTGGAGCCTCATTAATAGATTTCACCATTTTTTGCCAATATGGTGAACGAACAACATTGAATGCCAATCCATTGGCATAGACACATCTTGCTATGTCTTGATCAGCAATCTCTCTTGCCTCATTCTGAAATGAAGCTTCCAACGGTCCCTTAGATCTTTTATTTGAAGAGGGCATGGTTTGCTCTTGAGGGATGTCCATAAATGGATGGCTTTCTGTAGGTGGAAAATAAGAAGGTGGTGTAGGGGGTTTCATGGATCGAGATCCTTTCTTCAAAGGATGGCTTGTTTTACCACCGGTTGTTTTTTGGTCTGCCTTTTCTTGCTCAGCAATATATTTCAACACTATATGTTCTGGAATGCCATCGTTGTTTTCACCTGGACAATTTTTGATGCCTGTTTCAGGGATCCCGCACAAGTGCCCTTTTACTCGACTGTATGAGCTCGAATATTGAACATTGCAATGACTACAAATCCAAACATATCCTCCACCACCTGGAAGTTGCTGAACCATTTCTACATATTTCCAAAGGGGAGAGGCTGGGTTTATTTTGAAACGAGATTGGATTGAGCCTGAGGAGGTACCGGTTGCCATTGTAATACGGAATAGTGAATACCTAAGGCACAACATATTGAAATTTTGGTATTGATTCATTGAATTTGAAACTAAAAGACTTAATTAATTTCAAAAAAATGAAAAAATTGAACATGTGTTATAGACATTTAGAAGAATGAAAAGTAAAACAAAACAATAATTAAAAAGCAAAACAAAAGAGTTGAAGTTCACTTGTGAAAAAAAATGTAAAAAAAATAATCAAAAAACCTACCTCTTTTGAAGAAATCTTGCTCTACGATCTTCTTAGCAACGAATAGACACTTGCAAGTGCTTAGGAATAGCACAACAATCAACTTTGAACAATCTACGATCAGCCTTCAAGTCTATTCCAGCTTGTGCAAGCAAAAGAGAAAGTTCAGCAATGGAGGCAAAAAAAAAAAAATTCTCATTCACAAATTGGTAAAATGAGTTTCACTTTACCTATTTCATGTTTTTGAGGCAAGTATTAGGGTTAGAAAGAATAAAAAACTATTTAAAAGTCAAAAAAAATTAAAAATCAAAAAATGTGTTAAAAATCGCACTGGGCGTGAAATTTTGCCCGGGTTCGAACCGGGTTCAAAATTTTCGAACCCTGGCCGGATGCACAGTCAGGGGTCTGAACCCTAGTCGAACCCACAGGCCCATTTTCGGACCCACAGCGAATTCGGGCGGACCGGACCCGAACCGAACCCGAATCGAACCCGGGGCCTATATGGGCGAATCGGGTAACATAGAAAAAATAATAAAGACTTACTCATTGAAAAATAATAAAATGATATAACTCACTCAATCGAAATAATAAAGGACAATTATATCCACAAAATATTGAACTTCACTTTTATGATTGGAATCCCCTAAAAATTCCACTGATTTGTCAATTTCCAAACCTCCAAAATTTCAGTGTGGTATTGTATTATTACAACCTTGCCTTACGTGCTACTAAGTTTAGAACCCAGATCTCTTTAACTCATTCTGAAAGAAGCATATGGCCCCTCTTCTTCCTCTCCCTGACTGAGAAAAAGGATGAAATGTGTTTGATTAGATTAAGAACCTATCATTTCTGGCAAGTGACCGACAGTCCACATACAAAGAGGACACTTAAAGGTCTTCTCTGTAGGCTAAATAAAAACAAAGGCAACAATTTTAGACAGACTTCCTTAAAGACCAAATGAAAAATATACCTGGCCACAAGCATCTTCCTCTTGGCAATCAAGGCAAGTAAGTTTACATGAACTTGAAAATATTTAACCCAAGTCATACCTTGGCGCATGTCAGGGACTTGAAAATCCCTCTTATCTGGCTTCCAGATCACCAAGAACTCATCACATCAATAGAGCAAACAATTTTCAAAGAAATAATTTGATACCATCTAAACATTTGGCAAACTTTTGAGATATGCCCAAATTCTGGCTCAATTCAACCTCTATAAATGCTGACAGAAGTCCTAATCTATAGGATGGATCAAATGTGGGCATTAAATTTGACATTTCTCTTAATATAGACCAAGATTGCAAATAAAACATCATAGAATCAAAACTAACAAGACAGTTCAGTACAGAACAAAATTCATAAGTTTATCCTTGAAAATTTTATCGATTGAGACAAAAAATTACTGATTTGATACAGAGTAGCAGTTGCTGCATTCAAACCCCAAAGAATGTCATTCACAGATCATAAAACATAAGCAACAAATCAATTGGCCAACCGATTATTGCGCAAAAGGACGGCAGAGGCCATGCTCACATCATTTGGGAACGAATGGGTCAGCTTCATAGTGTAGTCCCATTAAAAACTACCTTGCATCTCCATAAGGGCGATATTCATTGACAAATGACAGAATAATAGCACCATTAACCTTTTTTTCATGAAAGCTTATTCCTGCTATGTGACCACCCAAGATTATTTCATTTCAAATATACAACGAACTATAATAAACAGTCTTGCACATCTTCAAATATATAACTGATCTCCTATATTCCCGTCAAAGCATCCTATCCAACTTCAACGGTCCCTATTTGCTATTACTCCGAGATTTACTGTGCTGTTTTTCTGTACACGATTAGTCATAATAAGGATGCCATTGTAAATGCCTTTCGGCATAATGAAACATGTACTGTGGTTAGCTCCATCAGCTTAAAGGGATTTCTCCCAAGCAAACAGGGAACAGCTCAAAAATCTAAGAAATAATTAAAGCAAAGAACCATGTGAGGCAAGCTATGTAGATACCTTATTATGTAAACATAGAGAATTCAAAAAAAGCTTGTAATCCAGCATAATATCATGTGTGCACACACACACACGAGATTGAAATCCATTACTGGAAATTTAGGTTCAGAAGTGTTAAGTGGATTTTTCACAAATTTTACAAATTTATCGACATGCATCTTGACCAAAAAAAACTTGAATTTAACTATGAAACAATATTAAGTGCAAGCTTTAGCCCATTAGGTTTGATATTATCTCCTAGTTTAATCCCTAGATTCATTTCTTTGGTTTCCGTTCTGTGAGCAATGTTTTTCAAGAGATGTTCTCAGGTTTGAAGGAACTTAAAAGTTGCAGGAGATGACGGAAGAATGTGGGAAATTGTTATAGTATATTTGAAGTAAAAGTAAATGATGAATTATATCATGTTGTTTATTATAAATGAGTTTTGAAGGAAAACCCCTAAATTGGATGTACGGATATTTTGTGTCCATGTGGAATACAAAGGAATTTTGAATCTTTATACATCTACCCAAAATAAATCCCCTCCAAAATCTAAATAAAGGAAAAACTACATCTGTCAGTAACACAAATCAAACAACAGTATCCAATAAACATGCTTCTAATTGCAACCTTGAAATGTGCAAGGGATTTAAAGGTTTGTATAGGCCAAAATTAAAGTGCATTGTAGGAAAACATGGAACTACAAACATCTGAAATGTAAACGTGACAGACTGAGTGAAGCAAGATATGCATATACCTTAGATTCTGGATCATACAAGCCATAGCAGCAAAAATCATTTGGGGAAAAAATCGGCAAACCAAAGTTTAGGATTTCCCAAAAAAATCAGGAAAAAATCGTGAAAAAATCGGAAAAAAATTGGATTTGAAAAAAATAGTAAAAAACAGTAGAAAAAGAGACAAATGCTACTCTTTTTTGAAATTTAAGGTCATTTCCATAGCATAGAGATATTGAGAGCAAATAAAATAGAGATTTTAACCCATGAATTGTAGAAAGCTTGCATGTTGTTTATCAAGTTTAAGTTTGTTGAGCTTAAAGGCATCTGTTTCTTGCTTAGGTTGTGAACTAAAGATCGTTTGGAGCACCTCATACAATAGAGTAGTGTATATGTGAGATATGGAATCAATTGTAATGTAAAATCTTTGCAGAAATGACAACTGAAAAAAGTGGAAAAGGCTAGTGTATGAAGGAGTCATAAATGATACAAGTGACCAAAAGCTTTGAGAAGGCAATGACATGAATGAAATAAAGTGGAGGATGAAAAAGTGTGATAAAATAAAGGATTGGCTAAGGGTTAAAATCTTAGGCAGATAATCTTTAAAGTTGTGCAAGCTTAAAATCAGAGACAGTGCATTACCAGTCCAAGAGAATGGTTAAAATCTTAGGCAGATACTCTTTAAAGCTGTGCAAACTTGAAATCAGAGACAGTGCATTACCAGTCCAAGAGAATGGTTAAAATCTTAGGCAGATACTCTTTAAAGTTGTGTGGTAGCCCTGTTGGCTCTCAACTGGAAAGCTAGTCTTTCTGGGATAATTTTTTGATCTTGGTATTGTTTAAATTATTTGTTTCTTGAATTTCTTTGTTTTTTCGTGTTCTCAAATGATATTTTGCCAGGAGTTGCATTAAACATATACTTAACAACTGAAGTAAGTGCTAATAATAAATACTAGTATAATTCAAATCTGATTTAATTATAGCTTTTAGCAAGAACAGATTTATCAGATCAGACTTATACAATGCTTGAGATAATATTAACACCATACCCCAGAATTGCAAAGCAGCAAGTGTAGGTCTGAGGAATAAACACAGCAATAAGATTTCTCCAATTAGAGCCACACCTACAGTCAATGATGAATTTCTTCCCACATTAAATGCTGCTGCCAGTTTAATCAGACCTAGCTGCCCCCTGTAGCTGAGTCTTTACAGCAAAAAGTGCGCCCCAGCCAAGAATGAAAACACTATGCCTCTAGGCTGTATGGCTAACTCCAGATCTGATGCTGTACAGCCTGAAGCTTCTCTAAAGTTCCCAGCAGTAGATAAAAAACAGACCACAAGTGCTGCTAACTGTTACAGACCTGTTAATGGTTTATAATCTGCCCAATCTGCTAGTATTTAATGGATCTATGCAGCTGTAAAGCCTTTCTGATTTTTTCTGTATATTAACCCTATCAACACATACAGATACCTTCACAGATTTGCTCAAATAAACCCCCACGTGCCAACATAAGAATGCACAGATCTGCAATATATAATATTCTTCAAGGTTTAACTATAAACCTCTGTTCTGCAATGAATATTCTACAAACCCTTGTATTAATTTTCACTCAAATACCTCAACACTGTAGCTGGTACTGTTCACGCGGGTACTGTAGCGATTTACTATTCACGCGTACTGTAGTGTTTACTGTAGCTAGTACTGTAGTAGCCAACAATAAATAAATTCCACAATGCATCTGCGATGTCTTTTTAACCAGCAACCATATAGTCTTCAGATATTCAATATAATTTTCAACCCTAGATGAAATTCTTCACTTTAAAGCTCAAATAGAACACCTGTATGATGCCCTCTTGTATGCCCAATTCAGTAGATATCTCACTACTTCAAAGGGCTGCAACAATGGAGAGTGAACGTTCTCCAATGGCAAACTGATTCAGAAACCCTTGGCTTCCTCTCTTAGACAAAACTCATCAACACAAAAATGCTCAACAACGAATGGCACAATCTCCAATGTAAAATATTTATAATTCTCCATGAGGGGTCGATTTCCTCAAAAAGCACCATTTAATAATATTAAATGTTATTAATTGCACTCACTTTTAATATTTCATTAAATTTACCAAAGTTGGCGCCCAAATAATAATTAACTCAAATGGCCCCATGCTCATGACGCCTAGACCCTCAATATTAAGTTAAGTTATAACTTAATATTATAACCTTTTTTATTTATTTAATGTTTATTTGAGCCAAATAAACATTAATATCTCCATAAATACTCAATATCTCTAAATGTCGTCTGAACTAGGTGCTAAGCTGTGGAAACCGCATACGACCACACACCTTACTAAAAATAATAAGGGTCCCCCTCTATGTAACTCTAACTTACTATAAATAGTAAGTAATGCATTCAGAGCCCTGGAAACTTCAAACGAAAGCCAAAACTACAAGTTTCTGAACACTGGAGATGATACAATCCTCAGAAAACCCTCTAACTGTCCTCATTAGCCTACAAGGGCCAAAATAATAGGCTAATCTCCTCTGACAATTGATGTCAACAATAAGGGGACATTACAAGTTGTGCAAGCTTTCAATCAAAGAATGGAGTCTAAATTCAGGGTAATGCACTGTCTCTGATTTCAAGCTTGCAAAACGATGTCTTTAAATTACAAACATAATCTGCATGCTTGGCATAAAAATGGGTGCGGGATTGAAATCTATCAAGAGCACTTTATAAGTTTTAAACATGAAGTGAAATTATTTTTAATATTCTCTATGTAAAATAAAGTGCCTATAGGCTATGCAAGTTATAGATTTAGTATTAGACATTTACATACTTTCATTTCATTGCTGCAGTCATCATCAATGAGGAACCTCATCGTTTTTCATTTTGGAATAGTACAACCTTGGACATTTTGCAAGAGTTAGCTAAAAAACTAGACCAAAACATGACAACCCTGCAACCTGATAGGGGGAAGACTATAACTGATTTGACTTGACATTTAAATGATGATTAATCTATGACAAAAAGAGAGACAAAGTAGTATGATTATTGAATTTTGTATAGGTACCACCAATGCTTTTTTTTTGGGGGACCTTGGGCCAAACTTGGGCCATATGAGGACTTCAAAATCTCTGGGAAAAATTCGATCAATGTTTTATTTGTGGGCAATACAATCAAACCTATCACCTAACATCTAAACATACAATGAACTTAAAATGATACAATAAAGTTATTTACAATTTGGACTGATTTGGTGTAGACTGCTCATTCTTTTTGCAGGTTTCATATGTAAAATTTTGACTAACTTGGTGATTAAAGTTAGCTTCTGACGTTTTCTTGGCATGGAGGTGGTAAATGCTATAACCATTTCTAAGGTCACCTTACACAAGCACAACTAGTGAAAATGGTTGGAATTGCTTATTTTGATTAATGAAGAATCCCTTGCTTTATTTTACTGTGGTTTACTTTATTTTAGGACGTATTGACATGACTGCAAGCTTAAAGTTCAAAGCAGAAAGGAACCTGTTCATGCATGTATGTAGGGCAGACTGTAGACTTGATGGTGGTCACCCTTAACTTATCGCAACCCAGATTTATAGCAGAAAACGCACCAAATTTGGAGTTTTTAATGCAGGAGTTGTTCTCGCGATTTATGGCAATTTTAAAAATCATGATTTTTGACGATTTTTTGCCAGTCAACAGTCTGCAAAAAAATCCCGAAAAAATTGGGGAAAAAACCGGCAAGCCTGAGGATTTTTTAAAAATCGCGATTTTTTCAGGATTTTTGCTTCTATGATACAAGCAACACTCCATTTCTAAAATTTTGGACATAAGACTTGTCACTTAAGCAAGAACGCCATGGCAATCAATGATCTTCTTTGTATTGAATAGCAGCTATTACCTTTTCACAATAAATCAAAAAGTTGAGACAATTATAGCCAAATCAAAAAGATAGTGCATACTGTGAAAAGCAGCCAGTTTCCAATGCAGCATATAAATGAAAGGAATGCTTCCTGGCAACACAAGGTCAACAAAGCAATTTAGTATATTGTGAACTGCTTGTCTTGTGTTATAGAATTATTCAACATACCATAAAATGTTGTCAACCAAACAATACCGAAATACCTCAGATTAATGCCACACACTAGAATATCCTACTCGTTGAGCTAATGTTCTGAAAAAAATAAACTGCATAGAAATTTTAAAAAGGCTGTTAAACGTCTACCATTAAAATTGAAAAGAAAGTTCTTCTAACATACAGAAGTCCTTTATGGTAGCTCACCTACCAGAGCCTAAAGAAATTAGAATATTGAAGCCGGTGCTAACTCTAGGAAGTGATAAGATCATTAAAGACCACTCGGAGTGTGATGATGAGTTCAGAACAATAAGATATGTTACAAGTATTCTATGACTGTTTCCCCACTCTCAAAGATCTCCTTGATTTAATTGGTGAAGTGAACATATATTCAGATGCTCTTGGCTGTAAAACTCAGTGAAATCAAGATGATAGGAGAGAAATTTCTAATCAACATGATGCTGGAGAGGAAGTTGAGCAATGAATTCTTCCAATAAAGATGAATGCTCAACAGCAATAGCATCCATCTCTTCTCCAACAATACACAGAAATTCTCCTGCGAGTTGTAACAAGGATTTCCTTTCTCCCCCAGCACATGATCGCAGCCTTTGAGGTTCTTTCTTTGGCTTGTTTCTTTATAATTGAATTCGTCACTACAAAAAAGCCAGTGAGAATAGATCCCAGCCCCTATCCCAACCATTTTGTGGCATCACCTTCACTCTCAACCTTTCCAATACATCTGTATCCTCGTATTGGGCATGAGAGGCACAAATTACACTTTCAAGAAGCAATTTTATTAGTAGGAGACCCATAATGCCCATAGGATACTGAATTAAATCACCTTAGCATAGACGATTCCTAAATTTATAGTGGCCATAAATTGTTTTCATCAAATGCTTCTCTATCATCTTAGCTGCTTCAGCAACCAATATCTAAAATGCCTCAGTCTCCCCATAACCAAGGCCACCCATGCTGATCACAGTCCCTGCAGCAGCATCTGCCCAGCCCTGATCCTCACAGCACACTTAAAGAAAATTGATAGATTTCCCTGTCCTCAAAATCCTCTTTGCAATAGGCTCTGGAATAAACAATGGTAGCATGGCATCGTGAAGCTAGTAGCTATCCCAAAAGGCTTTGGTTTTGGATTTTGTTGCTTGTGAAATGACCAAAACCTCAAATATATATCACTCAATAGCCCTTCCAAAATGCAACTCTTCACCATCTCATACAGTGTAATGTCCCCTAATTGGGGTATGCCTGATTTTGCCCAAAAGTAACAATTCCAACAATATAATTTGTTTTACAAATAGTATTCTAAAATTAAATCCTATAAAAGTTATTGCGCTTAAGGTGAATGAACAACTAAGATAAATAACATCGTCTAATTGGATCTAATCTATAGTTTCATTTCCAATAACCTACCATAGAAAGGATTGGAAAGGAAAACACAATAGGGTGCCCGGAGACTGTTCATCACAATTAAGCCCAAGAGCGTGGCAATCATCCCTTTGCCCACATGTGGCAGGAATTCCCGTTACCATCCAACATGGGGTGGCCTACTTACATTGTGGAACTGATCTGCTGCCTCTCCCAAGCATGTTCCCTTGCTAATCCATGTCTAATTGCTTACAGTGAAACAAACAGATTAAAAATGCAGATATTTATTTATTATCTGATCTCCTTCGATGCTTTTCTTCAAATTGAAGTTCTCCTATATATAGCCCTCAAGGAGGGCTGATAGACACCTCTCTTACGTCTTCCCCAAATGAGGTGTCTTCTTCCATTTAATCACTTCCTCTTCAAACTTAATTAATTAGTAATTATTACTTTGTGGAAGCGCTGCATATTTTTTTTAATTGACTCCCATCAAGCCCCTTCGAAGAATCGCTACCTTTTTCAATCACCACTTTCCCTTTGACCAGCAATTTCTTTTAATTTAAAATAGGCTGCAGTTGGGGTGTGTTTATGACAGGGGCATGACATACAGAGGTGAACAAGCCCGTCTCAGCAATCTCGTAATGAAATCCCTCGCTAACAGATTGCCATGCTGAGTGTGCATGTGGATTGAAACTGGTGCTGTATCTCACCAGCTTCATCATGTCATCAGACATGTGACTTCGTTTTTCTGCTAGAGTCAATACAAACAATTCTGATACCACTACAATATATCTCTAAGTATGTATTTTTCTATATAGTCTTGTAAACATGCAAAGATGACACATGTTTGTCTATAAGGTGTTGTAACTATGCACAGATGACAGGTTCAAGAGAGGTTTTTTCCTGCAGCTGGAATGCTAGCCTGCTGCATATATTTTTTATTTCTTTCAAAGAAAAAAATGTAAATGCACCTGGGAAATTATCCTCCAACCAATAGAAATTTTTGCAAACTCAAATTCTAATATCTACAAAATCAGCTGAAAATTCCTCAACATTAGGAAACTTAAATAACTTTTGGCTTTGACAGATTTCAATATAAATCAATATGAAACAGTGATTAGTGGAGATAGCTCCATTCTCAGTTCCCAAAGCGAAAACATCACTCAGCAGTCACTGCAAAATCAAATATAAGAGTTGACACAACTACAATTCATCAAGAAATTAAACATACAGATAAAAAAAAATCCAGGTTCAACAATAACTAACTAACAAATTTCTGGGCAAAACAACCCGTAAATTGTTAACTATCATGTTTAGCGGTTTTAAACTTCAAACTACAGTCCTCCTAATTGAGCATAAGAAGATTTCGCATTGATAGAAAAGTTCAGCTGCCATATCCTGTTCAAATCAGCATATATGGCATACTTGTTTATTTCATGAGAGCTTGAACTGGAAAAGAATGCTTAATTCAGATAGAAACATTAATCTGCATTAGGACTTCAGAAATTGGAGAAATCTTTGCAATTGCAATAACTTTTCTTGAAAAATCAAGTTACACAAAATGTCCCTCTTCATTTCCATGGTGGCACCAAGAGGGCTCCAGACTTATTTTCGTAGTTATAAATCTGGCCAGATTTGGTTCTAAAATTCTACAAAGCTTTTCAGGACAGATAAAAGAATGCATTCTAGTAGAATGGCTTAAGTTAGCTTCAGCACAGGGCCCTTGCCTTGAAATTAGCTTGCATGGAAACCAAGATTTCAATACAATTCTTCATGTCACGGCTGTTTCCTCTGCTTTGATATCAGAAATATCTACAAGTGGCAACCGGTCAGCCTCTGGAAGTATACTCCAATTGGGTGATGCCACTGCTCTTAACCACCTGAAGTCATCCACATGAGCCCACATTCCAGTTCCATCCTTAAGATCAGACTCTTGCAACTCTTCATCGATCCCTCTGTAAAACAAAGCATAAGGAGCAAACCTGACATTGCTAGTATACTCAACTATAGGTCTGCTCCTAACCCTAAGATAGAAGTCCGTATTTACTGTCTGATGAATCCTAATCTGATGAGAAGCAAGCATGAACACACAATTTTCCGCTTCCTCTATAAGCACAGAACCCATAACAGGCCCGGCAAATACCTGGCAGCCCTTCAATCTGTGGATAAAGAGAGCCCTCAACCCACCCCTGAGATACACTTTACAATCAACCAAATCGGATAATGCAAAATCCCCGTCTTTGGAAAGATTCAGGTCCTTAACCACAACTACTCCATTCTTGTCTCTGAAGCCCGGCGTATCGGACACAAAAAAATTGTTTTTACCAACTACACTTTTCTTGTTGTTTTCTGTAGAGGGTTTTTCCTCGGTTATTTTGAGGTTTGGTTTACTGACCTTGTTTCTAAATGAAAATTTCTTTTTCGGCAAAAGTTTAGAATTAGCATTATCCAGACGCTCCTTGAGCTCTGCAATGGCGTTACGAGCAGCACGGACTTCGTATGAAGGCAAGAAATATGAACCTTCGGCCACCAGTTTTTCAAGGTCAGCAATTTCGGCACTTAGGGTTTCCAAACCAGATTTAACTATGGTTATTTCTTGATTGTCCCCCTTTTCGAGATATTCATCGAGAGTCTTATGGATTTTTTGTTTGGTCTGTGAAAAACGTTTTAAAAACGTCTCAACTGATTCAAAGACAGGCACAGAGAGGGTTTCGGACTTACGTGACTGTGATTGCTGAAGGCGGGCATTGTTAAGATCTTCGAGGTGTTTGAGCATTTCAGCGTGCTTTTTCTCCTGGATCGATGCCTCTGTTTCTTCCTCGCATTTGAATTTTAGAAAACTCGGAACTTCACTTGAAGATTTCTGCACTATTTCAGATGATTCCGCCATCGCTGAAACGGGCTTCAGATGGATTTTACGGATGTAAAAATGGCGCGCTCCGAATTTGATCTATCTGCACATTAGGTAAGTACTCAGATCTCTGCGTTGAGGTTCGAACGTGGTTTTTGAGTTTACTTGTAATCAATACAAAGTAGGTACAATTTGTATGGTAAAGTGTAATTGTTACATCGATATATATATATATATATATATATATATATAATTAAAAGAATTTTTATATTTGAGTAATATGGATAAGTCTTAGTTATTAGTTTAAAATGTTAATATCAAAAAGATGATACATCTAATATATTTAGAGTTTGGAAAGATATTAAATCTTGAAAATAACATATTATGGCGATGTCAATGTATTATGGTTTGATAGATTAGTCATTGATAGTGAGTGGGTGCACTCCGTCATTCACGACTAGTGGCATGACACAACTACACGTGCCCAAAGACTTGTTAGACATAGTTGCAAATATCATTTTTCTCCTCTCAAATATCAACAAACCTCATGTTAGATTATATTTAATCATCAATAACAATGACAAGATGTTAAATTTTCATCAAAGCGCAAACATTAATTCCTTTTGAAAGTCTTACACACAATTTAACATCTCGAAAACATGAGATTCCCTAAATCACATAACTTTCATTATCTTTGAATGTCACCACTTTGTCTTTTCAAGAGAGATTTTTAAGACACCTCACTCTCAATTGATTTAGAATAATATGTAGAAACATAAACTTACTTGTAAATATAAAGTATTTGAGATGTTGTATCTCATAAATTTAAATTGAATTTACAATAGATCGTGCATCTAGATTAATATTGAATATACTTTGCATTGTGATATAATTTCAACTTGATTTTGGTTTAAATTTTTATTAGTAGTAGTACATATGAATTAGATATGAAGTTTGTTAACACTAAATACAATCAAAGCACTAATCTTTTAATCATATTAACTTTATTATTAAACCTAGTCACATAAATAAGGTGGAAAACTTAATAAGACAATAAAAACTAGATTTCATAATTAAGTCTCATCTAAATGAATATCAAAAATTATTTCTAAAATTTCATGTAAATAAACTAAAATGAACTCACATTTATAAAATAAGGTAAACTTTAAATTCAAGGTACTAAATTTTCTCTCACATAAATTAAATCTAGCATTGGAAATAATTAAAATAAAATATTACAATATTGATGTCACAATACTTGTAATATGCTATGAAATTCATCTTTATTTATGGGACGAGTTATGAGGCAAACAAATTTTATAGATAAACCAAAAATATATATTTTAAAGAAATGAATCTCAAGAAGATTCGTTCGTAAATTAAAATAGTTCATTGATGCTAATGTTTGCTAATGGAGCCTTGTCCCCCTAATTTTCCTTAAAAAATATGTCTATCAAGGTTGCCCCTTTGTGCCATTTCTTTTTTATTTAGCAATTGATGACCTTGGTTACCTCTTTCAACATGCTCTTTATTCTATACTTATTCATGGTATCTTGCTTCCTAGTAATGTTAAAGCGCTATATTCCCACTTTTTTTATGATATCATGTTGTTTATTCAAAATTCAGCTGATGAGGTGACTCATACTCTAGATATTTTTAAAAAAATGTACATTATCAAAATCCAAGTACATGTGACATGTGCCCAAGGGCTTGTTGATTTGTAGCAATAGATCATTGACCTCACTCAAGAAAGAAATACTCTAAAAAATTTAGATGTAGCATTAGACATAGCTACAAACATCATTCTTCTCCTCTCGAGTATTGATGAACTTCATGTTATTTCAAAATACTAAAAATTTTAAGTTCGACTAGGATTATATTTAATCATTAATGAAAGTGGCAAGATGTTAAATTTTCATCAAAGAACAAATATTTATTGCTTTTGAAAGTCTTACCCACAATTTAATATCTCAAAAACTTGAGATTCTTTAAATCACATAGTTTCCATTATCTTTGAATGTCACCATTTTTGTCTTTTTAAGAGAGGTTTTTAAGATACCTCACTCTCAATTTATATAGAATAATATGTAGAAATATTAAATCACCCATAAATATAAAATATGTGAGATGCTATAGCCCACAATTTTAAATTAAACTTACAATGGATCACATCTAGATTAATATCAAAGATACTTTGCTTTGTGACTACAATTTCAACTTGATTTTGGTTTAAATTTTTTCTTAATGCATACGAATTAGATATGAATTGTGTTAACACTAAATATGGTCAAATATCTAATCTTGTTAACTTTGTTATTAAACCTAGTCACATAAATAAGGCGGAGAACTCAACAAGACAATGAAAACTAGACTTAATAATTAAATCTCATCTAGATGAATATCAAAAAATATTTCTTAAATTTCATGTAAATAATCTAAAATGAACTCACATTATAAAACAAGGTAAACTTTAAATTCAAGGTACTAAATTTTTCCCCACATAAATTAAATATAACATTGAAAATAAGGGTAAGTACATGGAAATGGGGGACCAAAAAGGCATCTTAAGTGACCACTTTTTTTTAAATCAGAAAAGATTGAACTTGGATGAGAAATTGAAGATAGTTATGCTCAAAATTTTAAGATGCAACAAGAATAAGAGTTGTAGCTCTCTAAATCTATTTTTTAAACTACTAACTTTTTTTAAAATGGTGGAGATTAAGGGGTTCAAAAAGGGGGAGTACACAAAGTGCTCATGTTTTTGTAAAAAAACATAACATAGTGTCTAGTGTGTTACCCCTAAAATGTTAACTTTGTTAGTATTTAAAAAATATTGTTGGTGAGAAAACACCATGTAGTTTATGCCTGATTTGTTTGCTAATTTTTTAATGAATATATGATTTTTTACTAATTTTCAAAGTGGACACAATTTGAAAAGTAAAAAATTGAGCATGCTCCCCCCAGATTTTATTGGAAACTAATTGAAAATCAAAATAAAAAATTGACTATGTATATAATAGAGTCTAGTCTCTAAAATCTAATTTATTTGAAATTTTGATAAATGGCTAAAAATTGAAGCCAAAAACACTATAGGTAGGTTTCTAAAAAAATGGATACACTAGTGCAAATGAAATTAAAGAGAAAAACCTTAACATATTTGAAATGTGAAAAAATTACATGGTTAGGAAGCTGAGAGAACTCAATGTTACTATGTCATTTTTTAACTTGTCATTGAAACACGTGTGAACCTGATGGAGAGCACGCTTGAGATTGTGTCAATTTTTTTATAATTTGAAAAAACACAACTTTAGATGTTGAAATGATAGTCCAGCCTTTGGGTTGGATTCCCAAGGAAAATCTAAGCCTAAGGGTTAGAAATTCTCAAGGAAAATAATAACACAAGCATTGTGTAATGTGCTGTCATTATAACGTGTTTACATTATAATGTGATCGCATTATTGTCTACCTTATGTTCCCATGAAAAATGTATGTATCTCCCTCACCTTATCTCTCTCTCTCCCACTCTCTGCCCTCTCCCTCCTCTCTCTCCCTTCCTCAAGCTCTAGACTTATCTTTGTAACTCTCCCTCCCTCTCTCTTTGTCCCTCTTTAGATCTACATCTCTCTCTCTCTCTCTCTCTCTCTCTCTAACTCTCTCTCTCCTCCCTCCCTCCCTCCTTCTCTATTCCCCTTCCTCCTTCCTCCTCTCACTCCCTCCCCTCTCTCTCTCTTCATCTCTACCATCTCCTCTCTCTCTCCCTATTTAATGCATAGTGTTTAGAGATTAGGGCTTAAGGTTTAGGGTTTAGGTTTAGGGATTACAATTGATGATGGAGGGTTGAGGGTGGCACCTACCTCTCTCTCACCCCTCTCTCTCACATATCTACCTCTCCCTCCCTCCCTATCTATATCTCTCCCCTCATTATCTCTACCTCTCCCTCCCTCTATCACTCCATCTCTTATCTTTCTCTCCCTCTCTCCCTCTCTCTCTCCCCCTCTCTCCTTGTTTAACATATAGTGTTTAGAGTTTAGGGTTTGAGGCCTAGGGTTTAATATCTATTATTGATGATGGATGGTTGAGGATGGCACCTACCTCTCTCTCACCCCTCTCTCTCTCCCCTCTCTACCTCTCCCTCCCTCCCTACCTCTCTCTTTCCATGTCTTCTCTCTCTCACCCCTATGTCTTTCTCCCCTTGCCACCTCTCACTCTCTCTCTACCTCTCCCTCTCTCCATCACTCTCCCCCTCTCTTTCTATCTATCTCTCTCTAAATTATTCATTGTTTAGGGTTTAGAGTTTAGGGTTTATGATGGAGAGTTTAGATTTTTTTTAAAGATTTTAGTGTTAAATTATTAATGTTGGGTTTTAGAGTTTAACGAATAGTGTGTAGGGTTTAGGGTTTATGATGGAGGGTTTATAGATTAAATTTAATTTTATAGGTTTTAGGGTTTAGGGCTTAGGGTTTACGATTTACTGTTTATGTTTTATGATGGAGGGTTCAATGTTGAGGTTTTGAGGATCAAATTTAATTTTTAATGTTTTAATGTTAAAAATTATTAATGTTAGGGTTTAGGGTTTAGAGATTAGGGTTTAGGGTTTTGGGTAAATGGTGAAGGGTTCAACATTTGAGGATTTAGGTATTAAATTTATTTTTAAAGGTTTTAGTGTTAAAAATTATTAATGTTAGGTTTTTAGGGTTTATGGTTTAGGGCCTGGGATTTGGGGTTTACAGTTTATGGTTTGGCATATAGTGTTTAGAATTTAGGGCTTAATGTTTAGGGTTTTTGGTTCATGATGGAGGGTTGAAGGTCTACATGCCTCTCTCTCACCTCTCTTCCTCTCCCTCCATCCCCCCTTCCCTCTCTACCTCTCCTTCCCTCCCTCCCTAGCCCTCTCTCTATCTCTTCTCTATGTCTCTCACCTCTCCACCTCGCTCCCCTCTCGAACTCATACTCTCTCTCTACCTATCCCTCCCTCCATCACTCTCTATCCCTATCTTCCTCTCACTCTCTATCCCTATCTTCCTCTCTATCTCTCTTTCTCTCCTTCTCTCTCTATATTATTCATGGTTTAGAGTTTAGGGCCTAGGGTTTAGGGTTTATGATGGATGCTTTATATATTAGGTTTATTTTTTTAGGTTTTAGTGTTAAATTATTAATAGTAGGTTTTGGGGTTTAGTTAGGGATTATGGTTTAGGGTTTAGGATTTGTGATGGAGGGTTCAAAATTGAGGGTTTAGGGATTAAATTTATTTTTTAAGGTTTTAGCGTTATAAAAATTAATGTTAGGTTTTAGGGTTTGGGGTTTAGGGTTTAGAGCCTAGGTTTTAGGGTGTTCAATTTAGGGTTTAGGGTCTAGGATTTAGGTTTTACGATTTAGGTTTTACGATTTAGGGTTTAGCATATAGTGTTTAGAATTTAGGTCTTAATGTTTATGGTTTAAGGTTCATGATGGAGGGTTCAGGGCCCACCTGCCTCTTTACCTCTCTTCCTCTCACTCCCTCCTTCTCTCTCTCTCTACCTCTCCCTCCCTCCATTGCTCTCTCCCCCTCTTCCTCTCTATCTCACCTCTCTATCTCTCTTTCTCTCCCTCTATATATAGATTATTCATGGTTTAGGGTTTAGGGTTTATGATGAAGGGTTTAAATATTAAGTTTTTTTTAGGTTTTAGTGTTAAATTATTAATGTTAGGTTTTAGGGTTTAGTGAATAGTGTATAGGGTTTAGGGTTGATGGTTTAGGTTTTAGGATTTGTAGTGGAGGGTTAAACATTGAGGGTTTAGGAATTAATTTTTTAAAAAAAATTAATGTTAGGTTTTAGGGTTTCGGGCCTAGGGTTTAGGGTATGGGGTCCATGATGGAGGATTCAACATTGAGGGTTTAGGGATTAAATTTAATTTTTAAGGTTTTAGTGTTCAAATTTATTAATGTTAGGTTTTAGGGTTTATGGTTTAATTTTTAGGGTTTATGGCCTATTTTTTAGGGTTTGGTGTATAGTGTTTAGAATTTTGGGCTTAATGTATAGGGTTTAGGGTTCATGATGGAGGGTTGAGAGTATACCTGTCTCTCTCTCTCACCTCTCTTCTTCTTCATCCCTTTTTCCTTCCATCTCTACCTCTCCTTCCCTCCCTCCCTACCCCCCTCTCTCTCACTCTCTCTCTTCTTTCTCTCTATCTCTCACCTCTCTACCTCCCTCCCCTCTTTACCTCATATTCTATCTCCTCACCACTCCCTCACTCACTCTCTTTCTGCCTCTCCCTCTCTTTCTCTCCCTCTCTCTAAATTATTAATTGTTTAGGGTTTAGGGTTTAGGTTTTATGATGGAGGATTTAGATATTAATTTAATTTTTTAGGTTTTAGTGTTAAGTTATTAATGTTAGGTTTTAGGGTTTAGTGAATAGTGTTAGGGTTTAGAGCTTAGGGTTTAGGGTTTATGATTTGTGATGGAGGGCTGAATGTTAAGGGTTTGGTGATTGAATTTAATTTTGAAGGTTTTAATGCTAAAAATAATTAATGTTAGATTTTAGGGTTTAGGTTTTAGGGCCTAGAGTTAGGGTTTAATGTATAGTGTTAGATTTTAGGGCTTAGGGTTTAGGGCTTGGTTTAGGCTATACTATTGATGATAAAGGGATTAGGGTGGAACCTACCTCTCTCTCACATATCTATCTCCCCTCTTATTACCCCTCCCTCCCATCCTCTCTCTTTCTCTCCATCTCTTCTTCTCTCTACCTCACCTCTCTATCTCTCTCCCCTCACTACCTCTCCCTCCCTATGTCTCTCTTTGTCAGACATTCATTCTCTACTTCTACCTACCTACCTCTCTCTTACTCAATCTCTCTCTTTATATCGTTTTCTCTCTTTATTTGTGTGTGTGTGTTTCTCTCCCTCCCTCCCTTCCTCCCCCATCTCTCTATATCTATCACTTTTCTCTAATAGTACTTGTCTCTTTCAATTGGAATATTACATGCATGTTATAACATGCATACATTATAATACTCTCACATTTTGAGGAGACAAAAAATGGAAAAAAAGGCATATGGGTCCCTATGATTTAGGACCCACATGCTCTTTTCTTTTTGAATTAAGCACATTATCCATTATAAACAAACATTTTTATTGTGTTGAGGATATATCATTGTTTGCATATTCCACCAACCTTTTTTGTTTTTTCAATATAGAAGAATTAAATTGCATTCTTTTAGGTTGAATTTGGTTCTATGAACTAATGTGTTCATGCTTTAGTATTGGAATGTTAATTATCATGGTTTTTTTTAATTTGGTAATATAGAATCACTATTTTCATAATTGTTACTAATTCTATTAGATCGATACAAAATTGAACATTGACTACCAAAGAATTTGGCAAAAAGTTCTAATTTTGAAGGTATGTGAAGCCAAAAATGAAGAAAACATAATTATATAATTGGTGAAATCGATTCCCAAATTTTGAGGTGTGTTCTCTTTGACTTTATATACTTGTTGCATGCCACCTTTTCAACATAGTTCATGTGCTACATATTGTACCATTCATAGTGATAAATTTATTGATTTAGGATTCACGTATCTAATGACTATCATATATTGCTAAGACTTATGTTAGTCATTTTTCTTCTATCACTTATGATATACCTATACCTTAAACACACATTATAGGAGATACACATACTTCACTTCTCCATGATCATTTTTTTATTACATACTTCTTATGTGGAAAATCATAGTAGTGTGTTTACATACATTATATTATTTTTTTGATCACCTCTCCATATGATTTAACTTATGACACATCTACTATGAAAATACACATAATGTATGTATACCTTATATGTCTATGGGTGGCACATCTTATGTTGAAAGTACATTGCATAATCTGCATATTATTTGAAACATGTTTCTCATCTCATACTATGTCTAGTCCTATTTCTAGTTTTCATGCCTTTGTTATGCCATAAACTAGTCCTACACTCAAGCATGCGGAATTGAGGTGTGAGTTACATGAACATTGATCTCTCCAAAAAAGTTAATTAGGCCTATGATGTCTGCTTGAATTGTGACCTAGCTACATCATCCATGTATGCATTTAATAAACTTTTCATTTACATATATGCATCCTTATTCATTTGATTCTCTATATTCATCCATACATACATAGTTGATTGTTTTGGGCTAAATTTATTCTAGTGTAGTCTCTTAAGAGCCCTTAATGAAAAAAATGACCAACTATGACATAATTTTTCTCATAATTTGTGGCAACTATGAATTTTTTGTTTGAAATTATAGATACACATATGGTCCCTCCACAATAGATTTGGTGGAACCCTAATTTTCATTGTTCCACTGGTGCTATGTCCTAGCTTGTGAAATTTTATTTTTTAATATCACTGTGGTTTAGTGTTTTATCGCTTAGCTCTCTTATACCTTCAATCAAATCATTGGCTTATGTTTGCTCATCGACCTGTTGTATCCGGTCACCTTTTGAACTGAGTGATATTTTATGACCCTTGCTATCATTCTCTACCGACCCTATCTCTCAAGTCACCTGTTGTGCCTAGGAAGTCCACTCCTCTACGTACAACTTATTGGCATGTGTGTTTTCACCCCCTTGTAAAGTGTCACTCATGGTTTATCACCCATCACAAGTTCTGCTTTAAAATCTTATACTCAACACGCGATGAGCGATACGCTCCTCCCATTGCACCATTTAAATCCATTGTTATTGATCTATCGCCTGTCGCGGGTTATGCTTCATCGAATACAAGGAAACTCGTGATGAGCGATATAATAATTTCCCATTGAGCCTTGGCTTATCGTCCATCACATGATTTGTTGTTACCTGGAAGAGGTTACCAGCGATGAGCGATGCATGGTTTTCAAAATTTGCGGGCCTCTATCGCCTATTGCGTGTTGTGCCCTCACAATTCGAGGTTAACACATGACAAGCGACGCAATTGAAATTTTGGCCCATTGCCAGTTTTGAGGTTAATCACCGATCGAACATTCTATTGTTGCTGAAGGATCACAACTCGCGATGAGTGATGTGGTTACTTCTTGTAACTCATCGTCGGTACATGCTCTATCATTGATTGGCTCTTGTCTTTCAAAGAAGAACCTATGACCGCTGATGGGTGGGGCTCCTCCCCATTGTGTGGGTACAGTATATCACCAAATTGGGTGGCTTGGCACAAGGGGAACCTGCAATGGGCAATGAAAAATGAAGATTTTGATTTAGGTCCTCCGATGGTCAAATCAACGGCTAGTATCTCATCGTTGGATCTTAGGCCATCGCGTGATGATGTTTCAAAATGGGTTCTAAACCCGCGATGGGTGATGCCTTAGGAATGTGGGTGGCATTTTCCCACGCTTAAAATGATCGACTACGGAAAAGGAAGGACGATTGGGTAAGGATGTTGATGGATGTGTGGCTGCTTTAAAGCATCTCCTTGTTGTTTCTTGGTATGATTCGTAAAGCAAGTGGTGACTCTTAATGTGCCTCGTTGATCAAGTTTTAAATCTGCCATGATCAACGGTGGAGATATGACATGCAGGAATTGAGTTTTTGTTCACACGGGCGAGCCGAGATCGACATTAATTACAGCTAGCCTTACATTCTCTTATTTAATGAGGATTGTTTGCAACTTGATCGAACCATTCATGAATTTACAAGAGTGTAGAATTAAGTATTGCAGCTGTGGGAGAGATAATTGCAAAAGTTGAGTGCAAGTGTTGCCAGGGTGGTGGGGCAGCGTCTTTTGGTGCATAACTGTGTGTACGTTTTGCATTGCTTGTTGTGGCTTGACCCTATTGTACCCCAAAATTAAAATTTTTGTTACACTTAGACATTTTGAAGAAATGAGTAAAAGTCTTGTTAAATCAATCAAAAAGGTCAAAATTTGGGTGTGCATGTCTTGCATGAGGGGTTAAAGTGCAAACTTTTCAAAATATGATGATCTGGGTCTTCTCAGAGCAGCTTAACCTACAAAACCCAGATCTCAATTTTTCATCCCTAAATTTTAGGAAAATTGCTATTTTTAGAAATTTCCTAAAAATAGTAACTTTTCTGGGTTTTCTGGGTTTCTTTCGAAACAGATACTAGCAAAACTTTCTAAAAATAGAAAGTTTATCTGCCAGGGTCCAAACTGATTTTGATTGGCTCAAAATACTTCCATATCAGGCTGGTGCAGTCAGAATCTCAAAATAATCAGTTTTTCCCTAGTGGGTCTATTCTGCTTTTTCAGAAGCATATATAGAGCTCTGAGGTCATAATGGAGGTCATTCCGCTACCAGGTGTTAGATTCAACATTTAGAGCATTCGACAAAAGGCTAGTTCATGAGCTTGCACGAAAGACAGGGAAGAAAAAAATTTAAAATGGTGAAAATTTTCTAACACTGCTAGACTTGGGCGCCCCAGGAAAGAAAAGGCACCCATCTTTTTGGAGCATCAGATGTTGAAATTAGGGTTTGTGCCTCCAATCAAAGTTGCTCAGTTCTCTGTCAGCTCCGCAACGAGTTCAACGGTGCAGTCATCAGACAATCTAGTCATCTAGAATTCAGCATTGAACAGGGGTATCCACATTGACGTCTGAACAAGAGAAAATGAAAATTATCAGAATTTGACTAAGTCTGGATAAAGTGGGCACCCCTGGTGAAGAAAGGAACCCAGCTTTTTAAGGCACCTAACTCAGTAGTTAGGGTTTGCAAATGTGCCCATCCTCTTCAGTGTTCAGCCAGCTTCAACGTGCATGTCTTCGTCAGATCATCCGACTGGGTATCTTCTGAAAAATTCAGATCAAAGCAAAAGATACAAAATGAAGGTTTCAAACTCTGAAGAAAATCAGATGAAATTTGACTAAGTCTAATGACTTTGGGCGCCCCAGGAGAGAAAAGGCGCCCAAGTTTTCAAGGGGATAAACAGATGATTTCGAAAACGAAGTTCTAATAAGATTTCTTCGCAGTCGATCCAGCTCTCCAACGAGATATCCAACACGTTTGTCAGAGGTCACAGTCGCCAGATACAAGGAGCTGAAAGTAGGGTCTGACGAAGGCTGAAAACCAAGATTCAAAGACAAATAGAAAAAGGTTTTAAAATAATCTAACTCTGGTGAACATGGGCGCCCAAACTTTTGAGGTCCTAAAATTTACTTTTTGACAGAGTTCGTCTCAGAAGACCCCTCCTCATATCTCGCCAACTTTGTGATGAGCATAATAGGTAGTCGATCTGACACTCGGAGCTCCAGGTTCAAAAAGATCATTTGTAGAAGAGGAGGTAATGAAGAAGTTGAAGATCATAAAAATGGCTA
This sequence comes from Sequoia sempervirens, assembly GCA_007258455.2. Taxonomy (NCBI): domain Eukaryota; kingdom Viridiplantae; phylum Streptophyta; class Pinopsida; order Cupressales; family Cupressaceae; genus Sequoia; species Sequoia sempervirens. The sequence goes on along the minus strand of VDFB02000003.1, from coordinate 735,692,097 downwards.
ACTCTGAACAAAATGGGCGCCCCTGGAAGGAAAAGGCACCTATGATTTTGGAGGTCGAAATGAAGGATTTTGCTAGAGACACCTCCAGACCATCCTTTTCAGAATCAGTCTGGCTCCGTGATGGATCTTTCGGCTCAACTGTCGGATCATTCTGCAAATGGGAAATTAGAGGCGAAGTAGGAGGTCAAAATGAAGAAAAGTTGAAAATGTCAAAAATTTGACTAACACTGCTGAAAGTAGGCGCCCCTAGTGAAGAAGGGCGCCCAACTTCTCATGCCTTAGAGAAATTTCAAAAGTTTTCAAAATTTTCAAAGTTGCAAAGAAGAAGATGGCGTCCAAGTTCATTGAACAGCTGATTTAGGGTTTTGAGGAAGAAAGCAAAATAAAGCAAAATAAAAACAAAACCCTAAGTCTATTTAACATCTTTCTTTAATGTTATTTTCATTATTTTTGTAGGTAGCCTTCAAAGGAGAAAGTTGGAGCAGGAAGTTTGAAGAAATTTTTCAAGATTCAAGAGCATAGCTTGCTGGTTTTTCATCAAAAGTTTTAGACCAGCAACTTAAACCCTTGCTTTTTCAAGTTTTTTTATCCAGAAGATCAAACTTTTCAAAGGGAAGGCCAAGGTTTCCAGTTTTCAATCATCTGGGTCTTTTCTCTTCAATCTTCTGAAGGAAATTTTCAAGAACTTCATCAAGTTGCAGCAGCTGCTTTTATTTTGCATGTCAATGAAATCCTCAGTGCATTCAGTTTTCAACCATCTGGGTCCTCTCAAATCAGTCTTCTGGAGAAAATCCATATCACAATTTTTTCAAGAAAATTTCAAATTATAGGGTTGGCTGCTTTTTCGATCAGCCATCAGTGTTTTTCAAATCTAATCAACTGGGTCCATTTTTAATTGTATTCTAAACAAAACCCAGGTGCCAGCTTTTTCGGTGAAAAATTAAAGAAATTAGGGTTTGCTGCTTTTTCAGTCTAAATTCAAAATTTTCAAAAACGGATGATCTGGGTTGTCTTACAATGAAATTCTGAGCAAAACCCATATCTCAAAAAAATTTCCAAAAATTTGTCCGTTTGAAGGCCAAAAAGCCAGCATTCTAAAAATAGAAAGTTGCTCAAAACTTGTCTGAACATAGACGAGTTTACAGTCATTCTTCAAGGTTTTCAATATGGAGTACACTCTCGTCGAGTTTAAGACCAAATCAACACTATGTCAAAACTTCATCATCTCAGCTGAAGAACACAAGGAGGTGTGATATGAGAAAAATGAAAGGTATCAAAAAAGAGTTGTGCAATACTCTTCTGTTGGAAATCAAGAGAAGTGTCAGAAGCATAAAGTTGCAGAGCCGCCAAGTTATCAATTAGTGAGTCATCTTTTCAGGCAGCGATGTTTTTCAAGAATAGAACTCATAAAGCAACTGAAGAAGTGAAAGAAGGCGAAGAGATCTTGGAGAATCAGAATATTGCCTTAGATAGTACCAATGCACCTGACTGGGACATAGTTTCCTGCTTTTTAGCGGATATGATTGAGATTTAAAGCAGCTTTCATCTAGAAGCTTTATTTCCGCTTTCTTTCTATTCTTGGAACGATTCTTATCCATTCTTTGAAGAAGAGAACGAAGATAAATGTAATAGTTGGTGTTTCCCGCTTTTCTTGTTTTCTTAGGTGTTAGTTGTTATCTTCTTTCTAATAAAGCTTTCTTGCTGAGCAGGCCCTAGATTGTGAAAGCAAGGAGATTTTAGGGTTCCCTACTCCTCTGCTTGCCTATAAATAAGAGCCTTTGCTCATTATTTTTCTTTAACCATGCTAGTGATAACAAAACACTGAGCCTATTTTGCCTTCTATTTGTTATTCAAGTGTCATTCAATTGTGTTGTGATAGCAAATTGTTGAGCCTCTTTAGCCAACAAGAAGTTAGTGTGATTGTTGTTTCTATTGTGTAAGAATAAGATTGCAAGCCTCTTTAGCTGCAATTTCTTATTCCAGGCATGTTAGAAGTGAGTTTTGTTCTAAAAGTTCGAGTAATAAAATCATGAGCCTCCTTTGCCTTGATATAAAATCTCAGACTTCCATTATTTGTGTTTTACTTTTATGATCTTGATTCCAACTTACAGTGAAGTGTGTAGGTGTTTGTTGAGAGAGAGAGATTATTGAAGTATTTTTTCAGAAAATCTACCTTGTTCATTTCTAGTTTCTCTTGCTCTACTTATTACTTGAGAAGTTAGAAACGTCTTTAGTTTAAGTTAGTCATAGTTGAAGTTCTTAAATCAGAAAATCTCAGCTGCAGCGTTTGTGTTTTATAAACCTTGTGCTCTAGCTGATCAAAAAGATAGGCAACTTAGTTTTAGTTTTCTTTCTTGAATACCATCAGCAAGAGGGAGCTTCCCCCCCTAATTTGAAGAGAAATTTATTTGTGCATAGCTGTCTATTTCAAATACGCATTCCAGAGGTGCGAATTTAAACGCCAACAGACCTGTTTCTGCAATCTGGGTCTTGGGGCATTTTCGCTGCATGTACAAGTGGGTCATCTGGAAGTTGTGGTTTTTGTTTTTCTTCATTACTAGCACTGGTTGTTGTGGTATCTTGAGAGGATGAGTGAACCTAGCACTCCTGTTGCACTAGTTCAAAGGTCCTGAAGGTTAAGTATGTAGGAACCAATTGCATACGTGCTGGAAGACAGACCTCTCTCGGCTAGGGTACCGGTTGTTCTAAAGAAGAAGAGTGTACATGGAAAAAATGAGAAGGTGGTTGTTCACAACACCTATACTTTGAGAAGCATAATTGTCTCACAGAAACCAACTAAAAAGAAAGACAAGGGACCTCTATTTTTTAAATAATTAATGAGGTTTGACTCAGGTCTTGGGGTTTGTTCAGAGAAACCCACTACTCCTATCCTGGTCTCTGATAGTTCATCGAGAGAAGAAATAGAAGTTGGCCTTGGCCCTAGTTCGAGCCTGGCTCCTCTGGTGCATTATAGTGGTTCAAAGGATGAAATTGTGATTGCCACTCCACTCTCTATTATAAGATCCAGTGAGGGTGGTTACTCAATGGCTGATAAGGCCAAGTAGCACCTATGTCCTTTGCTAAAGGTGTTGGGTTTTGGGGTGATGTGGTGACGTGGCTTCCAGAAGGCGTGTTCTGTTGGTTCATTTTGATGGTGACTAGTTCATGGGTTCATGCAAATAATCATGATGGTGGTTACTCTAGTATTGGTAAATGTGCCAATTTTGTTGATGCCTTTTGGAAGGCTTGTGTGGCAGCTCCGACAAATGGGTTAGCGCTCATTTTTCCTTTTGATTTTCTTGATCATGCAATGATTAAGTGTAACGGTTGGGGAAATTAACCCCAATGAAATGAATTCTAAATTGAACATGAAATTTAATTACATCTCGAGCCAGATGCTTTTTCGCTCCCTTGTGTTATAAAAGGGATTTCATGGCTCGATGTAAGGGGTTATGGTTCTGAAAAAAGTTTTGAGTTCAATATGTCTTAGATATAAGTTGATTATAGCAAGAAAACGATAATGCTAAATGCTCGATGAATTCACTAGCAAGTTATCTTGGGTATAAGTCATATAGGTCATAATCTTAATAATTTTTGCATTGATTACTAATATTGGAACATAATTCAAAATCCAAATCATATACTCTCCTTTGTATATTTTTCACAGATTATAAATGAAATTATCAAAGATCGTTTCATCTATCGTCAATTGTTCAATTGAATGTGTGGCTTGATTTCTTTGCTTTAACTCAAGGGGTTAAGTAAAATGTCTAGGAAAAGTCATGGGTATGTGAGAATTTACAAGGATTTGGTAAGAAGAAGTGTTTGGATGACATAAGTCCTTGCAGTGTAAAGCATTACAACGATAGTTTAAACATATCATAACTAGATAATTGGTGTATTACTGGTTGTTTCATATTTGACTCCATTTACCCAATTGATGAGGCACTGGTTGTTTATTGACTATTTAGTAATTAAATGAATGAATCATATATCTGGCTATGGACTCATAATCAAAACAATATTTATAAAATTATGCCAAATCTAAATAATATGTTAGAAGTATTTACACATTCTTAGCAAAATAAACATTAATTTTCTCAAAGGTATGCCAAATCTTTAGTGAAGTTAATGTGTTTGCATCAAATAATAATGGATTTGTATTGAAGTGTTCTTGAAAATGTTGATGTACCAAATGAACATAGTAAGGAATACCCTCCTTGGTCCTATAGAGCCTAAAGTGAAGGAATAGAGACCTCAAAATTCTCTATTTGTCGTGTTGGCCACTAGCTCTTGGTGATTTTTGAATATAAGGTCGGTTGCCTTTTAGAAGGTTACATGGTTAGCTACAAAAATCACCAACAAAATGGCAACTCTATTGGGGAGATAATTTTCATCCTCCAGTTGCAGATTGTTTTAGTATAGAGTCACATGGTGATAAATCTGGACATTTAGTTCATATCTTATACAGTTCTTGAACTTGATCAAAATATTTGAAGCAGCAAAGTGTGAGAGTTTTGCACGCGACTCTGCTATTGGAGAAAACTCAGAACTAGACCTACTTTGAAGTTGTTTCAATTTGTTTGAAACATAGTCCCCTAAAAAAGGGGTGGCGACTCTGACTTAAAGGACCTGATAAAGAATATGATAAGGCTTCAGATCTACACACTTCAAGATCGAAGGTGAAAATTTGCTCTTCAATTCCAAGTATTCTCATGAATTTAAGGAAATATTATTATATTTGCAAATAATTTGTGGGAATTATCAAGATTTAGGTCATAAATGTTTCCCAATTTGGTGAACTAGCACTAAGATAGGGAAAGGAATGATATATTTTCATAATCTTAAAATACATTTGAAATAAATGTTAAAATCTGTCATATTCATATTAAAGATTATTATGCAAAGAGGAATTGGAGTATATACATCATAAAGGATTACACCATTAAAAGGAATTTGGGTTACCTTTTAATGATACTGACAAGACCTGCAAAGGATAGAACAAAATTTCTTGTCAGGGTGTACACTTGGAACCAAAAATGAATATAATCACACATGATGAATACCCCCTGTCACATCAAAGGAATTTCAATACTGAAAGGTATAGGGCCATAAATTTTAGTAATGTTAGTGGTTACTCAAATATTATACCACCCAAGATCAAGGACAAGATACCAAAATTCAGTGGTGAAAAGTCAAAATCAGCAAGTAAACATATGCAAAATTTTGTTGATGTAATGGGTGATTACGAGATAGATTATGAAGATGTGGTTATGAAACTATTTGTTCAATCCCTGAAAGGAGATGCAAGAGATTGGTTCTCTTTTTTTCCAATGTCTTTTGTATGTTGTTGGACTGAACTTAAGACAATTTTCATGGGACAGTTTGGTGAGAGGATAAACCCAAGTGTTGCAAGGAATAATTTCATGGAAATCTCTAGGGGTAAGGAAGAGTTGATCCCTGCCTTTAACCTTAGATTTTTGAAAGTCATAAGAGAAATCCCTAAACACATAAGGCCAAATGATGGAGAATGTTTGGTTGTGTATTTAGGGGCATTTGATAGTAATATGGGTTTCTTGTTGAGAGATAAAGAGCCTGCTACTTTACATCAAGCTTACCAAAGCACCATGGATATTGAGAACAATTTGAAGTACTCAATCATGAGGGGACCTGTGATTGCCAGTATGAATGGCCTTGATAGAATCCAAACTATTGAGCCAAGCCAATCAAGAGATAAAAAAATTTGTCAAGAAAAGGAGCCCTTAGATATTACATCTACATTGCTTTCAAGAGATGCAGAACAAGAGCGAGCATCAACCTCACATCAAACAAGGTCAAGAAGGGTTGAATTAATGTTCTTAGTTAGAAAATTGTATGAGATGAAGAGACATGCAAATGAGTCACCATACAACTTGTTTTCAATATTCATGGATGTTATGATGGAGATACCCAAGATTTTTAGGCCTAATGATTTGATGTGCATTAATCTATTTTGTGAAGCTTACAAATCAGGATCAAGCCAATGGCCTAGGAATTTGAAGCCTCAGAGCCTTAATCATGTAGTGGAGTAGATAAGCATTGTGGAAGACATTGAGCATAGTCATATGCCACTTGTTGTTTCCTATAATGGGGACAATGATTGCCATATTGAGGAAAATCAAAGGATAGAACTGACAGATCAAGAAGATACATTGGAAGGAGGACAATTAGCTGATGATTGCTGTTATTTTACAAGTACTCTAAATGTGAGCCTAGATAGTATTGATGAAGATGAAGAGACGAAATACAAGGATAAGCAAATAGTATCTAATTTTCCTCCTTGGGATGTCATAGGATATGAGCAAATATAGGAGGTATATGGTGAAACTCCACAAAGTGATTCAGTCATGAACAATGATGCACCAATCAACGATTTGAATGCACCGAGTCTGAATTATATGGCATAAATGAGAAATCAAAGGAATGATATCAAACTAGGACAATCTTCTATTGAATATGATTCCTCTTACGAAGTGGAAGTGGAGTCCCTTGCTTCAAGTAAAGGATATGTCAATAGCCTTGAAGGGGTATGTTTCCTAAGTAGTGAGCAATTTTCTTCATGTGAAGAATTTTCTGAATGTGGATCAATTGTTATGAGTGCCAATGGTGAAGAGGATATTGAAAGTGTATCTCTCTGTTCTTCAAGTAATTGCACCAATTTTGAATACACTAATGATCAAATGTATTGGAATCTGCACACTGACAAGGATGAGGTACATGTGACCATTATGAAGATGTGGCAGAATCCTTTATTTGATGAACTTGCATTGGAAAATGATGTTATAAATGATGACTCCTACAAGTGTATAAGCAATCCTCTTTTTGAAGAAAATCCTAATGAGTACTTGGTAAGCATTATTAATGAATATGTTGTGGGTAGTACAAACGAGAGCCAAGTTGATACTGAGGTAAGTAACTTTGCTTTTCAAGATGTCAACTTTGTCTTAATCATCCTGAAAATGTGGTGACACAAACACTGATGAATTAGTGTACCAATATGTGATTGAGCAAATTGTGCCTGATAAGCATCAAGAAAATGACTTAGACTTGCTGACATTTAATTATGATAATGGCTCATCTGATGAAGAAACTGAAGATTGTGATGGCAGCCTTGAAGGTAGTATTATTGTTGAGGGATATGTGGATGATTCTTCTATGATATCTAGATATATTCTTGAGAAGATGGTTGAGATGTCAAGGGCTTTTGTTCCACATGATGATATTTTCCCTCACATAAATGGAGGTCCACTCTTGGATGATCAAAAGGAAAATCTGGATGAATGCATGGATACTCAGACAACATCATTTTATGTTGAGGAGAAGGAATTATTTGATGATTTTGCATAATATGTTAATATTGCAGGCCTATTTGATCCATATGAAGAGCAACTCAAGAGTGTGGATAATCGAAGGAACGATGCCAATCAGTATGAAGTTGCATTGAAATTTTTTGCAGATGTTCCCTACCTTATCATGGATCTTATCATGGAACTTCTTTCATCCCATGAGGACAAATTTTGTGAGACGCAAATCAAAGACATGCTTGATTTTGTGTTTCTTTTCCCTAACCTTGTAAGAGATTGGCCAAGTATGGGTCAGAGTGCCTATGAAGTTTTCAAATTTGATGCACAAATGGTATGTGATGCTACACTTCATGACTGTGTGGAATATGAGGGTTTTATTTTCTCATTTCAGTCTAATGAATATATGGTGGAGAAGGTTGATGAGTGGGGAAACATTGTATTAATAAATGGCTTCAATCATGATCATGTTAACTGTCAAGAATTGCACAATGTCCATGTGGACCCATTGTCAGCCCATTGTCAGTAGAACATGACAAAGTCATTGACAGAGGAAAGAATTGTCCCTGAATTTTGGGGGCCAGGGGCCTCTAGGTTATGGATTGAAGCCAAGCATTTAAAAGTGGCTTCTCATGGAAATGAATTGCAATGTATATTCTGTGAATAGTGTACATATGTTGGTTTGGTGTGTTTCTTTTTTGTTGTGTCTGCTTGCCTTGTCCGGGAGGGCTCCTTAGTTTTGGTCTTCTCTCCTAGTCTACTTCAACCCGAGATCTGGATTCTTGTTATGCCTACAAGAGGCATACATCCCTAGTCAGAGCCATTGGTGGAACCCTAATTTTCATTGTTCCACTGGTGCTATGTCCTAGCTTGTGAAATTTTATTTTTTAATATCACTAGCATTTAGGGTTTTATTGCTTAGCTCTCTTATACCTTTGATCGACTCATTGGCTTATGTTTTCTTGTTGACCTAATCCGGTCACCTTTTGAACTAAGTGATCTTTTATGACCCTTGCTATCATTCTCTACCGACCCTATCTCTCAAGTCACCTGTTGCGCCTAGGAAGGCCACTCCTATATGTACAACATATTGGCACGTGTGTTTTCATGCCCTTGTAAAGTGTCGCTCATGGTTTATCGCCCATCGCAAGTTTCGCTTTAAAATATTATACTCAACACGTGATGAGCGATACGCTCCTCCCGTTGCACCATTTAAATCCATTATTATTGATCTATCGCCCATCATAGGTTATGCTTCATCCACTGCAAGGAAACCCACGATGAGCAATATAATAATTTCCCTTCGAGTCTTGGCTTATCGCCCATTGTATGATTTTTTATTACCTGGAAGAGGTTACCGACGATGAGTGATGCATGGTTTTCAAAATCCACGGGCCTCTATCACCTATCACGTGTTGTGCCCTCACAATTCAAGGTTAACACACGACCAACAACACAGTTGAAATTTTGGCCCATCGTCAGTTTTGAGGTTAATCGTCGGTCATACATTCTATTGTTGCCGAAGGACCGCAACCCGCGACGAGCAATGTGGTTACTTCTTGTAACTCATTGCTGGTACTTGTTCTGTCGTCAGTTGGCTCTTGTCTTTCAAAGAAGAACCTGCAACTGTCAATCGGTGGGGCTCCTCCCCATCACGTGGGTATAGTATATCGCCAGTTTGGGTGGCTTGGCACAAGAGGAACCTGTGATGGGCGATGTAAAATGAAGATTTTGGTTTAGGTCCTTCTCTGGTCAAATCAACGAATAGTATCTCATCAATGGATCTTAGGCCATCGCGTGATGATGTTTCAAAACGGGTTCTAAACCCACAATGGGTGATGCCTTAGGAATGTGGGTGGTATTTTCCCACGCTTAAAATGATCGACGACGGACAAGGCAAGACGATTGGGTAAGGATGTTGACGGATGCATGGTTGATTTAAAGCATCTCCTCGTTGTCTCTTGGTACAATCTGTAAAGCAAGTGGCAACTCTTAATGTGCCTCGTCAATCGAGTTTTAAATATGCGGTGATCAATGGTGGAGATATGACATGCAATAATTGATTTTTTAATCATGCGGGCAAGCTGAGATGGACATTAATTATAGCTAGCCTTACATTCTCTTATTTAATGAGGATTGGTCGTAGCTTGATCAAACCATTCATGAATTTACAAGAGTGTAGAATTAAGTGTTGTAGTTGTGGGAGAGATAATTGCGGAAGTTATGAGTGCAAGTGTTGCTCGGGTGGTGGCATAACGTCTTTTGGTGCATAGGTGTGTGTATGTTTTGCATTGCTTGTTGTGGCTCGACCTGTTTCTGCAATCTTGGTCTTGGGGAATTTTTGTTGCATGTACAAGTGGGTCTTCTAGAAGTTGTGGTTTTTGTTTTTCTTCATTAACAACACTGGTTGTTGTGGTATATCGAGAGGATGAGCAAACCTAGCACTCCTATTGCACCAGTTCAAAGGTCCCAAAGGTTAAGTATGCAAGAACCAATTGCATACATGCTGAAAGATGGACCTCTCTTGGCCAGGGTACCGGTTGTTTTGAAGAAGAAGAGTGTACGTGGAAAACACGAGAAGGTGGTTGTTCGCAAAACCTATACTTTGAGAAGAAGAATTGTCTCACAGAAGCTGACTGAAAAGAAAGAGAAGGGACCTTTGTTTGTGAAAGAATTAATGAGGTCTGGCTTGGGTACTGGGGTTTTTTCGGAGAAACCCAATACTCCTATCCTGGTTTCTAATAGTTCATCGAGAGAAGAAGGAGAAGCTCGCCCTGGCCCTAGTTGGATCCTGGCTCCTTTGGTGCCTTATAGTGGTTCAAAGGATGAAATTTTGATTACAACTCCACTCTTTGTTATAAGACTTGGTGAGGGTGGTTACTCAACGACTAATAAGGCCAAGTAGCACTCATGTCCCTTGCTAAAGGTGTTAGGTTTTGGGTGATGTGGTGATGTGGCTTCTAGAAGGTGTGTTCTATTGGTTCATTTTGACAGTGACTAGTTCATGGGTTCGTGCAGATAATCATGATTGTGGTTACTCCGGTATTGGTAAATATGCCAAAAAAAATTATGCCTTTTGGAAGGCTTGTGTGGAAGCTCCGACAAATGGGTTAGTGCTCATTTTTCCTTTTCCTTTTCCCATGATCATGGAATGATTAAGTGTAACGGTTGGGGAAATTAACCCCAATGAAATAAATTTTGAAATGAACATGAAATGTAATTACATCTTGAGCTAGATGCTTTGTCGCTCCCTTGTGTTATAAAAGGGATTTTATGGCTCGATGTAAGGAGTTCTGATTCTGAAAAAAGTTTTGAGTCCAGTATGTCTTAGATAGAAGCTGATTATAGCAAGAAAATGATAATGCTAAATGCTCGATGAATTCACTGACAAGTTGTCTTGGGTATAAGTCACATAGGTCATAATCTTAATAAGTTTTGCATTGATTATTGATATTGGAACAAAATTCAAAATCCAAATCATATACTCTCCTTTGTATATTTTCACAGATTATAAATGAAATTATCAAAGATCGTTTCATCTATCGTCAATTGTTCAATTGAATGTGTGGCTTGATTTCTTTGCTTTAACTCAAGGGGTTAAGTAAAGTGCTTAGGAAAATTCATGGGTATGTGAGAATTTACAAGGATTTGGTAAGAAGTAGTGTTTGGATGACATAAGTCTTTGCAATGTAAAGCATTACAATGATAGTTTAAACATATCAGAACTAGAAAATTGGTGTATTACTGGTACCAATTGATGAGGCACTGGTTGTTTATTGACTATTTAGAAATTAAATGAATGAATCATATATCTGGCTATGGACTCAAAATCATAACAACATTTATAAAATTTTGTCAAATCTAAATAATATGTTAGAAGTATTTACACATTCTTAGCAAAATAAACATTAATTCACTCAAAGGTATGCCAAATCTTTAGTGAAGTTAACATGTTTGCATCAAATAAGAATGGATATGTATTGAAGTGTTGTTGAAAATGTTGATGTACCAAATGAACATTGTAAGGAATACCCTCCTTGGTCCTATAGAGCCTAAATTGAAGAATAAAGACCTCTAAATACTCTATTCATCGTGTTGGCCACTAGCTCTTGGTGATTTTTTAATATAAAGGTTGGATGCCTTTTAGAAGATTCCAAGGTTAGCTAGAAAAATAACCAACAAGATTCTCATTTTTTCAAATCTTCAATCCATTTGATCTTGGCGACAATGTTTCAAAATTTACAAAAAATGTTATTTCATTCAGTGCAAATTCTTCAACAACCATATTTTATGTTTCATACATCATGGGGTTGAACCAACTATTCCAACAAATTCGAGTGGGAAGGTGAAAACTAGAGAATTCCTATGTTCATTCCCTAGAATAACCGATCCTTTTAGGCTACACTATTCCAATGCAGTCTCTTAAGAGCCCTAAGTGCAAAAAAATGCCAAACTATGATAAAATGTTTCTCAAAATTAGTGGCATCTAAGAATGTTTTGTATAAAATTACAACTACACATAGGGCCCCTCCATAATATCCTCTTATTTTTTCAAATCTCTAATCCATTTGACTATGGTAATAACGTTTTAGAATTTGCAAAAAGCATCATTTGCATACAGTGAAAACTTGTCGACAACCATATTCTATGTTTTGTGTTTCATGGGTCTGAACCGACTATGCCAACATATCTAAGTGAGTAGGTGAATACTAGGGAAGGCCTTTATTTTTTCCCTAGGACAGTTGATCATTTTGGGCTACACTATTCTGATGTAGTCTCTTAAAATCCCTAAGTACAAAAAACTATCAAACTATGACAAACTATTTCTTAGAATCCATGACACCTATGAATGTTTTGTCTAAACTTACAAGTGCATGTAGGGTCCCTACATAATAAACTCTCTTATTTTTCAAAATTTCAATCCATTTGACCATAGTTAAAATGTTTCAAAATTTACAAAAATTATCATTTGTGTTCAGTGAAAAGTTGTCGACAACCATATTTTATGGTTCATGCATGATGGGGATAAACATATTGCACCAACACATTCATGTGGGTGGGTGAGCACTGGGGAAGCCCTCTATTTTTTCTCTAAGGTAGTCGATCATTCTAGGCTACACTATTCCAATGTAGTCTCTTAAGAGACCTAAGTGCAAAAAACTACCAAACTATGACAAAAATCTCAAAATATGTGGCATCTATGAACGTTCTATCTAAATAAATAGGTGCATGTAGGGTCCCTCCATAATATCCTCTCTCTATTTTTAAACTAGCATATACATTTAATAATATATATATAAAATATGTCAAGAGATATAATTTAGTGATAAGATTTTATTGCTTTCCTAAAAAATTTGCTAGGTAAGGCCTGTAAATCATCTTTCCATCCTTTAGCAACACTTACCCAACAAACATGGTTGTTAACATGATTTTTCCAACTTTTGTTCTCCTTAAGTCTAAATTTGGTAACCGGACTCAACCCCTTGAATATGAAAATGCTCATCAATTTTACCATCTTTGTAAGAAATTTGGTCACCTCATTGATTCATGTGAGAAAAGGCCAATTGAGGGACTCTTTGAGACCTTGCATTCTCTTTCTAAGAAATTTCCTAAGCCCTCCATAGTTGTCTTTGCTACTCGCCTTCCTGAAGTATCTTCTGCCCTTGTGGAAGTTGTCCCCCCTGAGAAGGTTGCCCCTACCTGTGAGCCTCTTGCTATTTCAAGTGACTTGGATAGCCTAAACCTCATGAATGTTGCCCATGTCGAAAGTATCCCTACCTCGGGCTTCCAAAAAGATGAGAATCGTATAATAGGGGAGGAAAAGAATTTGATAATATGGATGAAGTAATGGGAGCCCCCCAAAAGGAGGCCAATTTGCAACCCCCCAAGGAAGAGGTTCCTACTACTAAAAAAGGAATTGAGTTGGAAGAAGGCGAATTACTGTCTTCAAACCCTAATTTGTCCCTAGAGGATATGTCATTTTTATCTCAGAAGGAGGTAGGCAACTTGAGTGATTCTTTGGCCTTGTTGGGGTTTCCTCCTCACCCCAGTGACAAAGTAGATGATGATGACTAGTTACAAGCTCCAAATAAGTCAAAAAATAAAAAGAAGCTAGATGAAGGAGGGGGAAACAAGGTAGGTAGATCATCCCAAAAGGAATCCAGGAGCAAAGATACAGTGATGGATGTAGCTGCAGGAAAACAAAGAACCTTGGACTCGATCAAGGGATCGAAGTCCAAAAAGAAGTAGCCCTGGCTGCTCTTTTCTAGGCCTTTAGGTGTTGCTATACCTGGTATGTTTCTATATGAAGTTTCTTTCCTAGAATATCAGGGGCCTAAACAACCATTATAAACAATTTTTGGTTAAAACCTATATTTTGGACAATAAAGTGGATGTTTTGCTCCTTCAAGAAACCAAAATGAAGGAGACTTTTGATAAGGTGATTTTAAGTATCTCGCCTAGTGCGAATTACTTTGTCAACAAGGATGAAGGAGCCTCGACGGGTATTGTTACTCTTTGGAATCCCTCAAAATTAAAAGAAACTATGAACTCTGTTGGTAGGAACAATCTGATGGTTTCTCTGGAAGATTTGGCTTCACAGAGGAAATGGAACTTAATTAATATCTATACTCCCAATTCAAGTAGGTACAGGATGTAGCTTTGGGAGTATCTGAATGATGCTGTAAAAAAAAAAAGGATGACCATTGGATATTGGGAGGTGATTTCCACTCTCCCCTTCTTCCTTTAGAAAAGTCAGGGGGGCTAGATGATTATATTGATAGTATGATGGAGTTGGCTAGTTTCCTAAACTTTGTTGGGCTTATTGATATTCCTCTTCAAGGCTCCAAATTTACATGGTAAAATAGAAGGACTGGTAATCAACTGATTCAAGTTAAGTTGGATAGGTTTATGATCTCTTCTAATTGGAACATCTCTCAATCTCTCTCTCTCTATATCTGCTCTCCCAAGGTCAAGTTTTGATCATAATACTCTTGTGCTTAAAAGAAATGTTGACCACAACAAGGGCCTTTTCCCTTTCAAATTTGAAATAATGTGGAGCCTTCACTCGGATTTTGTTGTTTTATTAAAAAATTGGTGGGATGAACTCATAGGTGGCACACCTATGTTCTACCTGGTGGAGAAGTTGAGTAGAATCAAGCAGAGAGTGAAAGGGTGGAACAAAGTTACCTTTGGTAACATCTTTGAGATTAAGAAATCGTTGGGAAATAACTTAAAGGAAGTTCAAGACAAAATGGAAGTTGGCCTTGTGGATGACGAGATATGCATAAAATAGCGTGACCTTAGATCCCAATGGTTTAAGGTCAATAAAAATGAGGAAATATTTTGGAAACAAAAGTATCAAGTTCAATGGCTTACTAAAGGAGACCGCAACACTAAATTCTTCCACCAATCTATCTTGAAACACATAAGCAGTAACAAGATTAGATCACTCAAGAAAGATGATGGTACCATGGTCTCAACTGGAAAAGAAATTGCTAGGGAAGTTGTTAACTTCTTCTCCTCTTTCCAGAATGCCCAAGGTAATGCTAATCAGGTACATGCCGATTTCCTTGAGGTGATCCCCAAAGTTATTTTTGAACAAGACTTAAATAATATGACTAATGTTGTTTCTATAGAAGAATTTAAATAGGTTGTGTTCTCTTTTGGGGCTTATAAAGCCCTTGGCCCTGATGGTTTCCCATCCTACTTTTTTTTCATATTTACTGGGATATTGTCAAATCTAACTTATTTAATGCTGCCAGAGATTTCTTTAGGTTGGACAGGCTCCTATACCAACTAAATGCCACATGTATTGCTCTTATTCCCAATAATGATGATGCCTCTTCTATTAAGGATTGCATACCCATTAGCCTCTATAATATTGTCTATAAATTTTTCTCTAAGATCCTTGTGTTCAGACTTAAATCTATTTTATACAAAATGATTTCCTCGAACCAGAAAGGTTTTGTCCAAGGCAAAAACATTCTTGATGCTATTATCTCTACCCATGAAATCCTCCACTCTATGGACCTCAGTAGAAACCCTGTGATGGCCTTCAAAATTGATATCTCTAAGGCTTATGATAGATTCTCTTGGTGGTTTCTCTTTGTTGTTCTTAGGAAATTTGGGATTGAGGGAAGATTCCTAAAGTTGCTCTCTGCTTGTGTTACCTCCCCTATGTGCTATGTTCTGGTTAATGGTGTCCCCCAAGGTTATTTTTCTTATGGTCGAGGCCTGACGAAAGGTGATCCCCTCTCCCCCTATCTTTTCATAATAGTTGTTGAGGTCTTAGGAAGGAATATCCAAAATCTAATTGACTCTAAATCCCTTAAAGGTGTAAAAGTTGCTTCGTCTCTTTCACCAAACTCTCACTAACAGTTTGTTGATGACACATTCCTATTTGGTGAAGCATCATTGGGGGAAGCCAACATCTGGAAATTGGTTCTAAATGACTATGCTTCTATCTCTGGCCAATATATTAACTATGAAAAAAAAAGATATACTTCTTTAATGATGACCAAGTTGTGAAGGAAAGAGTGGTAAAAATCTTGGGATGTCAGGAAGTTGTCTTACTAGCAGCTTACCTTGGGCTACCTCTGATTTCTAGAAATTTGGAAAATAATTATTGGAACCATCTGATTGAGAGAGTTCAAAAGAAGTTGGCTGGTTGGAAGGGGAAACTGCTTAGCTTGGCCGGGAGGATTCGGTTGTTAAAAGCCTCCTTACATAATATCTTGATTTACTACTTGTCTCTCTTCAAAATACTGGCCTTCATAAGGGAAAAAATAGAATAGATTCAGAGAAGATTCATGTGGTCGGGAACTGAAGAGAAAAACAAATTGTCTTTGGTTAGTTGGGAGAAAGTGTGCACTCCTAAAAGTATTGGAGGGTTGGGGATAAGGAGAATCAAATTGCTTAACAAAGCCCTAACTGCTAATGTGGGATGGAACCTTTTGGAAGGGTCTAAAGATTGGGTGAATATTTTCCAAGCTAAGTATTTGAAGAACATAAATCTCGACTGCTTCCTCTCTGTGACTGATCTGCCCAGTGGGTTTGTTCTTTGGAACCATCTTATTAAAATTAAAAATTTGTTGAAATTGTGGGTTAGAAAGAGGATTAGGTAATGGTAAAAACACTAATTTCTAGAAAGATCCTTGGATTGAGGCTTCCCCTCTCTCCTATACTGATGGCTTTAATCCCCTTAAACAAATTTTGACAAGGATATGTGGTAAAAAGGTGTCAGAATATGTCAATTGGGAGGTGGAAGAACCTAAATGGAAGGAGTTCAACTTCTTGTTAAGGAGTTTTAACTTGAGAGGTCAGAGATAGATCAACTGGGATCCAATTATGTTAAGGTTACACAATCTCACAGGGGAGGTAAATTAGTTTTCTATTGAAAGGGAAGATTAATGGGTGTGGAAGGGGAGCTCTTCAGGCCATTTCTTTGTTAAATGTGCTTATAATGAATTGGTAAAACCCCTTATTGACAACAAAGACCATCACTGGGATAAAGTGTGGATTAAAAACCTGGTGCCAAAAATCAACTATTTCTGGTGGGCTGCTTCACATGGTAGAATTCTAACTATTGATAACCTGGTTAGGAGAGGGTTTTAGCTAGTTAATCAATGCATCCTTTGCAAGATGGATGAAGAGACTATTATGCATCTTTTCTTTCACTGCTAATTTTCTAGAGAAGTGTGGTCATTCTTCCTTCCTTTGTTGTTCACTGACTAGGTGTTTCCCCCTTCTATGAATTCTTTTGCTAAAAGCTGGTCTAATTTCCCTTTCTCCCATAAGGTAATTGTGGATCTTTGGATCCAAGTTCCCCCCTTCTTAACCTAGGGAATATGGAAGGAAAAAATAATAAGATCTTCAAGGAAGCTGAGAGAATCAACTATGAGGTTTGTATGATCATAAAAGCACAGGTTCAAGAAAATATGGATGTGGGAGGAAACAACTTCTCAAAATTATAGCCAAACTATAAAGAGAAGAGAATTAAGCAGGTTTGGGGTCTAAGGAAGGATCTAACTAATCTTAATTGGACCATGATTCTAGCTAGGAAGTCTACTGTGTGGGTTCCTCCTGAAAGGGAGTGGATTAAGTGTAATTTTGAGGGGTGTTCTAAAGGTAATCTGGGTATGGCGGGGAGGGGAGGTTTGCTAAGAAACCACTTAGGTGACTGCATAGTGAGTTATGGTGTTAATTTGGGAGTTTGTTCTAATAATAAATCAAAGGCTATGGCTATGTGGGGGGGGCATAAAGAATCTAAGAGATTATGGTTTTAAAAAGAATATCCTGGAAGGAGATTCAAAATTAATTGTGGAAATTTTGAATGGAGGTGTTGCGATCCCTTGGGAATTAAAAGACATCATGGATAAATGTAAATCTCTTATGAGTTTCTTTACTCATAGCTGGGTGAAAAATGTGTTTAGAGAAGGGAATATTTATGTTGACCATACTGCCAACAAAGCGTTGAAGTGTAATGGGTGGACCCGTTTTGGATAATAATCAATTGTTGTTGCCATTGAAGGACAAGGTTCTAAAAGAAAAAATTGAATATGTATACAACTTACAAAGATGATGGGTGGGAGTGGCAGAGGAAGTATATGTGATCTTGTGATATAAAGAGCATGCAAAATAATGATGATGAAAGTGGTACGACTTCAAGCAAGAAGATCTCCTCAAGAGAAAAAGGTAATAATTATTTCTTTCCCGAGATGGTTATGGATCACATGGCATTAATCAAGTTGAATAATGGTGTCAAATCCAAGTGTGATGAAGCACCCTATGTCAATTCCATCTGCTATAATGAAAATTTTCTTGGAATAAACAATAAAGAGTCATTAATTATTTATAAAAATAATAATGAACTCTTAGCCCTAGGAAATGTGTTAGTGGCTATCTCTAAAAGAATGTTCTCGAATGTTACATCCTTAAGATATTATTTCAAAATTGTTTGTAATAGTGTTTTCTACAAGCTTGGAAGGAAGTTGTAGTGGAGTGGGGTTATGAAGAAGAGTTTGTAGTATCCAAAAAATTTGTAGGGCACTAAAATGGGTGGGTCACAGAAGAGCACGAAACCTCTGAATTGCTAAGTGCTTAAACAAAATGCGGACCTATGGAGAGTCTTTAATAGAGCGGGTATGGTTCCCTTTTTCGAGGCTATGAAGGGATACAACGAAAATCCTTACTACAAAATTTAAAAATTCATGGAGGAAGGGGAATGTGGAAATTGGAGCAGTTAAATTCGAGGTGACGGTGTAGTTTATTGTGGAGGCTACTGGTTTGTAAAACTAGGGAATCAAGGTGGCTAAAAGAGTGGTGCTGACTACCGATCATTTGTTGACAAGTTTCTTCATTATGGTGAGAATCTAACAAGATTTCAAAATGGGTACGTGCGGCTTGAGCTCCCAACTCCTTATGCCCTTGTGAGTATGTTTGTGATGAGGTATTTTACACTTGAAGGAAGATATATGACAATTCGTGTGTACCACTTTCCATTGTTGAATCATATTTGACATAATGAGAGAATCAATTTTCCCTTGTATTTACGATCTTCCTTGCAACTTAATATTGAAAAAGGAGTGAACCATCCCATGCATCAAGGATTAATTCTTTCCCTTTACAAGCATTCCCTAGCTCTGAACCCTCATGGAAACCCTTTAGTTGCTAGACTAGATAATGAGAACTGTAATGTTGGTGAAAATACAGAACCTTTAGCTGAGGCTAACCCTATTGAGGAGCCTAACCCCAGACCACCTCCCTTTGCTACTAAAATAAATGAATTAATCCCTGCTAAAATCCCTTCCCCTATTGCCAAAATCTAAAATCCTTCAAACCCTGTGGTTCAAAGAAGCCTGCTAAAAGCTCTATTGAGCTTGAGTTGGTTAAAGCGAATCTTGAGAAGTGCAAGCATTCCCCTATTCTCCCAAAACTTCCTAAGTCAAAGAAGATGAAAAAAGAGCTAAAAATTCAAAGTGAAGTCATTACCATTAGTGAAGAAAAGGAGGGAATTCAAATCGAGGACTTGAAGGATAGGAAGTTGTGTCAGGGTAGTGGAGGTTGTAGATCTGCATGCCTGGCTAAGGTTTCCTCCTAGGATAGGAAGGGGAAATAGAAAGCCACTTTTCATGAGGAAGAGTTGGAGGTAGAAGAATTTGAAGCCTAGATTGATGAAGAAAGTGATGGGATGGAATTTGAAGATACTTCCTATGACATGGGTGAAGAGGAAACTAAGGAGGAGAATGAAGATAACAAGGAAGAGACCAAAATTGAAGAGCAAAAGAATGAAACCTTGATTACTCCTGAAACAGGGAATACTACCAATGAAACTACTGTTGAAGATTCTAGCATTGATTATTTGAAAAGCAGACTAACCTATATGCAAGTTCAAATGGATGATATGGAAAAATTTATTGTCATGCTGATGAAGGTGACGAATGACCTGATGCACAAAACAGTGGTTGGTGTAGTGTTTGGTCAAACCAAGATCACTAGGAAGCTAAAGAAGATGGGAAAGATGGAAGACTTGAAGGACCTGGATGAGACTGGGGGACCTGATTGGAGAGAGTATATCTCCCTAATAAGATATTATTGGGACCTATTTAGAAAATCCAAGTAATGGCTTTTTTCTTTCTTTTGTTTATGGCTTCCCTACTTTTTTTGTCGTTTTGTTTTAATATTAGGGATTGCTATTTTCAAATAGATCTATTATGGTTTCAGAATTGCTAGTATATGGTGGACTTGATAAATGGTCTTTGTAGTTTTAAGTACTCTAGTAGTAATCTTCTTTTTTTGATTAAGTATAGTGGTACTATGGTTACTTTTTTGTTATTCGGCCTGTGTGCCACCTTGGACATGTTTTTGGATGTTGGCTGGTGGTGTTGTTTTACCCATCCTATTTCCTTCTTTTGAATTTTTTACTGTAACCATGGGATCAGGGCCCTTCCCCTACTAATCTAATAAAAAAAATTACCCAACCCTAAAGTTCAACATGTAAGGCTTATCCTTTTAATGTAACTTGTAAAATTGGGTCAGGAGCAACAACATCAATAGGCCTTAACAAATTATTCACACATGTTGTTAATTGGGTTGTCTGGGACTTTAATTATTCTTTTGTATTCTCATCTTTTTGCATCCTTTTAAGGATAGTAGACACAACTATTTTTAAGGATTGTTGTTCCCCTTCTCTGGTTTGGGCACCAAGATGGACTTGTTTTATCTGGTATTCCTTAAAGGTGGCATATTTGATTCAAGATTGTCTACTAGAGGAATATCTATTTGAGCTATCATATTCCCTTGCTCATCCTCAATGATAGTAGACAATATTCTTGATCTCTTCCTTCTTTTTATGGGAGCTTGGAATGCCTCTGCAAGGATAGTGAGATTTTTCTCTTCTTCCTCTTGGACATATGTTCATTTTCTCTTTTGGACGGTATGGTTTAACCATACTAGGAGATTTGAAGATACTTTGTGTTGAGGAGAGGAAATATGTACAATATTATGTGAGACTTGAGAATTATCAAGTTTATGCACTGCCTCATTCCTTTCTATCTCCACTTCTTCTATTTATCCTCTCATTTCATCCTCATTCTATAACTCTTTATCTTGCTCTATTTCTCCCTCTTCAATTCCTACTATTGCAATTCCTTCTTCCTGAACCTCTCCTTGGACTTCCTCTTCTCTCAGTATTTCTTCCTTAATCAATTTCTTATTTTGAACTTCTCTCTCTCTTACTTGTATTTATTATTTTTCTTGGGGAGGAAGAGGAGTATCATGTGGAGGAGATGGGAGATGCGGAGGAATTAGGGAATTTTTTATTTGAGGAGGAGATGGAAGAGATCATGGAGAAGGAGGATGTGATGAATGAAAAGTTGGAGAGAGATGAGGGGGAGAATATTGTGGAGGAGGACTTGGAGGAGGGGATGACAGAGGAGATCCATGTGGAGGAGAGGAGGAAGGAGTGGGTGAACTAGCCCTTTGAATAGATATTGTCTAAGATGAGCCATTCACTCTCTTTCTCCTTGTTAGAGGAATATCTTCCTCACTATCTTCTCCACTAGTCTCAATGACAATTCGTTCTTTTCCTTTCCTCTTCTTTGATCCAAATAATGTGGATGATTGTCTTTGCTTCTTAGTAGCAACAACAGATGAACCTTCACTTGTCTTGGATTTCTTGAGGCAAGGTTGAGGCTTTGGAAAATCCATCATAGGAAATGGAGATACCAACCATCTCTATGAAAAAGCTTTGATTCTTAATACCCTTGTATCCATTTTATCTTCTTAAATT
Organism: Sequoia sempervirens; assembly: GCA_007258455.2. NCBI lineage: Eukaryota > Viridiplantae > Streptophyta > Pinopsida > Cupressales > Cupressaceae > Sequoia > Sequoia sempervirens. Next base: position 735,670,467 of record VDFB02000003.1, on the reverse strand, counting down.
GAGAAATATACATTATATATTGGTTGGTTAAATATTCATTTCCCACTATAAATGGGATCTAGAACCTTCTCATTCTCCTTTAGGTCCTTGGATACTCTAGCTACATCACAAGCCTTTATCATCTCCATAGTTAATATGCAGTAATCTTTCATTTTGACTTCAAATTCATCCTCATAATTTTCCCAATGGTAGACTCCAAAGTAGGTTCATGCTTGAAGAATGAGTCGATGACCTTACTAATCTTCCCAATAGGATCAAATTTAGATCTTGGTTCTTCATACAAGTTCATTGTATACATGGCCAATTTCACATATGTTGTCTTATGATTTACCATATTAGCATAAGAATATACTCCCATCTTTATAGGAAAGGATTATCTTGACTTATATTTTCCAACCGTTAGATTATGGATTTCAATAACTTCCCTACACAACTCCAATAAGGTTATCCTATCAATAGGATACCTTAGGAGTTTGAGGGGAGACTTATGGAAACCTTCCACTATGATGTATATGAAGGTCTTAAACTAGATATATCAATTTCCCTAATTCTTTAATTCTCCCATGGCTTGCAAAGAGATTCTCTTGGAAAAGTCATTCTCCAACCCTCTAATTATTTCTTAAATGAAATCATTGTTCACCACATAGTAGCTTATGTTTCTAGAATTCAAATCTAGCTTTGGGTAGTGTTCATATAGTTTTGCCTCTCCAAGCTAAAGAGACCCTACTCTGGTGAGCCTTGGGAAGGTTTCTTGATAAACCAATAAGTACACTAGTTGATGTTGAAAATAAGATGTCATATAAAATTTATTGTTGTGCAACACATCTTTGAGTTGTTCATGTAGATTGGTGTTGATTATTATGGACCAATCAATTTTCTTATTATCTATGATAAACACTATGAAATGGCACATTCATGGGTAGAAATATTTGGCACTTAGATAACCACAGACTCTACTAAGGAGTGTAATTTGCTCTTTTATATCTTCTCTAAACTTGCTCATGTGTTAAACCTTATCCATTTTGAGGGTTATCTTCCTCCAATTGAGCAAAATTTGACTATTGACAAGATTGAGACAACTTGTATTATTTTTCTCAAAATAATCAAGTGCCTTCTCCATATCAAAAGGGCTCATATCTGGGGAAGGTAGGGATTCTGAATAATTTCTAAATCATGTCAGGGTTGATATCGAGGACCACTTCTCCAGATGTCTAAAATATCCTCTTACATTTGTGATCATAGTTTTGGGCACAAGTTAGTACTAGTTCAGGTGACTGTATTGAAATTGGGAAGGTAAACACTTCCACTAACTCAAAATCATCTAGTGAAGTGGCTTTAACAGATCTTTGTTCTTCATCATGAATTCTTCTTTCAAATTCATTACGATCAGTGTGTCCTAGATCGATATTTCCAATATTTATATATGGAGAGAACATTTTGAAGGATGATGGTATCCTTTATATTGGTACTTCATCTCAACACCTTCCTTTGGCATATTACCTGCAAATGAAAATACCATCCATCATAATGTTAAATAAAATATCCAAAAAGGAATGAATTAGCACCCCTCATTGGCTTTAAAGACAAGCAATTCTAATTGCATTATAATAAAAGACCTTTTAAACCCATTCTTAGGAAAAACTTCCATTTTTTTTGGGTATTAGGGTTTGAGTATAACTATTACCACTTGTCAAAAGTACCAAACAATCTAAACAAATTTTCTTTGAACACCGATTTTGTAAAAGTTATATTCATTATTATTTTTGTTGAGTGTCAAGGTTCAATACTATTTCTTACTCCTTACTTCTTACTAGGTACAATAGAAGGGAGAAACCTGCTATCTAATTCTGATAATTACCTTTTAGTAACTGGACTATTGTCAAGCATCAAAATTCAAGTATAATGGTTACCTCTTATTCATGACTTATTCAAGTTGCAAATAGTATAATGGTTACTTCTTATTCATGGCTGCCGATGATTAATTTGGAAATGCAGAAGGAAAAAAATTGTTTTAGGAGTCATGTTTCGGGCGTAATATTTAACATTTTCTAAAAGCTTTAGATGTAATTTAAGTGATATCCCCGAATTCCAACGTCTACAGCATAGAATGTTTGACTAAAATATTCTAAGTCATTTTGTTTATGGGATATCGAGGTTCAAAGATGTGGTTTAAAGCTTATCAAATAATCTGTAAGGTGTAATGTTGTTAGGATATGGTGTTGTACATCATTGCATAAATTGATTTATTATAATAATGTAATTAAATAACTATTTATTTGTGGTGCATCTAGGAGGTGTGTTTAGCAACATTAAATAATTATTTGGGGTCACATGTAAATTTGTATTGTAATATTGGTGTATTATTTTATGTGTGAGAGACATAGGATAATAATTTAATATTTGGGGAAAGCATTTAATAAAGTAAAAACTTAGTACCCAATATTAAATGAAGGGTCAATATTTGTGTGTTCACATGGCTTTGTGGCACATGGTTTTATCTTACCACTTTGTTGTATTTGTGTGAGCTTGTATCTATAAAGAAAACACATGTTTACTAGTTAAGGTTGGTTGGGTGAGTGGGTTGTCATTATTGAGTCTTTTTGAGGAGTGCATATTTGAAGCATGGCATGGGATGTGTGGATTCATGCTTGGACACATGGAGGATGCATTAGAGAGGCTTGATGCTTTAGAAGTATTCATGGTAACTCTATAAGTGCATGTATTATTTTATTGTTGAATATATATATTGAGTATGGATACTTTTGGAGGCTAGGTTTTTCCCTCTTAAGGGTTTTTCCAGGGTATATCTTGTGTTATCTTGTGGATTGTCTAATTTTGATCTTGCATTATGGTTATTCTATAAGATTACATGCGTGATTTTCTCTCATGGGGATATATAAGAAATAGATTAAATGAATTGGGAATTGATGTATTATTTCCTAATAATTGCTAATACATGAAGTCTGAAATGTTAAACTAGACCTAAGAAATCCTTAAGGGAAAAAGGGAAAAAGGGGACAACCTAAGGCTCAACATGATGATGTCATAAACACTATCAATCAACATGCCCAAAGAAAACATGATTCAACAAGGTTAAAACAAAAAATAAAACAATAAAAAACAAAATGAAAGAAGTCAAAAAATGGTGAATGAAGAAAATTAAAACAAGACAAAACCCAACCCAACCAACACAACAAGAGACCACGCAAAAACAAGGAAAGCTAAAGAAAAATGAAACAAAGGTTCAATTCTTGATCCTACCTAAATATTTTGAAGGATCCAAGGGAGGAAATGGGTGTGAACAATGACAAAGAATGCACAAACAACATTGTGAACCAGACAAAGATGAGAAATCTACATGACCGATGACCAAGCATGATAAATTTTGAAGAATAGTCAAGTTGAAATTGCGGAGGGTCCAAAGAAATTTGTAGAGCTCATTTTGTTTCTTGCTCAACAATTTATAAATGAATATAAAATCCCTTGACCTTATACTTAATCCAACCCACAACGGTGCATTAATGTCTCAATAAATGTGGGTGGTGCTATTGAATACCTTGGCAAGTGGGAAAAATGAGATGAAAAGACATCGTCGCCATTGGGCCTTAAGCATCAAGAATATCACAACCAAGCATCCCAAATAGGATAACCTCAAGGAGAAAAACCTCAAAAGGAAAATGACGATAATGAATAGATGTTAGGGATTAGGCCCACAAGGATGGCATACCAATCTTGAGGATCCCAAAACTCTAAAAAGTGACAAAAAGCATAAATGGGATGAAAGAGAGGGAAAGGGGAAAGGAAATGGAAAGAGAAAATAGAGGATAAGGAGAAGAAAGAAAAGGGGGTCCCCATTTTTCTAGAAATAAAAATGTGGTGTGGGTGAAAGACACAACAAATAGCAACCAAACAAACAAAATGCTAGAAGCATTTCTTCACCATAAACTTCTCAAAAACATAAACTTAGAGGACATATAAATTCATTGTTAAGGAGAGAAGTCAAAATTGATCTAAGTAAAAACTAGCTTGTCCTTTCCAAAGGATACCTAAATCTCATAGTGTGTGCAGATGATACATTATGTCATTATAGGTCTTAGTTAAAGTGGAATGGTTTCAAAAGGCATGAAAATGGTTTGACTCTACTTTTCTCTCAAATTTAGCTTTATTAGCAAATATTTATTTTATTAAGACCTAGTTGGTGTGACCTGGGCATAGCTCTACTACCAGCCAGACATTTATAGCCCTGACAAAGATTATTTAAATCACCACTTTTAATTGAGAATCTTTAGTAAGATTATCTCTATTTATTTATTTTATTTCCAATATTTTCACTAGGTATTGGGGTGGGAATCGTAGTGGTCACTAAGAAAGATAGTAATCTTAAATTTTTTCCTGACCTAAAAGACCATTATCACTTATCCTTTGCCCAAATTTTGACATTCGTTAAGATTTGTGAATAGTAAGATTCATGTGACCTAGTTCAAAGATTCATTGGTTGCATACCTTTGATATTTTAAGACTTTCAAGTATAACAAAGAATTAATAAACCTTGTGTTTGAGTATATACGATATTTGATAAGGAAATATTCAGAGCATCTTATGTGTAATTGATATAAAGAACTTAACCAGATGAACACCTAAGAAACATTCACACAAACTTCCTAGAAATAAAAGGGAGAACAAAAAGTAAAAACAATACAACAAAAGAAAACAAGGAAAGGAAAACACAAAAAAAATGAATTGGCAAGAAAAGATAAAACCTAATCTAACTATATACAAGAGAGGAGACAGAGTCCCTCTAGGATCCAAAGTAATGCTTAATAAAATACCAATTGACCAACAATTGGGAAATTTCTATGGTCATAGTGTTGATCCTAAATATATTTTCTCCTAAAATCTCAAATACGGACCTACCCAAAGTTGGTCAAACTTTGAATGGTTCCCCTATTTCTCCTCAAACTTATCCCAAAGTAGGACAAGATCTGAAATCTTAAAGGACTTGACTTTGTCTCTTTTTTCAAACCATGTTTTAATAACAACTTGATGTTTTGAAACATTCTCTAAAGCAGTGTTTCTTCTTTCTTCTATGTCTAACAAATTCATTAATCTTATTTGGGCCTTGTTGTTTGTTTCTAGATAACTTTCCATGAATTTTAAAGTGGGTATCCTAAGGTTCATAGGAAAAATAGGTTCTAGGCCATATACCAATTGATAAGGGGATGTCCCTAAAGCATTTTTTACTGTAGTCATATCTGCCCATAGTGCAAACTTGATATGGGGGTGTCATTCTTTAGGGTTTTTATCTAGTAATTTTTAATTGACCCCTATCAGGTTCTTGTTGGTAGATTTTGCAACTCCACTTCCTTGAAAATAATAATTTGATGAGTATTTTAGTATTACCTTATGCTCAAAGCTCCATTTTAATAATTCAGAAGATGAAAAGGAAGGACCATTATCACATACCGTAGTGAAGGGCATTCCAAACCTGGTCATGATATGATCCTCTAAGAACTTGATTGCCACCTCAGTAGTGCTTTGCCTACACGCTATTGCTTCTAACCATCTCATGCAATAATCAGTCACCAAGAAAATGAACCTATCTTACAAAAGAGTGAGGCTTAATCATCCCTATGAAGTCTAGACCTCGTTGGGCAAAAGGAAGTACCTCATACACAAGCTACAGAGTCATGGGTGTATTTATTTGTTTATTAGCCCATATTTGACATATATGGAATATTTTCACATGTCGACAAGCATCTTTAAACAACGTGGGTTAATAGTACCCTGATCTTAATATCTAGTGATTCGTTGACTCTATTGAACTATGCCCTATACCAAATTTGTCATGAAATTTTGCTAGGATTGAGACAAACTCATCATTGTTCAAGCATCTTAAATAAACTCCATAATTCTTGCGGTATAATGATCCAAATTTCATCATGTGTGCTTTTCTCTTCATCCTCAAGGATCTTCTTTGGGTTGCATTTAGGTTATAATCTAGATGCCTATTTTGTAGTAAGTAGTGAACTATATCCCTATACCACACGTCCAAAGTAATATGCTATTGAGAATATTGTTGGCATATGAGTTTCCCATCTACCCTAGCTAGAGTCTTTGAAATATCTCGGCCTCTCACCATTTTCATAGGTTGTATCTCCATATCCAATTCCTGTAGGATGGACATCCAATTGCCTCTTCATTCCTCTAGCTCATTTGGCATTAGCATAGACTTGATTGTTGCATCAAGGACTATCACAATTACTTTTCTTCTTAAAATGTAGTGTCAAAATTTATTTATAGTCTTTATTATAGCAAAGGATTTCTTATCCAAATTTAGATATTGAATCTCTGCATTTATGAATGGGGAGCTCATAAAATCTATTGGCCTCTCATCATCATCTTCTCCCATTTGAGTCAGCACACTAGCACAAGAGTGGTTTGAGGTGAATGTGTAGATGTTGGCTTAGTGTAGTTTGGGTTGGCTAGTACAAGAGCACTAGCACTAGCTTCCTTGATCTCCTAAAAGGCCTTATTGGTTTTTGAGGTCCATTCAATCTTAGCATCATTCTTTAACATATCATTTAGGGGACAAACAATCTTTGTGAACCCACTAATGAATTTTATAATAAAATTTATGTTTCTGAAGAAGGATTTCAACTCTTTCCTACTATTGTGTAGGGACAACTTTAAGATAGAATCAATTATTTTTAGGTAAATTGAAATACCTTTTTTAGAAATTATATGACCTAGAAGTTTCCCCTCTATTACCCCAAATATACACTTCTTATGGCTGAGAGAAATACCTAATTCCTTGCACCTCTAGAGGATTTTGCACAGGTCACCCACATGGTTGGCTATGTTCTTTCAAAATACCATGAGGGAATCCATATATATAATGATGCATTTTTTGATCAATCTTTTGAAATCTATGTCCATGGCTCTTTGGAAAGTTTCCCCTACAATGATGAGACCAAAAGGCATTCATTTGTATGCAAATTTTTCCCTTTGTGATGAAGTTCATTTTCAATCTATCTTCTTCTTTAACCATTACTTGGTTGTAGCCTAAAAATATCCATCCATAAATGACTTCATTTGTGACCCATTCACTATTTGAAGGACTTCATCTAGTGAAGGCAATGGGTAGTTGTCCTTCTCTGAAGCTCAATTGATATTTCTAAAATCAATACAAAGTTTTATTTCTCCACTTTTCTTTCTCATTGGTACCAAATTGGCTACCCAGGTTGAATGTCATACTAGATATATAATCCTAACACTTAATAACTTTTTCACTTCCTTTTGTATTAAAGGATCTAGTAAAGAATTAATTGATCGTTGCCTTTGTCTTAAAGGTTTAGATTGTGGATTCAAAGGAATCATATGAGTAATCATCAAAAGTGTCATACGTCTTTAACTCCTAATAGCTCCAATTGGTATCCTCTCTATAGTATTATAAGGCTATTACTATCCCATTCCTTTCCTCTAGTGTACAGAATATGTCAATATTTACATCTCTTATCTTTCTCATTCCCTAGGTTATGAGACTTGTATTTACCTCCCTTTGAATTAGGAGTAGACTTCTTGGATTTTGATGTATCATATCACTCAAATATTCTCTCTAATGCAACCATGCCCTTTGGAATAGTGTTGGTCTTCAGGTTAATGATACCTTTCTCCACCATTTTGAATGGATCTATGTTGCATTCATTTATGATTTGAGTAGCAAAAAATTTAGAGTTGGTAATGAAACTGAGAATGTGTTGATCATCCTCGAATACCTAAAAAATTGTGATATTATCTAGAATTGATGGTGAGGGAACCATCTCCATAAGAATTTTTTTTAATTAGGACCCAAATGTTGGTTGCAAAGAACTAGCATAAACAACAAGGGAATCTACAACATAGTTCTTTCTCCTAGGGATTGACCATATATTGAAAGCTTTAAAATCTTTGATCAAATCCTACAATCTATTTTTGTAGGTTGTTAACCTCTTGTCATGGAAAGAGTATTGGATTCTTATCTTCCTGGTGATTAGTTGTGAATCACCCTCCACAAACAAATACTTAACCTTTTTTTGGTGGGGCCAATAGCAATCCTCTGATTAGTGCCTCGTATTCGATCATATTGGTTGTACATTTAAACTATAATCTAAAGGCTCCTAGAAAGGATTTACCTTGTGGATTAATCAGTTTGATCCTAACACCATTTCCCTATTTATACTTGGATCCATCGAATCTGAGCTTCCATATTATTTTCTTCTCCACGTTCTGGAGGTTTGGTTTGTCTTTTGTAATAGGGGCACTTGATTGAATGAGCATATTTGAATCCCTTATGTTTCCTTTCTCAGGTTTTCTTGGTCCTACATCTTTGAATAGAAGACACTCTTTTGTTTGTGGTTTACTGGGAGTGGACTTGATTATACATGTACATGTATCTAATTCGATTTCTAACATTTTTTGGTTAGGATTTTCAATGATCCTGTTAGGGACTGTTTGAACTTTTGGGGTGAATTTCCCCACTTGCATCATTTCTTCTTGTTCTTGAAATTGCATCAATTTAACCCTTGCCATTACATCCTAACAAGTAAGACATGAAAATTTAGAATGGCTTTGGTTGTGAATTCGACACCATCTTGGAGTAGGAGTACAAAAGCATCTACATATTTTCCAAGATTAGTCATATTGTCATACATCCTATGTGAAAATTCTTTAAAAACGTGGTTAGAAGATTTGATAGGGTTTTCTTCACCTATGTGTTCATCAGTGACCAGAGACATCATCATAATGTCATTCATTTTATACTCTTAAGTCCATTTATGTGAAAGCCACTTCATTTGGTGCATTGTACTTGATGATCATGTGTTTTAGCTTGGGTTTCACATCTATCTTTATTCGGTTTCTCAATCCCCTCCATGGTAACTACAAATAAGTGAAGATTGTGGAAAACTAGCCCCTTAGACACTTGGTCCAGTTTCTACTAAGCAACATAACATACATTTCAGGGATGTCCACAACATGTATACCAAAATAATTTTGAACACGGGGGTCTGAAGCTAATTGAATATGTACGTTTTTAGTTCCCCTATGACCTTGACCTCATTTTTGTCAAGTTATACCACTACTCTATTGGTAGGTTTAGTGTTCATCCCTAAGTTTTGGAAAATTGAGTATGGCATCATGCTACATGAGCCTCCAGAGTTAACCAAAAAATTGTGTTAATTTATTTTTGAACATTTTGACGCTTAGCAGAAATGGAGGAACTCTAGTCTTACCTTTAAATATGGTGGCCATTGTGTTAGAGGAACTCAAAGCTTGACCTTTATCCTTTTGATGATTACCATCAGGGCCAATTCATGGATTGTCCAAGGACTTTTATAATGCATCTTTCTAATTGGGACAACTTTGAAACATGCCATAAATAGAAATATTTTCTTTTTTCCTTTTCAAGTCCTCTACTACATTGTACTTTTCTTCATGTGAACCGAGATTTTTGTTAAACTGGAGACCACTAGGCTTGCAGGCACCCCCAAAATGTCCCTTAGGATATATTGGGTTGTTGTCAACATGTGGGTCTGGAGGCGTGGGACTAGATCTAGGTGGGATTCCTTAGTAAGTGGTTCTCGTTTACTCTTTATGTTATAGTTGTTTCTCTCTTGTTGGAAAGCATAAATATTTGTGCTTTCTTGTTCATTTTTATTTTCAAAAGGAAATGTGAATACCTCTTCTTTTGAAAATTGGCCTTGATTTCCTTTATTAAGTAGAGCATAGGAATCAACTATCATGGTATTCATGTTTTTAGGAGTAGATTGAGCATACACCTACATGATTTTGGATATTCTCTACATTTCTAGGCAATTAGCCTCAACATGATCTAGAGTTTCATGAAACCTACAATCATTTGTCTATAAGTTTATATCATAGCAACCGATGGTATTTGAGATTTTTAGAGGATTGGGAACTCCTCCATTGTTAGGTCTAGTATTTCAACAATTATTTATCCTTTATGAGTTAAAATTCCTTCCTTGGAAACCCTGGCCACCCAAATTATTACCCTGAGAGTTGTAATTTTGGTTAAGGTCTTGGTTATGGTTGCCTCCTTGGAAAGGATTTATTCTCAAATGTGTGAGCTCATTAGTGACCTAGGACAATGTCTTCTTCATGGCTTCTATCTTAGATTTCAACTGAGTGTTGGGACCTTGGTCTAAATGGGACCTATAGTTTTTTTGTTCAAAGAACACATGCCCACCCTATCCCACTCCATTTGTAGCATTAACCTTGTGTCCACTCCCACAATAAGTGATCATAGGGATAGTATGAGATCGATGATTCATGGTTGATATGTAAACACTTTTTGAGGTGAACTCATTATGCTTGGGATGGGGTTCAACAATGGTGTATGATTAGATAATGAGTTATTTATGGTTGATATTTGATTGGGCATGCCTGGTAGACCTAGAGATGATAGTGACCCAGAAGGATTACCAGCTTGTGGATCCAACTATTGGGAAAAGATAATTGATTCATTGTATACTTTTTTCAAGGTGTTACAACTTGCTTCAGGTAATCTCCTTAGAAATAAGATGGTCAAAGGATCCAATACCCTGAAGTATGCATGGACAACAGTTGCTTCAAGTATAAGATATGGATCGACTAACCTCTTGTAAGTCTTGTGGAACCTAGTGTTGTAAATGTTGATATGATCGCTAGGTTCTTTCCTAGATGACACAAATTGATGATATAGGATGGCATGATCTATGTACACTTGAAAGTGGTTTACAAATTTTGTTTCTAGATCTTTCCATGTGTTGATATTTGCTCTAGGGAGGTTTGGTACCAATTGTAATAAAATTCCCCTAAAGAATAAGGAAACAACCTACAAACTACATCCTGATGACCAATTTGAGCTCTATTACAAATTTCCTTAAACGTTCTTATGTGATATTTTGTTGTTTTGAATTCCCCATATATACATTTAGGGCAAAAATTCTCAAGATTCTTAGGTAATTCATGTGGAGGTCCTCCCATATTCAATGGATAACTCTCATCTATTGTGAAAAAACCATCCTAAATGGCAGGGGTGCAACAACTATTATAATCTAGGGCGAGGTTGGGCTCACAAGGTTTGTAGATCAAGGTTTTGGAGTATTTTTGTAGAATTTGAGGTTTTAGCTCTGATCTTCCCTTTGTCAGTCCTTTCTTTCTAGTTTCGAGACAATTCCAAGAGATCTACCTTGTTTGGGGTTGATCTAAGGACTCTTATATACCTACTTGAGGAGAAGGAGATGATGTTTTCCAATTTTTCTAAATTAAGGAGGCCCTCCTTCTAGCATAAATTTTATTGATGGTGGTTTTAGCATAACCAACTTGTTAAGTAATAATAGATTATTACTTCTTTTGAAAAGCAATATTACCTACTCCAATGTTCTTTGTGGGTTAGGTCTTGACCATGATGGATAGCTAAGCAGTTCATGTGAACTTGTTCAACAAGGGGCCTAAATTATTTTAGATATCCTAAAAATATATATTAAAACATGCAACCAAAATAGAGAGATTTATTTCTTGAAATTCATAATTAGTTGCATGTTAGTACAATACTTATTGAATTTGTATTATTCTTGTACTCTTTCTAATATTCAAAATATTATAAAATAAGGATCAAAATACTTTAGAGTTGGAAGAGAGAGAGAGAGAGACAGAGAGACAGAGACAGAGACAGAGAGACAGAGAGAGAGATTTAAATAACAAACTAAAAGTAAATGGACAATGAATTTTTTTATCATTTATCAATTTTGAATGACTAAGCAAAATCATAATAATTAGTATTAAAGAGACTAGTATTCACTCAACCATTGTTAACACCAATGCAATCTTCAAAGGAAAATGATAATTTAGAGATTTTGAAGTTTTATCAAATTGGATCACTATAAAACATGTGCAAATTTGAGTCAAAGCTTTATTCAATAACACTATAACATGATTTATTCAAATCAAAATATCAAAACTATCAATTTCCTATGAAGATTGCATTGGTGTTAACAATGGTTGAGTGAATACTAGTTGCTTTAATACTGGTTATTATGATTTTTCCTAACCATTCAAAATTGATAAATGAGATAAAAAATTCCATTGTCCATTGTCCATTTAATTTGTTTTTTAAATATCTATCTCCCAACTCTAAAGTATTTTGATATGGTGTACTTGTTGGCTTATCGAGCAACCTTTCCAAGGCTCACTGGGGTAGGGTCTCTTTATCTTAGAGAGGTCGAAATATATGAACACTACCACAACTAGAGTTGAATGCTAGCAATAAAATATACTACATGTGGTGAACAATGATTTCATTTATGCAATCATCAAAAAGTTGGAGAATGACTTCGCTAAGAGGATCTCTTTGGAAGCCATGGTAGAATTGAAGAATTGGGGCAATAGTATATCCAGTTTAAGACCTTCACATACATTAGAGTGGTAGATTTCCATAAGTCTCCTCTCAAACTCCCAAGGTACCCTATTGATAGGATAATCTTATTGGAATCGTGCAAGCAAGTTACTGAAATCCACAAGCTAATTGTTGGCAAACATAAGTCAAGATATTCTTGTGATAACATGGTAAATGCTAAGACAACAAAGGTGGAATTGGCCATGTATACAATGAACCTATAGAATGACCCAAGGGCCAAATTTGACCCTATTGGGAAGATCAGTAAGGTTGTCAGCTCATTCTTCAAGCATGAGCTTGCTTTGGAGGACCATTGGGAAAAGTGTGAGGATGAATTTGAAGTCAAAATGAAAGATTACTGCAAATTAACCATGGAGATGATAAATGCTTGTGATGCAACCAAAATATCCAAGGACCTAAAGGAGAATGGGAAGGTTCTAGATCCCATTTACAATGGACAAGGAATCTTCAACCAACCAATCTACAATGTAGATTTCTCAATTGAAGAAGATGATAAAATGGATACAAGGGAAATGTCACACCACGTCTTGTTGTTAATAAGTTACTTTTAACTTCACGAGTAAATAGGATGATAAATGCAATCATGATTTTGATATGTTTGATATAAGAATGGAATACTGAAATAGGTATTAAGTTATTATTGCTTTGAAGGAGTAATTAAGTTTATATTGATGAAGTACAATGAAAGAATATGTATTACAATATGAATATGCTAATGTTTTATTAAAAAAGTGGATTTTATGTGAACGTATAACTACCATAGCAAATATACCAAGTTGGATGCAAGTACAGGTTCATGCCTCCAGAAGGGAGGGGAAGTATCATGAGAGCATGATCATGTGCATATGTATGTAAGTAGAAATACTTACAAGTAAACATACACGGGGATTCAATTATATATGTGTTTGTGTATGTATATGTATATAGATATACACTTAGTGAATATACTATCAATAGGGATATGAATGCATCTATGTTGATATGAAATAGTAACATGATATGTGTATGAATGAACGTGTATGCATATATACATGTATACACATATGTGTGACATTATGGAGTATCCACAAACACAACGATATAAGTATATACGTGTATATAGATATGTATATACACACGCATATTGTTTATGGAAATGATAATGTGGATACATGCATTCGATATGTCGAATGATGTATATTTATTAACGTATGAGTTAATATCTATATATGCATATTAGGTATACTATATATATATATATTATATGTATATATGATAGATATGGAAAGCACTATATTATACATAGTGCATATGTGAGGTCTTTTTACAAAGTTAATCACCGCCTATATGACCAACACATAAGAGAATGCATTGCTTGATTTTATAGAAAGTAATGCAAAATGAAACATGAGTTTATGACACCCAACGCGCAGGCATTACTTAGTAATTCTAAGGGCCAATTCATAGAATATATGCTAAGGTCGATTTAATAAAATACAACGCAATATATAATAGCGCAATAATAAGTATTGAGCTGCATATATCAGTTTGGATAATTTGTGAAGGAAATACATGAGAATAAAGTCTGTTGTGAAAAGATAATGTGACCAGAACTAAAGTACAACACATTTTATGATGCAACATACCAAGTCAACAACACTATAAATGTTAAGAGGTTGAACCATTGTTAAGTTTCATTTACCATTCCTTGACTAAGTCGACTGAATGATGTGCAACCAAAATATAATAGACCCTTTCCTCTATTTAACTGTGGGCTTGAGAATAGGGAATGTGCTATAAACTTGGTGCCATATTCTGAATTCTCTAATTCCCTTAGAAGCCTTTCAAGCCTGGAAACCAATTTTTTGTATAAAGCATGTGCTTTATGAATTTGTCAAACCTATTGTGACAAGCATTAGAACGATTTGTTATATAGTTTTGATGACTAACTTGATAGGAATCCACCACCTTTTTACTAGTAAGCTAAGTTGATTGTCTATGGTTGAGAAGTGGCATAGAATGACCCTTTTATAGCCTTTAGAAGCTGGTTTTTGGGTATAAATATGAGGTGTACTCACCTCATTTGGGATACACTTCTTTTTTGCATCATTACACTACTCCATTTTGCTGTATAATTCATTGAGAGAGTTTTCTATATTGCTGAGAGTTATTGAGAGGAATTTAGTGAGAGAATTGAGAGGGTTGTTGCTAAGTTGATTTTAAGAGAAGGCTAAGCTTGAGATTCAGTGGGTCAATTGGAATAAGTGTTTAACAGGCATGAGATTCTATTCTCTCTATGTTTTATCTTTTTATTGAAATATTGTTTGTCTTGTATGTTTAAATTGGAAATTGCATTAGTTGCTTGAAATAGAGTAATGATCTATTTGTTGGTTTGGAAAGGAAAAGAATCATGAATGTTATGATTTCCTTATGAGTGTTCTACTTACTCCATAGTAAGGAGTGATTGTTTATCATTAGTATTATACACAAGATTTGATGAAAGTTTGAATAACTTAAGGGAGTGATTTAATACTCTTATATACCCTAAATGGGAACTCATATGATGTTTCTATACACAGATAGTTTACACTACATGTGTAATGTGAAATGTATCAAATTCATGAAGTGTCTTGACACTATTAGCTTATAATGCTAGGAAATCTTAGGAATGTCAAGGTTTAGCAACACATCAACAGTGCAAGATATGATAGGATGAGGTCCATCATATTGCTAATCTATACTTGAATGATCTCTTGATCATTACTTTACTATTGAATGAAACCCTAGGTTTAGAATAACCTATTTGGGTCAAGAAGTATATTTGATTAATGATTGGAACCCTACGTTAAGAATTACCTACTAGGTTGGAATATTTACTTGATTACCTATTGAAGCCAATAGGTTGAGAATAACCTACTTGGATGGGTTATGTAGTTGATCTTTGCTTAAAGTACATAGGTTTAGATTAACCTACACAGTCAGACTGATTGTTGATTATAGATTATATATGGGATTAGGGTATACCAAGGTTGAAACTCACCTATGTGGTTAAGTAGATCACTTGAGCTTATGAAATACTATTTGTTGGAGCCATAGGTGGGATTACCTATTGAGTTAGATTTGTTACCTAAACTGGTTGATTTATACTCTTGATATGAAGTCATATTGTTGATAAGAATCTACTCTTTGAATAACCTTTTTTTTTACTAAGGAGATTACACTCTCGAATGGAATCATTTATTGATTCAATTATTCTTCGATTGAGATCATTCATTGATAAGACTATGGTCTTGATGAGAATCACTTATTGATGTGATATATTCTAGAATTGAGTCATTTATTGATGATTATTTATTCTATGATAAGATGACGCTTGTGTAGCTATACTTTAGAATATATAGTTATTTTCAAAGCTCTTGTAAAGTTAGAGTCACATGTGAGGGAACCATAGATTATTCCTAGGATTAGATTGTCAAATGAAGGGATAACTTATGCATGTGAATACTAGGTAGAGATGTCATTGTGTTTTGGGAAAAGGGGAATAGGTTATTTTTGAGGTTAGTGATTACCTATGGAAGGAAATTACCTAAGCATAGTATATGAATGGTCAGAATCCAAACTGAGCTATGGTAGTGTATGTGAATAGGAAGATTGTCACTCAAAGTACTGGGTGAGAATACTTTGGCCAAAGTAGTGTAATTTGCCACTAATTGCACTGTCAGTTCACTATGTTCCTTTTATGCATGCTAGTTCAAGATTGTAGTGGATGCAAGTTCTAGTTATGTAGGGCACAATACTAAGCTCAGATAGGCTATTTTTATGAGGTTTTACCAACCAAACTCTTCATCAAAGGGTAGGGCCATCTCGCCATATGTGGCACATGTGCGGGGGGGCGCATTTGAGTCCATGGTTAGTGGAAAAGCGCTTGAATGATGCTTCTCCTCATCAGTTGGTGGCCGAGGTTTGCAAATGTTTGCGCTAGTGTCGAGGACAACTAGAGTGTATGCACTAGGGAATGGAGACATCTAGAATGTATGCACCAATGTGAAAACATTAGGACCAGTTTGTATATCTAATGCCAAATGAAGATTAGAAGAGCTATGTATGTATCATGTACCCATTTATATGGAAGGATGTTTTCTTGAATGATAAACTTGAGTTTATTCAATATGAAATCTATGTTATGGAAAGATTTGTGAGATTACAGTAAAATGCAATGGAAGTTGGAAGTGTTTATTTCAAATGTGCATATAAATTACATTATGGAAAAGAAAAGAAATTTTATTGCTATGTTGTAGCATTGTGGATCATTCACTTGAGGTGAAAGCTTTGAAATTTTACTGAGTGGAACACTGAGGTTGTTACAGGCAACAAGCATCAAAGCTTTTTCATAGAGATGGTTGGTATCTTCATTTCTTATGATGGAGTTGTCAAAGCTTCAACCTTAGCTAAAGAAATCCAAGATAGGTGAAGGTTCATTTGTTGTTGCTACTAAGAAGCAAAGGAAAACTTCCTCAACAGTTGGTTTAGGAAGAAGGAATCGCAACATAAGGAATTGAAGAGGGAGAACTAGAGAAAGATAAAGAGATGCAAAATGAGGATGAAATAAGAGGAGAAAGAGAATAAGTAGATATAGAAAGGAATGAGGTAGAGCAAGAACCTGATAATTATTAGGCCTCACATACTACTAAACTTATTTCCTCTCCTCAACATGAAGTCTCTTCAAATCTCTCAGTATGGTTAAACCATACTATCTAAAAGAGAAAAATAACATATATCTAGAAACAAGAAGAGGAAAATCTCACTATCCTTGCGGAGGCATTCGAAGCTCCCACAAAAAGAAGAGATCAAGAAAATTGCCTACTATCACTAAGGATGAGCAAGGGAATAGGATAGCTCAAATAGTTGTTCCTCTAGTAGAGAAGTTTGAATCAAATATGTTGTCTGAGTACTATTGGGTAAAACAAGTCCATCTTCGTGCCCAAACCAGAGAAAGGGAACAACAATCCTTACAAATGGTTGTGTTCACTATCCCTAAAAGGATGCAAAAATATGAGAATACAAAAGAAGAATTAAAGTCTCAAGTAGCCTAATTAACATGTACGAATAATTTGATAGGGCATATTGATATTGTTGCTCTTGAACCAATTTTACAAGCTGCATTGAAAAGAGAAACCTTACATACCAACTTTGAGGGTTTGGGTAACTATTACTGAAGGATGGAAAGATGATTTACAGGCCTTAGCTGGTAGAATTTTGAGCAAAGCAACTTTATCACTGCATTAGTGATAAAGCTAGTTTGGCCCACCAAATCGAAGTGGAAATAGATGAGGATTTGATGGTGTGGGATGATTACATCCCAATTTTGCAAAGAATAAGAGCCAATTCCTTAGAGGATTTGTTGAAATAAGTTTTGATTGAAGAGAAAGATCAAGACAAGCCAAAAGAGTGGCTAAAGGTGGCATAGTTGAGGGTAAAGATCCTAAATAAGTGCAAGCACAAGTTGAATAAGAACAAGAACCTAGCTGAATAGGATATGGTGAAGATAGAGAATTTTGTGGAAAGCTTAAGATGCACTTTTTGGGAAACATAATCCCTAGTTGCATCTCCCATCAAGATGGTCCAAGAATCGAAAGAGTCTCCACGGGATCAAGCTACTCAAGAAACCATTGGCTAGATGACAACCAAAAAAGTAAATTTGTGGACCTTTTAAGAGGAACGGATGGGTTTCGCTGACCTACAAGAAAGGTTGGAAAGTTTCTACTTTTCGCAAAGTATAAAGTTGCAATACCTACGAGGTGCTCCTATGGACACCATGAATGATGTTATCATCACTTTCTCTGGAAGTTTCCCTAACATATATTAAATTGAGCTTTTGAATTTTGATATATTTTGAATAAATTTTGTAATAAAACAAATGCCCAGATAATTAACTTTTAATTTGGAGTTGTGTTTTAGTTGGACTCCAATTCAAGGCGAGTTAAGTTTATTTAGAGTTCATTTTTAGATCAAAGTTAGGCACTTTAGTTAGAATTTTAGTTAACTTTTTCAAATCCATAAATTTTAGGCCGCATGAATCTATTTATTTGGGATTTTTAGTGATTGTAAAGGATAAAAATTTATTGTATTTGCAAGAAACTATACAATCCCAGTGTGGATACCTCCTACTATATTTTGTGAAGCTTTTATAAAATATCAAAGGATTACACCTATTGCATGCATATGGATCTTGATCACAGGTGATGATATGATTATTTTGATTATCTAAATTGAATACAATGGCAAAGTCTATCATGTTGTTATGTTATTGAATAGAGCTTTGTCTCATATTTGTGCATGTTTTATGGTGATCTAATTTGATAAAACTTCAAAATCTCAAAATTATCAATTTCCTTTGAAGATTGCATTGGTGTTAATGGTGGTTGAGTGAATACTAATCGCTTTAATACTGATTATTATGATTTTTCCTAACCATTCAGAATTGATAAATGAGATAAAAATTTCCATTGTCTATTTAATTTTAATTTTTTCTTTAAATCTCTCTCTCCCTCAACTCTAAAGTCTTTTGATTTTTATTTTACAATATGTTGAATCTTTGAAAGAGTACAGGAATAATGTAGACTTGTTATGTATTGTACTAACATGCAATTGATCGTGAATTTCAACAAATAAATCTCTCTACTTTGGTTGCATTTTATGAATATACTTTCTAGGATATCAAATTGTTGAACAAGTTCACACAAACCACTTAGTTATCCATCATGGTCAAGACCTGGCCCACAAGAAACATTGGAGTAGGAAATCATGCTTTTCAAGAGTAATAATCTATTATTACTTAGCAAGTTGTTTGTGCTAAAACCACCATCAACACCCTACACAAAGTGTGAGGAAGAACACAATGCAAAAAGAGTTGAGGAAACTCATCTGCATACTCACACAACAAATTTGGTTTAGGTGTTTAAACAAGACGACAATATATATTCATACGTAAAAACCTCAGATTTAGTGATGATATAAGACTTGGGATCTATCAACGAGACTACAAAATAAAAAGAATAATTACCTCCCTAACACTTACAAAATAATAATAGAACAACTAATGTTATATAAATTTATCTTTTTCAATGCTCATTTATATTACCCAAATAAATTAGATAGAAACGAGGATTTAGATTAGTATTATATTATAACGTATCAGTTGTTGAGTTTATTTATTCTTAGCCAAGTAAACTAAATGGATAGATAACAATTTAATAATTACAATGTAACTGTTATGTTCACCATGAACCCAAAATTAATTCTAATTTTTACCATTAGTGTAATTTCCTAGTAATTGATTTGATAATTAAATAAACATTTAACTAATATTTAAATTGTAAACCCCCAAAATAATTTAGCTTGAGTATGAGACAAGACATTTATGACAAATTCAAAGCTTATTTTAAAAATTATTAGTATACTTGTAAATACTTATTTCCCAAGTCACTTATTAGTAATTTTTCAAAAACAACTAATAATTCAATATTCAACATTACATTTTCTCAAGATAATACATCAAGTCTAATCCTAGTTTTTTTAATTAATTTAAATTTTTTATTTACTTGAATTAAATAAGCAACTAACTTTCTCAAAGTATAAACCAAATTGTCACTAGATTCAATTCCTTAAATTATCCTCTCCCAAAACTAGGATTTCTTTCAAGTAATTTTCCATATGGTTATTTGAATACTTTACTATTAACATTTACACTTGTTGATTCAATTACTTTTTGTTGCAGGTTTATATTTCTTTTTAATTGCAAGTTGGAAGATGAAAGAAAAAAATTATAATGCTTCTTGAAAATTTTATAATGTATATATATAGCCCCCATGGACCAAAACACCCCCATGGTCACAACCATGGTTGACCCTAAAAAAATTATATATTTAAATTAATATATATAATTTTTATATTACTAATATCTATTAAATTTTAAATTAAAACCATGTGTGTTGAATTATTTATTAAATAATTAGTTAATTAAAATATAAATATTTAAATACCTAATTTGTATATATGTTTACACATACATATAATTATTTCTACTTAATTTATAATAATAATAAAATTAATATCTTGCTTGTATCTCAAATTGTGAAATGTTTCTTTCCAAATTCAAAAGATAATTGAGGACCAAAATTAAATTTCATAGTTTAATATGAGATGAAAAAAAAAAAAAATCAAACCTCACGAATCCTTTAAACCAATATAAATTGGTGCTTTCCCAACATTAAATATTTCACTAATTAATTTTCAACCAAGTCTATGTTCTCTCTTTAAACATCAAATGCAAAGTAGACATTAGCACTTGGAAGTAAGTAGCAAAACCATGACAAACATATCTTTCTTTTGGTTTTCCCCAATTTAGCAAAACACATCATCTTCCTTATTTCTACTTTGAAATTCTAATTCATATATCAACCATGTGATTCACAATGATCCACATGTATCCTCCAATAGATTTGGTGTTCACAAGATAGCCTCCTTCCTTAATGTATGAATATGAAAACAAAACACAAGTTCAAAAAAAATCACAAAGCCAATGGGCTCTCCATGCATCCATAGGGTTGAAACTCAACCCAACCACACATCCATAGGGTGGAAACTCAACCCAGCCCCGAGCTAGGGTTCACATAGCTCTTCCAAGATGCACTTATACATCACTTTTCCCAAAAACAAAACACTTAATCTTTAGATACATTCATATCAACACAACACAACATTCTCAAACAGGTTTGTTAACACAATAACCCTTTTACAAACCCTCGCTATCACAACAAATGCCCTCTTGGGATCCTTCAATGATAGAATATTTACCACAAAATAAAAAAAAACTCAATCAAAATACAACACTATATCCTCCCAAAAACACAAGGATCACAAAAATTTACATATTTTCCTTCCACAAAAACTTATTCGATATGCAACATACTCAACAATCCAAAAGCACAAGAATCACAAAAATTTACATATTTTCCTTCCACAAAAACTTATTAGATATGCAACATACTCAACAATCCAAAAGAACAACAAGGATCACAAAAATTTACATATTTTCCTTTCACAAAAACTTATTCGATATGCAACGTACTCAACAATTATTTTCAAAGAAGATATGAAAAGTGTAAACCCTACCTTAACAAAGCTTAACCAATAATGAAAGAAATTTGTTGTAGCCTTCTCCAAGCCTTTTCCTCTCAAGCCCATCCTCCCTCAATTTCCTTCTCTCCCTTTTCTCTCTTTCTCTTTCCTCCCAAAAGCACCACCACAAGAAATTTTCAAAGAAAAACCCATTTTCACCACTCTTAAAAGAATGAGAAAACTAAGGGGATTTTAAACACTTAAAAAAGTATTCCCTAGATTTAAGAAACCCCTAATCCGTATATCTATCACTTAAGGGCAACTTAAGACTATAAAAACATAATTTAATTCACATAAATAACTTCATAATCACAAAAAATAAACATACAAAAAGATAATCCAATAAAGGTAATAAAATAAACTTTCGCATATATTCATGACCACACAACACATTATCCACATAAATGACATTTCACAATAAAATATCACATGACCTTATTTCTCCACATGAATTAGAGGTTGGTAATTCACAAGAATACTACACAGGAAATAACCATGTGACCCCAACCACCATTGGCACAACATTTATTTGTTCACTCAACAAAAAGTGTTAGTATATCATATGAATAATAATAGCCAAAGCAACTATCATATATTAAAATAACACTTTGAAAACAAATAACATTTTCCATAATTTTTTATTTAATATAATCATCTAGATAAGCACATAGAAATTATCTAAATCAAACAACCACCATCTAGATAAGCACATAGAAGTAAAAAAATTAACATATCAAATCTCATCTCCACAATATCTAATAATATAACCACATAATGCAATCGATTAATACTTTCATCTAATCAATGATAAAAACCCATCATCCAGTAATATCCATGGTAATCAAGACAACCGTAAGAGTATAATAATATCTACACATATGAACAATTATCATCCACAAAACTCCTTTATAATGTCCAATCATAGAAACACATGAAAACATCTAAAAAAAAGAAATGATATCATCAAGAGCACAAAAAAGTGGGGTCTCATATTCATTGCTCAAAATTCCAGGTACTGTGCTCAAAATGGTTTTGCAGATCTAACAATCTTCTTATACAATAATGCAGATACTTCCACTAAAAACCCCCCTAGTAGGTATGCCCTCTCTAAGGTAATGAAGTAGCACGAGGCAGACATGGATGGAGACAGTTTATAAATCAATCATTTGGGGTAGAACGCTTTGGAGAATCTAAAGTGACAGACAAATAGGAATTGAGTCCTGCAACAACAAAAAAATATTGTGAACTGAATGGTTTGGCCATATAGAATTTTACCTACACATATGGCCTTGTCATTAAACCTTACCAAAGATGAAAATTTGAAAATAGAACAAGGGCTAATATCCGGGAGGATGCTTGGCTGAATCATATGACCATTGGCATCCCATTCCAGATATGGATGAAATAAGATATCACACATGCTCCAGACTGGGAACTTAAAAATAGAGGGATTTCAACATAGCAGAGACATCAGTTTTCAAGAAGGCATCTTGGCATACCCTTAAAGATATAAGGAAGATGAATTATTTTGGTCTGAAAATAGCTCCAGAAGTTACTCGGTCAAGACATTATAAGATCATACTTTTGCAATCTGCAAACATCACAAAATAGAGGAATTTTCACATAGCAGAAACATCAGAATTAAGACATCAAGCTGGTTATTGGTAAGCATTTTCATAACCTTCAAGATATAAGGAAGATGAATTGGTTTGAAATGACAATAGCTCTGGTCCTTCTGCAACCTGAAATGGGGCTCATGATATTCCACAGTTAACATGACTGGATAACAGAGTGAATCCTGAAATTTTTCTATCATAGGATTTGATATAATTAGTAGCTAACAACTTTCGGCAGAAGAAATTGATCTCTGGATAAACTGTCGTTGCTTCTTTCAACAATGTAGATGTGAAGTGAAGGAAGAAGCAGAATCCTGCCCAAACTAGGCACAGGACTGAGGGAGAACAACAAAAGGACATGAATCCCAAAGGTAATCTTTTATCCCTTACGAACCTTTGGTCTCTAATATTTTATACCTTAACCTTTGGTCACCCAAAACACCTAGAATTTGTATTTGAAGGGTAGTTTATGCCCTTTGTTAGTCATTCAAAGCAGTGATAATTTTAATTATCAGTTACAGTTTTTAGCATTGAATATAGACTTTCAGGCTCCGTTGCCAAATCAGAATCAGTTGCATAGGTATGGTACGCCAGTATAGCAAAAAATATTGGGCTGCATGCATTCTAAGTATGCTCATACATAATGATAAAACATATTAAAATCATAAATATTTATATACTTGCAGCCTAAAAACAGGAATTAAATTTCAAGTATCATATATCATGCATATGCTAAACAAACAACTATAAATATTACTAATACATAATACTAATTCGATATTTCATTGTTCAATATTAAAATAATACAATCACTAATCAGCATCAAACGGGTCTTCATCAATACCAACATCATCATCATCATTGACATTAGATGATGGATGCAAGTAGACTATAAGGACTAAAAGCATCCCCGCTGACACTCCCAGTAGAAGCATTATGGTTATCTGACTCTGTACGAAGTGAAGGTTGTGTGGCAGCAGAAACATCCAAGTTTAAACCATCCAATGATTTAAATTTTGAATAAGTCATTTAATGATTTAAGTTTTAACACTTTAAACAATAAACATACAAGAATGAAAATAGAATGCAGTTTGTGGGCTATGTACATGCATTGTTTAGTTTGAATTCTACTTGGGAAATATATTAAAAACTCGAGAAGCATGGATGCAGCATCAACAAAAGATGCCCAAAATAAGCCCAGGCTGTATGGTCAGCAGTCACAGAACCAGAAATATATCCAGGCTGTACAGTTGGCAGTCACAGCTTCAGTATAATTGAATTCAATAATGTTGGATAAAAGTTTGAGGAAGGAGTTGAAAATATGTTTTTGCTTGTGTTTGTTTTACTTATATACAGTCAGTTGAGAATTTAAGCAAGTTTTTGATGGTCAAAAGTCAAACAAAATCAGTTAAACGCATTGAAAACCATGTTTGCTGCATGGAAACATCCTGGAATCACCCCGATGCAACTAGAATCGCCCAAGTACACTTGTGTACGCTTCCAAATGAATCCAGCTGAAAAATTTTGTGCCCTGATCAAATCCACAGACAAGTCAGTTTCAGATCCAATTCTGAAACATTTCATACCTGGAATCATCAAGGTTTCAGGCCAATTTGGTAACTTAGATTTGAGGCAAGCCAATTCCAATCTGGAAGGATTAGCTTATGTTATTTTTACCTTTTACAACAAAATGGAAGCATTTGCCATTAGCTGTTCTTGCAGGTGGGACAAATTGTTGGGGTAAAATATATGGAGGTATCAGATATCTGGAAACTGCCTGTGACCAGCCATTTGTACACAACAATGGAAGTGCTCGACAAAATTTTATAGTCAATTGTTCACAAGCAATTAATACATATATATAAATGCAGTTGCCAAGTCTCTAAAACCAGTTAAAACAACCGCTGCATTGTTTCTTAAGATGGGGCCTGGACAGGCTTGAATTAAGAGTAAATGTCCTAAAGGTGGAGATTTAAAAAAAATAGGTGAGGCTAGTACTCTAATACAAGGACTTGCCTTTCATATCAGTTCCCACGTACCCTGAAATACAAAAAATAATTATGGAAAGAGTAGAAGTGAAATAACCTATACTGGCACAAGGTGATAATTCAGCTTCTAATGGCAATCTATAGGATGAATCTTCAAAATAAGTTTAATGAAAAAATTGAAGAATTAATCACTAGATACTGCCAAGAGAAGTCATATAAGATCATGAGTCCACCTCGAGGTAATCTATAGGATGAATCTTCAAAATAAGTTTAATGAAAAAATTTAAGGCTTAATCATTAGATAGAGCAAAGACAAGTCAAATTAGATGCTGAGTCCACCTCAAGGTGATCATGTTAAGATGACAGCTTGGTATATTTAGAGGAAGATGCCCAAGATATAGAAGGAATGTTGTGAAAAAGACGCCTGGCCATAAATCTGGCAACTTAATAAATGAAATGTTGCAGAATAAAACATTTTATATTGATGCTGGTTTACTGCCAACAGCAAAGAATGCATATGAAGCCTCAAGTCAGATGAAAATTTAAGGAACGGTACATATATTGAATCTTGACGAAGTACCTATATTGTCTTCTTACACATAATGAAGGGAATGCAGATTTCAACACAGAAAACACCTAGAAAGGAATTGTGATGTAGACCATGGTTGACATAAACCAAGACTGCTTTTAAAAGGAAATAATTGAAGGTAGAGTGGAGAGAGGACCTGCATCAAACATATTGCATTCGGCAGGTTAAATTGTGGATTGGATTCACTTCTCTGTAAAAGATATTTCCATAACATCCTGGTGTGGGAACTCTCTAAAAATTTGAACTTAAGAGGGTGGTATAAAATTATAAATTACCCACAGTATATCAACGTCCAGGTTGTTGACAACTTGGCTAGCAAGGATTGTAATGACAATTTGATAGGTAATTATTCCTCAGGAATGAGATTTGGATGCCAATAATGCCAATTTGATATTTTCTCAGCGCTGTTATCTGGCAGAACACCAAGCAATACAGTATGTCTAAATGGTTAATTTGATGGAAATTTGAAAGAGCTCTGTCAATGAACAAGCAGACCTCATACAGAATCCTCAATTTGTACTTTCTGTTGGAATCCAATTTGAAAAATTTGCAAATCCATCTAAGTCCCTTCCCATTTTGTGCATTTTCCATGTTTTGCCCATCAATTATACTTGATCTGAGAGATCCTCAATGGTCCCCATTGTTTAAAATGCTAAAAATCCTAGATCTGTTGATCATTGTTAAGTTCCCTCACTGTTTTCCTAACTGTTATAAACCAATATGTCTGTGTTTTCAAAAAATTGTCTAAATGTTGTCAGAACTTTTGGAGGTTTAAAAACCTCTTAAAGCTCCAACAAGATTTAAAAAATGTTCAAAGCTCCAACAAGGGAAAAGTGAAGAAGAAAGAAAAAAGATTGTCAAAGGTTCAAGAATTCTTGAAAACCCCAACATAGTTCAAGGATGATCATAAGTACCGACAAAGAGCCAAAGACAAGGAAAAGAAGCAATAAGTGGCAATGTCAACGAGTTGATAGGTTCATGAACTTGCTGATTCACAGACAAGTTCTGAGATGGCTGAGAGCGCCAATTTAAAATTGTACAATGGATTAAGGCATCGGTGCCATTCACAATTCACACAATGCCAAGTTTGCCAATAGGTAAGAAGAGGTAGAATTTGATAGATTTAAAATGCATGAACAGAGCACCAAAATATTAAAACGTCATGCACTCCTCTCCTGTACATGATACTTCCTTGGGCACCATGAATATTGTGGTAGATGGCTTTCAGCTACTAATTGTCCTTGCAAGGATCTGGGTTGTTCAATTTTGGGCAAGACCCATCCTCTACACTCGATTCCAAAGCTTTAAACGTGTTTATTGTCCAACCACCACCACCAGTCTTCCGTACTTGTTTATTGCCCAACCACCACCATCAGTCTTCCATATATATTGCTGGCTTTCATTCATTCTATGGGGTTGGCCTTTGTTGTTTCCAGATGCCTTCAAGTGCCCAAGCTCTCCAAGGTTACAAATTCTGTTAGTCCACTCCACTTTGAGCAGCAGTTTGTGATTCTCACAAGATTTGTAATGTTTTGGTGATATCAGTGCAAGAGTGTTTCCATGAACACCTGTAGATCTTCAAGGAACTCTTGAATCAGCTGGATTTTCTCTTACAACATTTAATGGTATGAATGTAATGCATATTTGATAAATGTAACAGCATTTTAATTCTTTACAAGCCTTGTAATGATCTCAATATCCTCTGTATTTGATGTTGTTTCTCTGGTGTATGTAAATGCATAGCTTGTCATCCCTTATTTTGCCAATTTTGATAAATTATGACTGTGTATCAGTTGAATAGGCAGTCTTGAAAACATTTGACCAATCACAATCTTTAAATAAATAAATCTTTAACTAGTAGGTCAGAGTTAATTTTTAGTACACAAGTTGTTCATGATTTGTAAATACAAACCAAGAGACTATTTTAAGCAACCTCAAACAGCCTATTAGAGATTCATGTCATGTATGTCTGCAACTTGTCATTGTGTATGAGAAATCAAATGAAATTATCCAATGGGGATTATAATACTGTTGTTACATATAGATGCATGTGCAAGTTGTTTATCAGCTATATAAAAAGTTAATTGTTCTGCTAATTAGTCTTGACCTAGTAACAAATATAGGTGTCAAACATACATTGGGTATAGCTGTTGTTGTTGTAATTATGCCACATTGTTAATTAGTTTAGAAAACCTGTTAAAGACACCTCTAGGAACACCCTCCTGGGTTTAAGCTAAGCCCAAAGTGCAGAAGCGATCGATTACCCACTCTTGTCAATTGGCCTTTAAACCTCCTCAATCTGTTGATGACCCCTGTTTTGCCCTCTTGATGATACCCCCCTGGCTTTGAAGGTAAGATCATGTTCTAGGATTGTGAAGCAGCAGTTTTGGGGCCCAACACCATCAAAACAGAACATCCATGCTGTCCTAGACTTATCAACCTCACTCAAAAATAATGATGGTGAAATCCCTAACACCCAGAAGGTACATTTGTTTTATCCTTTGGTTCTTTCAAACAAAATCTACCAATATTATTTGCTACTTGCTTCTTTTCAGGCTATGTAATCTAACCATGTATCATTACAAATCAGCCCAATATAAGTATGAAGCATTCAGACTTGGAAACAACCATCTTATATAAAGCAAATTTTTCACCTGTCATGCATCAATCAGCTCCCACTAGAATCTAAATACAAAAGAAAAGCCATATACTTCCAATCTATTTTTAACAATACAAGAGTACATTCAGACATGGAAACAATTATCTCATCTCATGCAAATATTTCAGCCGATGTGCATCAGTTAGTTCCCACTGTAATCTAAATTCAAAATGAAAACTAAATTAAAAATCAATGGTAACAAACAGTAGTATATCCTCTGAACAAGCATATCCTGCAATGCTCATGATATAGTCTTATATGCAGCAGCAGCAATTTTCTGCAGATAACTAACATGATTCCTGGTATAAAACCTTCCATTGTGCTCTTGATAAAAATTTCAGAAGCTAAAGCACAATATGGAAATAGTACCATCATCTCATCTGAGCAAAAATATACTGTAAAATTAGTATGTCCTTGGTGTGAAGCAGCAAATTCCCAGCTGATAAGAAACACAATACAAAAAAAACACCTTCCGCCAGAAATTTAAAATTCAGAAGCTGCTATCCCAAACTGTTTCATCAATAAAACTTACTAGAATCTACCTTACAGTCACAATATCATCAATCTTTAAAATCATCCGCACACATTCTGTTGCCAAGGATACTGCACTGGTACTCACCAGCAGTGGTTGAACCACATTCTCTTCTAAAATGTTTGTTATCTGACCCTTCCTAACATTGATGCCTGTGTTGACCTCACCATTTGCATGACGGTTCCTAAGCTCTGTAACAATAGCAATGGGGTTCAACCCTGCATTCTCAGCCAAAGTATAAGGAATAACCTCAAGTGCCTCAGCAAAAGCACGAATGCAGTAACTCTCCATTCCCTGCAATGTTTTGGCCCAGGCACCAAGCTGCCTCGACACTTCAATTTCAGGAGCACCACCTCCAGCTATCAAGAAACGCTTGTTAACAAGACACCTCACAACACAAAGGGCATCATGCAGACTCCTCTCTGCCTCACCCAGCACAAGCTGATTGGAACCCCGAACCACCACCGTGGTTGTCCGGCCCATGTTCTTGATCCCTGTAATGCGTGTTCATTTTAAGCACAACTTTTCAGAAATTCAAAATAACAAACAAGTAGAAAGGAACAGGTTTTCAAAGTTCATTTTAAATTAAAGTATTAAGCTTCTGGAATCCATGTATATAGAAACATGCACCAAAATTTTAGGTTTTCTCATGCAACTCTTCATCAGTGAAAGGGCCGTAGTGATGCAGAATGATGATGTATAGCATATTCGGACCCAAAATGTCAAAGTACATGTTTCTTTTTGCGCATTTCCAGAAGCCTAATAATTTAATTGTCTCTTTTCATATCAATTTCTCAAATTTATCTTTCACGTATAGTTGTATGAAATCCTTCTAGATGCTTTAAAAACAGAATAAAAGATGTCAAAAAAATGATACTTAGAAAATGGTAGCCATTATAATTTGAAATATTAAATTCTCATATTGTAGAAGAGTAGGCTGATAACTAAAAAATGAAACAGAAGTTCACAAAAACTAGCCCATTAGTGAATCTATGCCACAATGAAATCCCTACCTGTAATCTTCACAATCCTGCTATCACCAGCCGCAACCTCTTCAACTAAATCAGCATGCCCTAGCTTCTCCTCCCTAAAGTGTTCAATATTCGCAATGGGTAAACAATTCAGCGTCTTGGTAATGAACTCAATTTCATCCCTTTCCACATCCTTGACTACCAGAATCTTTGCCTTGGACAGATAATGCAGCGAAAGATCAGTGACAGCATCTCGCAGAATACTCTTCTGAATCAACAGCACATTGCATCCAGTGGCCTTGATCTTCTTTATCATCCCCAGAATATAATTCCTCTCCTCCTTCAAAATCCTATCCATCATCGTATAATCAGAGACCACAATGTTCTGCTCAATGTCCGTCTTGGGAGGCGAAATCTGGAA
Organism: Sequoia sempervirens; assembly: GCA_007258455.2. NCBI lineage: Eukaryota > Viridiplantae > Streptophyta > Pinopsida > Cupressales > Cupressaceae > Sequoia > Sequoia sempervirens. The sequence goes on along the minus strand of VDFB02000003.1, from coordinate 735,640,078 downwards.
CTGGATGACGCCAATCTTGGCGTTCTCAATCCTGGTAGGCCCACCAGCCGTATGGCTTGCCTTCTTATCAAACACCAAACCCTTAACCATCTCCGTATCGTCAACAGTCCCGCCCAATTTTTTCAAAACTCTAATGTCCCTCAAATCCACTATGTCGGGCTTCGCAGGGTCGACAACGTTTAGGACGGCGTCAACAGCAAGCGGGGCCAATAGCGTAGAATACTGGCTGACAACCTTACTGTTCAAAGAAGTGCTCGCGCTTTTCACCAAAGACTCACGGTCCGTCAATTCGACAGGAATGGCCATGGCAGTCAAAACCTCGACGGCCTTTTCAGAGGCCCTGTGGAAGGCCTCCGACATAATGGTAGGATGGACACCTTTGGAGAGCAAATTCACGCATTGTTTGAGAATGGCGCCGGCGATTACAACGACAGTGGTCGTACCGTCGCCAGCGACGATATCCTGAGATTTCGAAAGCTCTACAAGCATTTTAGCGGCGGGCTGAGTTACCTCCATTTTGTTGAGAATGGTGGCGCCGTCGTTGGTGATGATTACGTCGCCTGAGGATGTGCAGAGCATCTTGTCCATGCCCTTGGGCCCCAGCGAGGTTCGAACCGCATCTGCTACGGCCTTCGCTGCGATGATGTTGGCGTGCCTGATGTCGTCCCTGCGCTTAGTGTCAACATATTTTTCTGTCTTGGTAGCCGCTGATGCCCGCGGCTGCTGCACTGCGGTCGCCATTTTCGACTTCCTTCGAAAGTTCTCTCTGTTGTCTACTTCGCCGCTCAAGGATTTCCAAAAATCAAAACTGTTGCAGGCTTGCGCTAAAACCCTAGCTGCTCAGCACCAGATCGAATCGCCTCTTATAGTCAGAATTTTGAAACTTTAACTACACGTATCATTTTGTGTTACTTGAACATGAAATAAGCTCGTATTTAAATGGGCAGCTTCATTTTATTATTGTATTACCTTGGATTAGATTCCAATTCACATTTTATGGCTTATAATTCTACACAAAACCATTTGAAATGTTTTATCAAGGTAGAGAGAAATAAAATGTTTCTCTTTGGAAGAGGATTTAACAATATATTTTAATTCATAATATTCAAAATTATTTCTAGTATAAATCTATATCTAGAAATTTTTTTATTGTTAAAAGTTTTTAGAGAGAAATTTTTTTATTGTTAAAAGTTTTTAGAGAGTTTATAAATCATATCTATTATATAATTAGAAAATTAAATATCAAGAGTAAACACAATTTAAATATTGAAGCAACATGATTGTGTTCATTCATCGTTGAAATTAATTAATGTTTTAATGTAAATATCTTCATTGTAGAGTTTGAATAGTGTAGGGGTCGAAAGAAGGTTGTTTGGAGTATTTCTCTCAAATTTTTAACTATCTCTCATAGTTGTAGCATTATGGAGAAGAGACAACAAGAATATAATGGTCAAGTCTTTAAGATTTTTTTTAAGCAAAACAAGGAAAAATGACACCATATTAGTTTTTCTTTTTTGCCATGGATAGTTGAGAGCACTCAATAGGTGGTGTAAAGAAATCATAGTGGCATACTATATATGAATATGATATAAATAAATAAATAAATAAATGAGTTTTAGGCCTAACAATCACAACAATAGAGAATTGAATATCTAGACATAGGAAAAACATCTAAAACAAGGTGTAGTTGTTTTAACACTTCTAAACTTCTAGTGTGAAAACTAAGGCCATAAATTTTGTGGTTATTGCTTCTAATGTTAAGCTCAAGACATAAAATGTCATTTGCAGAACTCCACGTGAAGATATTGAGGCTTAAACTTATAAAAATGTCCAAGGCATGCATAATTTATTTTAGGCATGCAATTAATGTTTTGTAGTTTTGAATTTTGTTTTTTGTATTGCTTGTGTTGGTAATGAATGCTCTTGAACACCATTTGTTGAAGAGGTAGTTTTATTTAAATATTGTGAAGCAAACAACCTTGTAGCCAAAATGTTACTTATAGTTACTTCTTTGGTTTTTTGAATATCATAATATTCAACATGTATTTCCTTTACTTAACATGGGATTTATATCTCTAAAAGAGATTAGTTAATGAAGGTGCATATTCATGCTATCCATGTTAGTCATTAGGTATTTTTATGTATTTTTTTATTACAAAGAGGTTAAATATGTCAATTTAGGAAGGGATGACATATAAACAGTGAGAAGATTATTGAATCAAATGTGTATTTGTTTTACTTCAAGCAACCAAAATTATGTTTTATGATCATTTGTCGATGTCATTAGAGATTGAAGTTTAAAAGCTTTAAACTTTTTGAACTTTCTTCCCCTTTGAGTTTTAAACTTGTAGAAGGATTTGGTGTTTCACGAGTCAACAATTAACCTACATACATCATGTCCTCCTATCTTTTATAGGGTGGGGACAATATCTTCTTGGGGTCATTTAACCTTAGGAACATTAATCAATACAAATAATACATATTTGAATTATTATCTATTTTAGTAAATTTTAATTATTTAATATGATAAGATTGGCATAAGATACATTCTTGAAAGGACCTAACTACTCCCAGTTTTCACTCATTGAACTTAGAATGGAGTGTATGCTAATAGTTTGCAAAAACATATAGTTTAGAAATGTAATATTTTAAGCGAAATGAAAATAGAATTTTTACTTGAAAAAGAGCAATCATATTTGTAGGAAGGATGTTTGTGTGTAAAGGGGGCTAGAGGTTTATCATACATAAAATAAAAATAAAAGTAAAATAAAAAGTAAGATAATGTAGAGAGAAAAAGTGTAAACTTTACACTTTTTCCTACTCATTTTAATATATCATTACATAAGTGTTACTTGGAGTAATTTCAACCTTCTTGGAGCATGAATTATCCTAAAATTACCTCATCTTGAAGTGTAATACAGCCATTGTTGCAATAAGAGAGAGGTTGTGATTTACATCTATTATTTGTTGTTCATTATAATAAGAAGATCAAGAAGCTTTTTTTTTTAAATGTAATGATATTGCTAATGTATAAATAGTAGATTTAATTTGAGTTATCTAATATTTGAGTGAATTCTAAGGCCAATAATGTTGCTATTCAAATAATAAGTATTTGAGGAAGGTTAAGAATCATATTTGTATTATTATTTTTCCTTGAAACACTACAAAAAGAGAGGGGATGAACTATATTCAAACTACAACTTGTGATCCCTTTGCAACTTTAGCCCCACTTCCAATTATGATATCATAGTATTGAGCCCATTTGGAAGATTTGTGAACTTGCTTTCAAGTATCTTTTACACCCTTCAAGTTATTTTGATTGTTGTTGTAGAGCTCCTAATTTATCACAAGAAAAGAGGATTGGAATTGATCCAACCAACAATCTAATTATAATTTGTAAAAACCACCCTAATTACTATTAGAAATTATGCATCAAAAACCAATTTACTTGACTAAGAAACTTCTATCCAATTTATAAGTGTCAAGTTCATAGCATTCCCAACCATACCCATAGCAACAACTCAGTATCACAACTCATATACTCACACAAAAATGTGGTAAGCACCTAATGTCATGGCCATCCCTAAATCCAAACCTAAACCTCAAGGGTTCATTCATGATGGCCTTGCCTATGTATCCCTTTTTCAAAATTAGAGGCTCTTTAGTTTTTACACCAATAATAAAGAAACTCCATCCTCACATATGGGATGAGATCTCTTGCCTCTCATTTTATAACACTTTTTATCAAGTCTATTATTTTAATTCAATCCAAACATAATAGTATGATAGAAAATGTAAAATAAAGTCAACATCCATGTATGAATATGCACTAAACCATATAGGGACTAGTTCATGCAAACATCACATGTTCATACAATGATTGGATTAAGCATACATCACCTATACACAATGTGACTAGCTTCCACTTATATCACATGTATGTAATTCAAATAGCTTATATACACCTCACAAGCACACATGGTGACTAATTCATGCATACATCACATTTACATATTGTGACTAGTTCAAACACACATAACAAGTACAAATAGTGACTAGCTCAAGTATACATCACATATACACAATGTGACTAGCTCATACACATAAAAGCTACTATGAATGATGAAAATGTGAATAATAAATATCAACAATATAAAACTCTCACTCTCATAATCACATAATGAAGTTCAAGATCTTGGTTCATAATATAGAATTTAGATAACAAGAAAAGTCACCATAGTTAAGATCTTGATTTGCTCCATTGTTGGTTTCTCTTCAAAGTAACAAACTTTGAAAGAACAATAGTGATACCTATGCTTGATAAATGTTTGATAATTTTTAAATGCTTGAATGCTTGATAATGCTTGATAACACTCTTGATAATGTTGTGCTAGAGAGATTCTTGAAAATAAAAGTGTTAGGGGGGGGGGAGGGGGGGTGTTTGACAATAAAAGTGCTAGGGGATATGAATGAAATGAAAGCTTCTTATTTATATGCTTCACTTAACATTTGATCAATGGTGGAGATTGATTTGCAAGATCAATGGATAGGAAAATTTAAGATAGGGTAAGATCCAAATTTTGAAATTTGAAGGAGGGAATTTATTTAATTCAAATGATAACTTGGAGAAATAAATAAATATTAATTTATTTATTTTAAAAGAAAATATTCAAATTAAATATTTTTTTTTGAATTTATTTAAAAGAGGGGTGTTAATGAAAAGAGGGCTCCTCTAAAAAGTGTGGAGATGGCGGATGGCTCTGAGAAGGTGGGGGTCGTCCCAGAGAAGGTTTCAGTCGCTCAGAAGGGGGTGTTGTATGATGTTTCAAACAAGAAGGGAGATGGAAATGAATTGGCATTAAAGGAAGTTCTGGTTGACGTCATTGCAGAAGCAGATCCGGTGGCAGAAATCTTTGAAAAATCAGCAGTTATTGGATGGTTTCTCGGAAAACATCTCTCAAGAATGGAGATAGGAAGTTGAGTGGAGAAGAACTGGGGTGAAGGGATTATCACAAATTTCTTGCCAAAGGGTTTCTTTGTTGCAGTAATGGAAAACGAGTTAAACAGAGATCAATTATTTTCAAAGGAGTGGAAGTGTGGTAATAGTCACCTGTTCTTACAGAAATGGTCCAGGAACTTTGATCCTCTAAAGTGCAATCTGTCAAAAGGGCCAATTTGGTTACGTCTATATAATCTTTCGTTTGAATACTGGTCTGGGAAATGCTTGAGGAAGATAGGAGATGCACTGGGGAAAGCGATCGATCTGGACTTAAGAAATAAAGAATCATTAATTTATGCCAGACTTTGTATCCTTACAATTTATGATATTCCAAGAGATATAAAACTAAAGTCGGGGGGTGGAGTCTGGATCCAATCTCTGGAAGTAGAACAACAAAAATTCTTCTGTCTAAAATGTAGGAGAAGGAATCATAATGAAGAAGAAAATCTACTCGAACAGTGAGAGGTGTCTGGAGGGAAAAAAAAGAAGAACGTAACGTTGGAAGCCCAAAGGGAACAGAATGAAGTTGTAGAACCTGGAACGTCCCAGAGCAACTGGGCACTTATCCCCTTTGGGAAAACGAATACTGTTGCCTCATAATCTGAGAGTCTAGAAGAAGGGGAAATGGAAAATCCTCTTTCAATAACGGCTCTTCAATCGATTGGTTTAGAAGAAAACATGGACTTAATCTCAGAATACTCCCTAACACAAGAAGGTGACGATGCTATGGATATTTTGGAGGAATGACACATTTGTCAAACTATCAGGGCACCCCCCACAACCAGGGTAGGAAGGAAATCAAATAAACAGAAGAGGGAAGAGTCTGCTCTAAAAGGTGACCAACCTTCAATCAAAACTTACATGACAAGGTCCAAGGGAGGTGGCCCCTCCCTTGGGAAGCAATGAAGGTTCTAACTTGGAACGTTAGGGGATTAAATTCCCCTAACAAAAGGCGACTGGTCAAGCGCCAGTTGGAGGTACAAAAATCAGAAATAATTCTGCTTCAAGAAACAAAGCTAGGTGGACCAGAAATTGAGTGCTTTCTAAAATATGTTAAAAGCTGGCAAGGTATCTTCGTGGATGCGGAGGGAGCATCTGGAGGCCTAGGAATCTTATGGAAAGATGCAAACCTGAAAGTAGAAGTAATGTCTAAGCATCAAAACTGGATAAGGGCCAAGGTAAGTATATTCTCTAACAATCTTAATTTTGAAATTTTCAATGTGTATGGTCCAATTAAAATAGAAGAGAAACAAGCTGTCTGGCAAGAAATTGGTAGGGAGTTGTTAAATGTTAAAACGGTGTTAGGGGGGACTTTAATGCCATTTTGGACATATCTGAAAAGAGTGGAGGGATAGGGAGGGTCTCTCAATCACAAAAGGACTTTCTGAATTTCACGGAGAGTCATAACCTGTATGATGTCCAAACTTCAAATGGTTCCTTTACTTGGAACAACAGGAGGAAAGGCTTTACCAACATAGCAGAGAGGCTGGATAGGTTTCTAATTTCTGAAGATTGGCTCCAAGCAAATCTTCCTCCAAAAGCGGTAATCAGGAAATTTTTTATCTCAGACCATTTTTCGGTGGAGTTAAGTATTGAAACAGAAGAAAATAGATCTAGGGGCCAGTTCAGGTTCGAGAGCATGTGGCTTCGCCATGTCGGGCTGATAGATCAGATGAAAATCTGGTGGTCCGCTCCTTTGCAGATTCAAGGTTCCAAGATGTTTATGTTTCATAAGAAGTTAATGAGAATGAAAGCAAATCTCAAAGAATGGAATAGATCGGTCTTTAAGAACATCTTTGTGGAAAAGGAAAGAGTCGAGGAGGCTCTGGGGGTTTTAGGGGATAAAATTACCAAGGACGGAATGTCTTCAGCAGAGAAAATTTTGATGGCAGAATACAATGAACTCCTTGCTCGGGAAGAGTGTTATTGGCGCTCGAAATCCAGAGAGGCCTGGTTGGCGGAAGGAGATTTAAATACGAAATTTTTCCATAATACTACAAAAATCAAAAGAAGTTGGAATAGAATAACGGAAATTAAGGATTCTCTTGGTAATGAGGTTGCTGACGAAAAACAGATAAAGAAACTGGGCGTAGATTTCTTCCAAAATTTGTTGGGTGAACAAGGGACGGCTGAAATGCTTAACACAAGCTTGTTGGAAGGGACGGAGGCGTTAGTATCTGTTGAAGAAAACAACATGTTAACAAGCCCGGTGATGGAAGAAGAGGTGAAGTTGGCGGTGTTCCAAATGAAAACAGAGAAAGCCCCAGGCCCTGACGGGTTCAATGCATTATTTTACCAGGTCTATTGGGAATTCATTAGTAGCGATCTTGTAGGGGTGGTCGAAGAATCCAGAAGAAGCTTGAGCATACTTAGAGATATGAACAACATGAACATCGTCTTAATTTCAAAAAAGGACAAGTGTGACTCTTTTTCGAATTTCAGGCCGATCTCACTATGCAATTCAATATATAAGACTGTGGCTAAGGTGATGGCAAACAAACTGAAGAAAATATTGCCTCATCTCATTTCGGGGCAGCAGTCAGGTTTTGTACCAGGGAGAAGCATTACAGATGGTGTAATAATTGCCCATGAGACACTCCACACTTTGAAGCATTCGAAGGATCCTGGGATGGTTGTCAAACTGGACCTCAGTAAGGCTTATGATCGGGTGCAATGGCGCTTCCTGATGAATCAAATGAAGAAATTTGGCTTTTCGGATAAGTGGCTGAGTTGGGTTTTCAGCTGCATTTCCATAGTTCGTTATTTGGTGATAATAAACGGTTCTCCTTGTGGCTTCTTCCAAAGTGTAAGGGGGCTTAGGCAGGGTGACCCCCTATCACCCTTTTTGTTTGTCCTGGTGGCAGATTCTTTCAGTAGGTATATCTCCAAGCTGCGCGAAGAAAGGAGGTGGGAAGGTATTCAGGTGGCTCCTACCTTAAACCCAATTTCGCATCAACTTTTTGCTGATGATACATTGCTATATGGGAGAGCGTCGGTGGAAGAAGCAAAAGTGATGAAATCAGCCTTGGTTAAATTGGAATTGGAAGCTGGTCAAAACATCAATGTGGGAAAGTCGAATATATTTTTCTTCAACTCTGGCAAGCGCTTAAAAAGAAGAATTAGAACCATCCTTGGCTTTAACGAAGGAAAGCTCCCAGCAAAGTATCTCGGGGTTCCTTTTTTGTCGGCCAAGTCAAACAATCTCACTGGGAAGAGACTTATAAAAAATGTTCTGAGGTGGTGGGCAATTGGAGGGGGAGGTGGTTGTCTCTAGCAGGTCGGGTAACAATGATCAAAGCTGTTTTAGTGGCTATTCCCATTTATATGTTAGCCTGCGTAGAGCTTCCTCTGAAATTTGCCAAAAGGCTGTAGGCGGTTCAAAGGAAACTTTTATGGGACGGTGCCCATGATAGGCACATAATTCTACTAATTGGTTGGGAAACAGTTTTGAGAGCAAAAGAAAATGGTGGGGCAGGTGTTAAAGATCTAGTCATCCAGAATAAGGCACTAGGAGCAAAGCTCGTGTGGAAGCTCTTTAGTCAACCAGAGGCACATTGGGGAAAGGTCCTGAAAGCAAAATATTTGGACTCGCAGGTGCCAGAGAGAATTTTGACAATAGCCAATCCAAGGAAAGGCTCTGCAGTCTGGAATTTCATTCTAAAATGCAGATCAGTGATTATAGACCATCTAACCTAGATAATAAAAGATGGTAGTAGGGCGTCCTTCTGGAGAGATTCTTGGAACGGTGAAGTACCCCTAGATTCCATCCCAGAACTAGAAGGGGCGATTCAGCCAACAATCATTTCTTACGGTGACTCAATCAGGTCCTTTGTTCATCTTTCTTGGTGTCAAGGGAGGTGGGAGTATAAGTGTAAGGATTTTGAGATGCTGGATCAGGGCCTAAGGGCCAAACTCACAGAGGTCCTTGCCAACATAAGGCTACTCTTTATGGGGGAGGCAGATTCTTTAAAGTGGTGTGCGGCTAAATCTGGTGATTACTCCTCTAGGTTGGGCTATGCGGTGTTGAAAAAGGAGTCTAGGGGTGGATGGTCGAAGCGGTTGTGCTGGGGCAAGTATGTCCTCCTGAAAGCTGGCGCTTTTGCATGGACAGCCATCCATGGACGCATTTTGACCGGGGACCGTCTCAAAAGGCTCAGGATGCAAGGGCCATTCAGGTGTGCATTGTGTAAGGCGAAAGAGGATTCTAGCAATCACTTCCTTTTTAACTGTGGCTACGCGCAAGATTGCTAGTCGGTGATCTGCTCAAAGCTGAGTTGGTTTGCGCCCTTGGGTGACAACATCAAAGCGGTATTTGAATCATGGCCTTCCATTGGGAAGGGGTCACTTATGGCGGGTTTGTGGGAAGAAGCTCCTGCTATGATCATTTGGCAAATTTGGAGGGAGAGAAACAATCGCATCTTTAAAGAGAAAGAAGCCAGTATAGAATCTGTGGTTGCCAAAATTCAGCTCGGTATAAGCGAACACTTCTCGAATGCGGTTCAAAATAGCTCAATAAGTTTCATCTCCTCTTGGGATAAATGGATGCAAGCTTGGTGGGGGTTGATAAAGTTGCCAAGCAGTTTGGAACTGAGGAATAAAGTCCATAGGAAGTTGGCAAAGTGGCAGCTTCCCCCTTCGGGCAGATTGAAGTTGAATTTTGACGGTGCTTCGAGGGGAAACCCCGGGCCATCAGGAGCAGGGTTTGCGTTAAGGAATGAAAAGGGCGAGCTAATCTGGGCGGAATCTATTAAGCTCCCGATAGGTACCAATATAGATGCTGAGGCAGCGGGTCTTCTGGAAGGACTCAAGCTATGTGTGGATAAGAATATGCATCATGTGGACGTGGAAGGTGACTCAGAGGTCCTTATCAAGGTTTTGGGTCTGAGGAAAGCGCCAAGTTGGAAGTTGCAGGCCTTTCTGGATGTTATCATTCCTCTAACGGATTTGATTCAGGATTTGAGAGTTAGTCATGTGGTCAGAGAGGTTAATAAACTGGCGGACGCCTTGGCCAATGGAGGGGTTGATCAATCGGTTCAGCAAAAGGGAAGTAAGGATCCTGGGACATGGGGATTGGTGGGGAATCTCCTAACTTATGATATCACCTTGTAAGCTTCTACCCGAGGAAGAGATCTGGGCGGCGATGAATCTTCAGGTTCTATCACCTCTCTTGTTGGACGCAGGCTTTGGGAGTTGGGTAAGGAATATTCTGAACCTCTCCCCTCTTCAAATACATGCAGTAGTGTAAAGAAGAGTATGTTGGAGGCTTTTCAAAGTCTGGAATAGTCAGGATGGTAGTGGAAATCCCTGATTTTGGTCGTTGCTTCAGGTTCTCGGCAGGTAATGGAGTGTTCTGTGAAGTTATCTGGAACCTTATGTGTCACAATTGGATCATATGTTCATACTCCATTGGAGGAGATGGTTTCAGCTTTTTTGTGGGTGTTAGGGATTCTTAGGCTAAGGGGAGTTCTTTGCAATGTTTGTGCGGCTGGGAGTTTCCCTGTGGTGTTCTCTTTAAATGTAATCTTTCTGGTTTTAATAGAAATGAGTGCTATCCTCTATGATAGCTATTTGCCCAAAAAAAAAAAAAAAGAGGGGTGTTAACTAATTAAATAAAGAGGACCAAAGATAAATTTTAATTAATGTTGGAGGGAAAATGATAAATGGTGAATTAATTAAATAATTAATATAGATATGATAAAAAGATTAAGATAATTAAACAATTAAAAATTATTTAATTATTATGGATGAAAAGAGGAAAATGTTGGCTTAATTAAATAATTAAAAATTGAAAGTTAGAAATAGACGTTAGAGGTAACTAGTAGATTATGAAAAGATTGCATTTAGATGCAGAAAATGTTTCTCAATAGCACATGGAACCCCGCAATGCAACAAGAAGCAAGCTAATGGGTAGGGTGAAGTCAATTATCAACCTTCTTGGTGGAATGGGGCTGAATCTAGCCATTATGTAATGACTCCCATGGTGAAGGATGCTTTGCAATCTCCAAAACCTTTACATAAAATGTCTCCTTTGTAGGGTTCTCCTTCCAATACACAATCTCCTAAGCCTTCGGTGATCTCAACGAACTTAATCTCTAAAGAAGTGACAAAGGAGGAAAAATGCATTGAGAAAAATTTCTCCTATATGTCGGAGCAGGAATGGACATAAGTAAAAAGGAAGAAATCTCCTCCCTCAAGGGCCAAACACCCAATGACATTAAGATCAACAAAATCCAGAGTGATAAATTAAGCATTGTATTCGAGGAATGTAATCTTTTTTTAAAGTAATAGAAGAGTGTTATCCTCTTTGATAGCAGTTTGCCAAAAATTAAAAAATTAAAAATTATTTAATTAATATAGATAGAAGAAAGGATAAGGATAATGATGAAATGAAAAGATAAAAATGCATTATTCATTTTTAGGTGTCTACAAATACATATAGTGACTATATTATACATGTGTCATATATACACAATGTGAATAATTCACACATGCATAACATATACCCAATATGATAACTTATGCATGCATTAAATATGCATAATGTGAAGAACTTGTGCATACAATGTACCTATACACCATGTGAATAACTTAACCACCTCACAAGTATGCATTGTGACCAGCTAACAAAAGAAATTAGTTTTAACCTTCATGCAAGCATCTTCCCCTTCTCTTGGTTCACTAATACAAATCCCTTAAGTACATTCCATTGAAAAATGTCAATACATCTTATATTGCACCACAAGTCCAATCCTTTTTTCCAAATCACACATTCACAATCATCTTTGATGAAAAGCATCCCGTACTACTTGTTTTCATCACCAATAAGGGCACAAGTGTAGCCACACATAATATATGAGGATATTAATACACATCTACTCATAGTGATTGACTCACACATACACACTGACCATCTAGCAATAAAAAGTGGATGTTGTCCTACTACATGCATCTTCCCATTACATGATTCACCAAAAATTCTCCCATTTAAGTACATCGCAACCAAAAAAAGGAGTGTGAGTGCATGGTGTAGTACACTATGGGTCCCATATTTTTCTCCAATTCATTGTCAACTATGAGACAAGCATCCCATTCTACTTCTTGTCATTACTAACAAGGTGTAATTGTAACAACATACATCATATAAGGCTATTAATAATATTTCCATAGCCCACTAAACCATTTGAGTTGGTGGATCCTAACATATATCACTTTCAATCCCATTAATGAAAGTCGACTAAACCTTACCATGGTTATTTTTTTGCATATGTCACCTCTATGCTACTAGTGGCAATTGACTAAACCCTAAGCTACAATAATTATCTCTTGACATTTGTTACCTGTAGGGTACTAATGACAACCAACTAAATTTCTCTTGTATCACAATATGTATAGCTCTTGGTATTCTTAATGTCTATGTTATTGGTGAAAGATGGTTAATCCTTAAGGTATGATAGATAGCACCTAGAATTTATCACTTGCATGGTACCAATATAGTTGGTTATCCCCACCCATATAAAACTTAGCTTTGACATGTGTGGTCATCTTATAGCTAGGTATACATAAAAAAAATACACTCAAAAAGTAACCAAGTTCATTCACTTAATTCAATTCTTACTCAAAAAATATTGTTTATTAGATAAAAATTAAAGTTACTGTTGTAATACTAAACAATATTCTACTTTTGAGTGCACAACTTTTTTTTGGTATTACCAATCATAAATTGTATAATACATTTATCTATAAAATAGATAAATGCAAAACACCCTACCATATTTAGTGATACTTCCAGGTGATTCACTACATGTTGGCGTTGCTCATCTAACAGTTCTAGTTCTTGCAATCTTGAGACCCAGTAGTCTTCATTAGGGATGATACCTTTCAAAGAAAACCGGAGCGATGGTATTTCAACTTTAATAGGCATGATGGCCTCAGATCCATATACCAAATCATATGGTGTGGCTCATGTTGGTGTGCGAATATTGGTGCAGTACACCCACAAAGTAGGGTTTAATTGGACGTGCCAATCACGTCTTGCGTCATTAACGATTTTCTTCAAAATATTTAGAATAGTTTTGGTGGAAGCCTCTACTTGACCATTCCCCTAGGGATAATATGGTGTAGAGAAGTGATGTTCAATATTGAACTTCTCACACAATTCTTGCATGTCTTGATTTTTGAACAGTCTTCCATTGTCAGTGACAATGGATTAGGGAATGTCATACCTACAAATGATGTAGTTGAGGATGAATGATGAAATCTGCTTTCCTGTGATGTTGGTTAGAGGAACAAATTCAATCAATTTTGTGAAGTATTATGTAGTTGTGATGATAAACTTGTGTTTGTTTGATGAAGACAGATGAATTTTACCAACAAGATCTAATCCCTATTGACAAAAGGTCCATGTGGATGCACAAGGTTGGAGTTCCTGAGTTGGTGCGTGGATGAGTTTGTCATGAATCTGACATTTTTGACATTTCTTCACAAACTGGAAAGACTCCTTTTCCATAGTTGGCCAATAATATCCTAAGCGAAGGAGTTTCTTGGCTAAGGTTAGGCCACTCGAATGTGTTCCACAGACACCCTCATGGACTTCTCGTAAAGCCATTTCAAACTCATTGTGTTCTAGACATCATAGGAGAGTTCTGTCAAGACCTCGTCGGTATAGTACATCCGCTATAAGTGTATTGGGTGGCTCGACGAATGAAATTGTGTTTTTCATTATGTGACAAGTCGGGTGGAAGAGTGTTATCTTTTAGATATGTATAAATTTCATCATAGATTGAGGTATTGACATCGACTAGGTGATAGATAACATGGGATTCAATATCATCATAGGCAGGGGAGAACAATTGTTCCACCAAGAACTCGTAACGACTTCTTTTCTCTGGAATTTGTAGCAGGGAAGCAATAGTAGCCATGGCATCAGCGGCTTTATTGTCCACTCTTGAAATCTGTTCAAATTTGATATCCACAAAATATTTCTTGAAATCATCCAACATTCTTTTGTAGGGAATCAATTTTTCATCCCTTGTTTGATAATCATCATTGACTTGGTTTATGACTAACTGAGAATCTCCATACACTTGCAATTCTAGGACTTTCCATTCTACAGTTGTTTTGATGCCAATGATTAATGCTTCATACTCTGCCATGTTGTTAGCACAAGGGAACATCAGTCTATATGATTTTGGTATGGTATGTCCTTGTGGAGTGACAAATAGGATTCCAACTCCTGATCCATGCTAGGTGTGTGATCCATCAAAGTATAGTGTCCACTGTCTTGTAGCCAAGGTAAGAACATCAACATCTAGAAATTCAATGTGTAAAGGATGATTATCTAGTAGTGGTTCCTTTGCTAATTGATCAACAATTGCTTGTCCTTTTATTTACTTCCTATCTACATATTGGATATCGAATTCATTGAGTATCATGACCCACTTAGCCAATCTCCTTGTTAGGTTAGCCTTGCTAAGGAGATATTTGAGAGGATCTATTTTAGCTATCAACTTGATTGTGTGAGTTAGCATGTAATGTCATAGTTGTTGGGTAGCGAATACTACTGCTAGACAAGCCTTTTCAATGGAGGTATAGTTGATCTCATAGCCATTTAGTGTCATGTTGATGTAATAGATTGCTCGTTCTTTACCTGTTGAATCTTCTTGTGCTAATAGGGCTCCCAATGATGTCTTTGTTGTAGCAATATTTAATAGTAGTGGATTCCCTTCTATTGGTGGTACTAGGACAAGTGGATTCATTAAATATTGTTTCAATTGGTTGAAGGCTCCTTCGTATTTCTCATCCCATCAGAAGGAAACATTTTTATGCAGCAAATGAGTGAAGGGATGGGTCTTGTCCGCCAGCTGTGAAATGAATCTGCGAATTGATTGAAACATCCCTTGTAGAGAACAAAGTTGACTAATGTTTTTTAGCAGTGGCATTTCCATAATAGCTTTGACTTTGGCTAGTTCTACCTCAATCCCTTTTTCTGATACTATGTAACCTAGGAGTTTTGCTGACGTCACCCCAAACACACATTTCCTGGGATTTAGCCATACATTGAATTTCTCCAGTCTGGTGAAAATTTTATCTAGGATCTCCAAATGTCCTTCCCTGGTATATGATTTGGCCAATAAATCATCCACATAGTCTTCCATGAAAGTATGCATCATATCATGAAAGATTGTTGTCATGGCATGTTGGTAGGTAGCTCCTGCATTCTTCAAGTTGAATGGCATAATGTTCCAATAGAAGGTTCCCCATGGACAAGTAAAGGCCATTTTATCTTGATCTTATGGGGCTATTTTGATTTGGTTATACCCAGAAAATCCATCCATCAGTGATAGCATGCCATGTCATGTCGTCAAGTCTACTATGATATCTATATTGGGCAAAGGAAAATCATCCTTAGGACAAGCTTTGTTAAGATCTCAGAAATATGTGCATATACAAATGTTTTTGTCAGGATTTGAAATTGGTACTATATTGGAGATCCACTTGGCATAGTCAATGGGTCTAATAAATCCCGCATCTAACAACTTCTTCAACTCTGCCTTTACTAATAGGGCGATATGGGGATGCATTTTTCTCAACTTCTGCTTGACTAGTTTCACTCCTGGAGGTAATGATAGATGATACATGATGAGTTCTAGATCAATCCCTGGAATGTCGGCATATGACCAAGCAAAGTTGATTTTTTTTTTTTGTGAAAAATTTGAGAAAGCTTGGCTTTTCCTGGTCTGTCAAAGATGCCACTAGATGGATAGTCTTCATTGTCGATGTTGACAGACTATGTGGGTTCAATCAAGACTTTTGATCTCTCCTGAAAATGTTCTGGGAGAATATCAAATCTTCCATCCTTTGATGCCTCAAGGAGGTTTTCACCATTGGATGCGCTCTTTGTTTTTACTTTTTTCAGATCTGACATTGCCATTGAATGGTTATCAATATCATATCTATTTCCTGTATTATTCATTTTGTAGCTGGAAGATTTGATACTCACTTGTGTGGAAGCCTTGTTATGATGTTCATTGGTGGAATATATTTTGAGATTGTTAGCATAGAGGAAATTGATGATGGCATCATCATTTGAAAACATAGGGATATCAAAGGGCTCGATTAGGTCCCAATCTATGAGCTCAGGATGTACTAAGGGTAAGTAGTCACCAGACGGGTTAAGGTCAAAAATGGTAAGAGTTCCGATAGCGGCATCTTCAATTTGTCTGATAGCAAAATCGAGGTCTAGAAGGTAACTCTCCTCTGAATTATTTGTTTCACTTTGAGTTGAATCATCTTCACTGGAATCATCAAGGTGTTGCAATCCAAATTCGAACGGTTTAGAACCTGACCCTTGTCCTTCTTCAAGTAGGGGTGTATATTTGTGTACTAAATCAATGTCCTTTTCATGACATGATTCTTCTGATAGCGAATCCCACTCATATTCATTAGAATCAGTCTCATGCTCATCACTGGCTTGTAACTGTAGGATTCTTTCAACCACCTTTTCTTTTGTGTCCTCTTTATAGCCCAACCCAATCTTGTCTTTTGGATTGATTAAAATGGGTTGAATTGGCTCTAAAATTCCCTCTTTCCTTTTGCCTACGGGACCCTTTCCCTCATATCCCATATTTTCTAGGATAGTGAAGCCTTTTCCATATTGTGTTGTTTGTACATTTGCAGTTGTTGCTTGGGATTCTTCTTCATCTTTATAAAGCCAGTTTAGAATGTCTTTGTCTTATGCTTCATCAAATCTAGTGCTTTCTTTTATAAACCAACCATCAAATTTGGTAATTGGTTGGGATGTCGGCTGTGTGGATGTGGAGGGTTTCTCATAGAATTTTGGAGAAGAAAACTATGAAAGACATAGAGACCCTTCAAAGAAGTATTCACCAACACCTTTGACTTTGACTTGAAAATTTTCCTCAAATTGTTTTGACAAGGTATTCAATTGGGCTTCATGATTTGAGGAAGTGGAGGAAGCAACTTCTTCTTTCTTCTCAGACTGTTTAGATGTGAAACTGGATTGACTTTCATGATTTGTGGAAATTACAAATGGTTTCGATGAGGAACTTGACTGGCTCTGATCATTGGAAGTAGTGGGAGTGGAATCTTCTCTGTTATGAGGCACAAAGACATCTTGGACAAATTTCAGTGTATTGCAATACTGAGGACTATTTGAATTAGTCAAAATGGTAATTTTCTGGCCACCACAAGGAAATTTTAGACATTGGTGGTATGTTGAAGGGACCGCCTACACTTCATGAATCCATGGTCGACCCAATAGTATGTTAGAGGTTAGATCCTTGTCTAAGACTTGGCATATTACATCTTTCTAAATTGGTCCCACTTGAATAGGTAGGACAATTAATCCCTATGAAGCTCTTTCCTCATCATCATATGCTTTTATTGTAATATTTTTCTTTGAATCAATTTCATTCTCAGAAAATCCTAAGGCATAGACAAGATTTAAAGTACATATATTCAAGCTAGCTCCTCCATCTATTGACATGATGTTTATGGATTAGGACTTTGATATGAAGACCAACATTGTGGGGATGAGAAATGGATGTGTCATCATTTTCGGAAAAGGATAAGAAATGTGGCGCGGTCAAATGTCCCACCTTGGCTTCAAATTTATAAACTTCTAGATTCGTTGGTACTATTGTATCCACTAAGGCTTTTTCCAGAATCTCTTTGTGAGCGGGTGAAATATTGAGCAATTCCAATATTGATATTTGTGCAGGGATCTTTTGTAACTGGTCCACTATGTTGTATTGATTGGACGAGGCTACGGGTGTTTTAGATGAACTTCCTTTTAAGACATATTTGGCCTGTGCTCTTGTGGTTGTATTTATTGGTACGCTGTCTTGTTTCCCATTGATTTTAATGACATTGATTTGAGTATCATTTTCATTCATGTATGGTTTGGTGTCATTGATTTGATTTTCAAGGATAACGATGTCTTGTTCTTGTTCGATTGGAATGTCATAGATCGGATTATTGTTTGCAGTAATGTTTTGACAATCATTGGTTTCAATGGTATTCATTTGATTTTCTGGTGTTGAGATATGATTTATGACAGTATCATGGACATAGTTTACATTCTTTTCCTTGCTATTCGTCATAGAGGATTCCCCTTTTTCATAATTCAGTAAGGGATTTTTGAATGCTCTGTGATCTGTGTTTGTTTGGAGTCCCTCTATTTGTATGATTTTGCTATCTATCAAGTCTTGTATTTTATGTTTCAATTGCATGCAACTATTCATTTGGCAACCTTTGCATCGATGAAATTCACAGTAATAGGCATCATTCCACCATGACGATTTTACTTTTGGTTCAAAGCCTCAAGTGTCAAGTAGTGTTATGAGGTTATTTTCAAGAAGTTCCCTCAATGCAGATTCGTGTGATTGACCCAAAGGGGTGAATTTTCTTCTGTTTGATTGTGTTTGATACGGTGGAGGTTTTGATGCAGTGTTACTTTGATTGTGGTTGTTTTGATTATTGGACAGGTTGACATTTTGATTAGTGCCTTGATTGATATTTTGATCCATCTTGGTTGTGGTTCTCGATAAGTTAAAGACTGGTTTAGCATTATGTGTTTCGATGGTACCATTATTGGCATTTTTGTTCCTTGTCCAAAATTTGGGTTTTTCATTGTTATGATGATTAGATCAACTAACATTGTTTGATCCTTCATTGTGAACCTTCAATATCCCTCTTTTGACTAAGGCTTCTTCGATTTTGACACCGTTTTCTACCATCTTCTCAAAGCTAGGGGGAAATCGTAATTGCAATCTATAGCTCATTTCACTATTAAGGTTATTGATAAAAAATTCCATATTTTCTTGTTTGAGTATGGGACGAGCATAACGAGCAAATAATATTCTCCACCTTTGTAGGAATACGAGAAAATATTCTCCTTGTTTTTATTTGGTATTACAAAGATCCTTCATGGTTATCTCATGTGCAATGTTATAGGAATATTGTGTGATGAATTTGTTAACTAGTTCTTTGAAGGATTTTATGCCTGGTTGCAACTTTGAGAACCATTCCATACAATGGACCCCTAGACTATGAGGAAAGATTCTTATTAAGTATGTGTCCTCATGAGCGAACTCGAGACTCATGGTTTGAAACTCTCGCACATGATCTATTGGATCAGACTTCCCATTGTATTTGTCGTATTTTGGTAAGTCACAATTTGTGGGAAATGGTATCATGTTTAACCTTATATAAAAGGGATAGGGACAAATATCTCACAATAAATATCTTTTCGAAGTCCCTCCTTGCATATCTTGGAGTTGTTGTTGAAGGTTTTGCATCTAATTTGTCAAGGTAGCCATTTGATCTGTAGTAGGCATTTAAGTTTCAGTTCTCTTTGGGATTCCCTTCAATTTATTAACATAAAAATCATTTGGTAACTTAACCCCTTGGTTGGCTAACATCAAAAGGTATTTCTCCCCATATTTTTCAAAGAATTTTTCTAGAAATTTATGGAATTTGGGGTCTTGATTTGCTTGTTCGATTTCTTCTTCTATTATCTCATCTGTTTCATTTTGAGAAATCTTATGAAAATGATTTTCCTTTGGTTCAACCATAGTATTTGGAGGTTCAATTTCTTTGTCCTTAAGTTCTTTTTGTTTTTGGGACCTTGTTAAAATAGGCATACAAGTGACTAAGGTTTGCTAAATTTTGATTGTTATTTGAGAGTCCCAAGGAAATACCTAGGTCGAATAGAATAATGAATCCTATTGATGTAACCAAGGTGATGAAATTTGATATAAAGTGTATTGTTTCAAGATGAAGGATAACAAATCCTAATGGGGAAACTCAACTTGCTGATCAAATTTGGGTGTCGATGATGATGGGCACTTTTAGATGTTTGATCAAAGTTTAGGTAAAGTGTTTCACTTGGATAAGTCAATTTTAATGAGTTTAGATTCAAAAACACTTAAGGAATAATTTTGAACTTGAGAAGATTCCACAATTTTGGTTTCAATTGTGAAATAGGTATAAAATTTCCTTCCTAGACAAGATGTTCGAACTTTTGAAAGAGTCTTGGATTTTGGCAATAATAAAACAAATACAAGTTGGGGTTGTTCTTTGAATCTTTTTTGTAAAAATTGAAGAGCAATTTGTCCCTAAAGTCGTAAAGTGTTGCAAGACATTTTTGACGATCCTTTGGACTAAGAGCTATGGGTTTTGGTTTTTGGATTTTAACCTTTCATGAAGTCATTGGATAAAGATCATGTTTAGACTCTTGTCAAAGCTGAAGAATGACTCTAGAATGGAAAGATGTTTGAATTCTAGTTTCAAAATGACGGATGGGAATTATATTCAATTCTATGTTTTTGGATTTTGATGGATGTGTCGTTACAGTAAGTGGAAGCATTGAAAGGCATAAGTGCCACAGAAAAGCTTAGATGCGCCACATAATGGCTAGAATGCGCTAGAGTTTTGGGTCAATGTGCCACATAATTTGATAAATGTGCTACAAAATTAGGTAAGTGCGCTGGAAAAAGGGGTGGATGCGCTGTAATAGAGGGTGGATGCACTGGAAAATTCAGTGAAATCGCTACAGAAAGCAGTGGAAGTGCTGAACAGAGAATGTAACAGTTTGTCTCCAGTTTACTTGATTTTTATTTTTTTGGTTTTTTGGTCAAAGGACGGTTTGTTCCGAATGATGTTTTATGAATCACAGTTTCTATATTTTTTTTTCAGTGTGTAAGGTTTTGTTTGAAGTTCATTTTGAAGACACTTTGAAAAACACAATCAAGCACAATGTACATTCCCTAGGGCTATGAAAGACTATATTCTCTTGGATTCCACGCAGGTTTTACCCCATCTACACTTATCTTTAGTGGATGATTTCAGAAGCTTGGCCACATGGGCTCCCCCTTACATTGCACTCACTTCTCAGGTCAACCAAGCTTCCAACCTCCATAAAACTCCCATGGCATGCTGATCATCTCTACTAAAAACTGCGAGAATGTGGATGCCTTCACAACGACTGTTGTTCTACCAAGAGAATAGATAAAGGTTTTGGCCAATCTACAACAAGGGTTTTAGTAAGGACTTTCCATTCATAGGGATTGATCCATGCGGTGAGAGATCATTGTTGCCCTTCTCGTCGAAACCAACTGCGTGATATTGGCCTTTGTTCTAATATCCTCACTTATATACCGGTTGGAAATGCACTTGGCTTTAGCATGTTACCGATTGGGTTATTCCCTTGGGTGAGTACTTTTTCCCACAAGGCAGGTCTGCTAAGATTAAAAAATTAAAAAAAGCGAGAAAATATACCTGTAGTTCGATCAATCTTTATTTTGTATGAATAAAGAGAGAACCCACGTTGTATATCCTACTCACACTCACAGATTAACAAGAATGGGTTTGGATTTTTGGTCACCCAGTTAAGGGGAGAGCATATGCCTACCATTCAAAACACACCACAAATAATGAAAAGGAATGGGTCTAGATTTTTGGTCACCCAATTAAGGGGAGAGCATATGCCTACCATTCACACACACAACAAACATGGTGTTCTTTCCTTTTTAATTAGTCTAGGTTCCTAATTTAAACAAGAAAGAAATACATAAAAATCTAACCCCTACATCAGATTTATCGGTGGTTTATCATAGATTTTCTTTGACAAGAATTCTTGAGTTTTAGCAAAGTCTCTGACAACGTTTCATGAAATTTGCACAACAGAAAAATAAACATCAGTTTTCATTCTCAGGAAAAATTTACAAAGGAAAGTAAAAGCACCATTACAGTAATCAAAAGCGCCATAGAATCAATGAAAAGCATCAGATAAATTGGTCAAAGCGCCATAGAAACTCCTTGATGTGCCACAAAATGGCTTAGATGCGCCGGAGAAAACCTCCGTTGTGCCAGAAAATATTTCGAAAGCACCAGAGAATTAAGCAGTTGTGCCAAAAAAACTCACGTCTGAACCTGTAAAACACACTTTCCAGAAAATATCAAAATAACAATGGCTAGGCCCCATGGTGGGTGCCAATTTATGTGTGTAGAAAAATATGCAAATTATATAAAACTAATAACACACAATTAGATGGAAAGTACTACAGTAAGGAAATCTAACTTAAATCAAATTACAATTTGATAACATGGTTCCTTAAAAACATCCCATCTTCCTCTAATCTTAAGTGTCCTAGTAATTATGTTCTCAAATCTTATTTGTGCACAAATCATTGGGATGTCACTGAAGAAATGAGTAGCCTATTTAACTACAATGCAAAATCTAAATCTACATCTACATGATTGAATGATTTAGCTAAGTGAAATGATGAAATGACATGATAAATGAGTTGTTGTGTACAAATTGATATGGAAATGATACAATGCAGAATTAAGGTAATGGAAATGGAATGTATATGATCTTAAATGCTGAATTAAACTAAGAAACATCTAAAGGAGCCATGATTCCAAACTAGTTGTTAAGCTATTCTAAAATGCTGAATGAAAAATGCAAACTAAGCTCTTAAAGACTTGAATGAATTCCTGCAGAGTGATGTTATGCAAATGCCCCTTATGAAAAAGTTGTAAATGGGCCTCAATTTATAGATTTTACCAAGGCATTTGGTGAGTTGGCAGCCATGAATGATTGAGATTTGATCTAGAGAAATCGATGGCGAAGAATGTGAAGGATGGAGAAAACAAGGCAATTGTTCCCTTTAGTAAAACCATCTTGCCAAGTGTAAGAAAGAATCATTTGAATGAAGGAGCCATGTGTCTTGAAGGTGGTTAAAATTGTTGAGAACAAATATCCATTTTAGAAAATAAGAATAATTATTTTCATGTGACACATGGTGAGTTGGAGGGTGAGGTGGAAGGTGCTTAGAAGAATATGTAGAAATGTGATGAAATTCAAATTTAAAAATTCAAATTTAATGAGAAGGAATCAATTAAAATAAAACAAATTATTTAGATTTGTTTATTTCAATTAAATCATGAAGAGGGTGAATTAGAATAGAGGAATTAAGAAAATAGGAACTATGTAAATAAATTTGCAATTTATTTATATAGTAGAGGAATAAAGATTTCATTAATTAAATAATCAATATTTAATTAATATTTTCCAGACCAATTTTGGGTGTATACACTATTAATTGCCCATAATTGGAAAATGTGGTCGTAAGGAACTTTATCCTAAACTCAACACATATAGATTTACATATTTAGAGAAAGAACACTAGATCCATACATTAAGAAAATCACACCATCAAATAATAAGGGTCTAGTTAGACATCATCATTAAATGCAAATTAGTAGGTTTCCATAACTCATTCATAGCCAGGTCATGGCCAAGTTTATCACATGCCCTTATTTCTTGGAAGAATAGACCTTGCTAGTGTCTCTAGACTAACCTATACCTTTCTATACTTATCACAAAGCCAAGACACAATGCCATAGTGCTCGACATGCAAAACTCAAATAATTTTAATTCAAAAACATCTAGAGGCATTCTCATATGTTCAAATCAAATATAGACCATGATGACAATGACTATAAAATATTATTTATGATTGGAGTAGATTTGGAAATCCAAACACCACAAAACTCAATGTAGATAGGCTTTAATAATGTTGGTTTGTAATTTATTGGTTCACGTTGATGGTCCAAAATACATGATATAACATAGGTAGGATAAGTTATCTTACCTCTCCTAAAAAAGACAATATATCTAGGATATGTGGTCTCCAAGGTCTATAGTTGGGTCACAACAATGTTAATTCACTTAGCATTTGATGTGAATGGTTTGTTCAAGGGGTGCTTATGAATTTTTTAATATCTAAAAAATATATTTTATTTTTTAGAATGATTTCCCTTCCTTTTTTTTGTATTTTTGATTTATGATTTGATCTATTCTACCAAATTTAAAAGAAAATTCAAAATATTAGGTTTAACAAGAGATAATGAAAGATGAATGATTCATTTTAATAACTTCCAATTTATAAAAAATGAAATTTGAGAGATTTATTTGAACCCACTTTAACAAGATTAACAGATGTTCAATCTCAAATAAAATAGATGCAATATTGCATGGATTTTTCAAAAATAACCATAACTTAATCAAACCACCATATTTCACCTGTAGATTTAACAATTACCCTAATCAACCCATCAAAACAAACAACAAATTTTCAATATATAAATGATTTCAATTCTCTCACAAATTTCACAATATAAAAATTAGATTCATGCACTCCGCCATTCCAAAAAGAGACAAATGAATTAATTCATATCTTTATTAACTCCAACAATATTTCTACACCAATGTTGATCACTTCTTCCGAAAGTTCTTTCTCATAATACTATAAAAAATTGTGTTGTCTCACTACAAAATTCAATATCAAAAAAGATGGCCCTTGTACAATCTTCAATAGTTCCTTTTATAGAGAAAAGGAAGGGTTGTTCACATATAGCTTAACTAATATTAATAGCTATAAAAATTATCTGAAACTAACTCTAACTATAGAAAATAACTAAATAGCACTCTAACTAAAAGTTTCAATAACTATCATATGCATGAGCTTGCATTTATTCTACATGTCTCTTAAACTAAATCTAAACTACTGATCAACTACATAATGATAGAGTCCACCTTTATTTCTTGAGTGGGACCCACTTTTAGAAATTATTTATTACATTACAAAGAATAAATAATATTTAAGAATAATTATCTAAATGTTTGACCACCGACTTGACTTGGTGCCAAAACTTATTTTAATTTCAAAATTTTAGAAAATTATTATTGCTAAGCCTTTTGCTTGAACTCCAAGTAATCACTAAGACATTTGGATAGCTTATCTTTTCCTAGACATTTTGAAATTGACACAAATTTTTGTGTCCTTACACACTTTGTTGGAAAATCCCTAGCGATTGTTCATGGTGTTCAATGAGTTGTCTAGAGCCTTGACTCTTCTCTCATCTTCATTAGCTCATCAATTTCATTCTCGTCTATCTTCTCTTTCAACCCCTTGACCTTACTTATATCTCTAACCCTAACTCTAATTCTATCTCTAACCCTAACCTGACTTTAACCATACCCTTCATCCTTAATCTATGTCTAATCCTAACCCTAACCCTGATTGTGATGATAACCCCAATCCAAATTCTAATTCAATCTCTAATTGTAATCGTAACTTTAACCCTAAACATTATCCTAAACTTAACCCTACTCCTAACCCTAATAATAACTCCAACCCTAATACCAATTTTATCTCTAAACCTAACCCTATTCCCAATAATAATATTATTCCCAACCTAGCATTAACCCCAACCTTAACCCTAATTCTATGTCTAACCCTAACCTAACTTTAACCATACCCTTCATCCTTAATCTATGTCTAAGCCTAACCCTAATAATAACTCCAACCCTAATACCAATTTTATCTCTAAACCTAACTCTAACTCTATTCCCAATATTAAAATTATTCCCAACCTAACGTTAAACCCTACC
Source organism: Sequoia sempervirens (assembly GCA_007258455.2). NCBI lineage: Eukaryota > Viridiplantae > Streptophyta > Pinopsida > Cupressales > Cupressaceae > Sequoia > Sequoia sempervirens. Next base: position 735,614,597 of record VDFB02000003.1, on the reverse strand, counting down.
TTAACCCTAATTCTATCTCTAACCCTAACCTGACTTTAACCATACCCTTCATCTTTATTATATGTCTAATTTTAACCCTAACCCTGATTGTGATGATAACCCCAATCCAAATTCTAATTCTATATCTAATTGTAATCATAACTTTAACCCTAAACATTATCCTAAACTTAACCCAAAACCTAACCCTAACAATAACTCCAACCCTAATACCAATTTTATCTCTAAACCTAACCCTGGCCCTATTACCAATAATAAAATTATTCCCAACCTTAACCCTCATTTTTTGTCTAACCTTAACCCTAACCCTAACCCTGAAACCTAACCTTAATGCTAACCATAAGCTAAACCTAACACTAATTATTTTGTCATCCATGTCCCACTGCAAATACTACTAGCATATATATATATATATATATAAAATACACCGAGAGATATAGTGCAATAGACACTTTGAGAAGGATATCTCTCAGCGTATTTTATATAATTATTCATAAATAATATATATATATGCTAGTTTATAGTTTGGTGCATTTCTTGTACTTTTTTAATGGTGCGCTTCTTCATGTCAACCAAATACGGACTTATTATTTGAAACAAAAATCCTCAAAATTAGCCCTTGATTCTAAAAAAGACCATATTTTTCTTTTGGGACCTTTTAAAAATAATATACTAAGGAATCCATCTCAAATGCAATTTTTCTTATAGTATTCTCTATAGATTATTTATCCTCTAACTTTAATATGTTATTATCTACCAAAACTTTGAAATATGTTTTACCTATTTTTTGGAGTAATGGTAGTTCATTTTCAACTCTCATCAATTCTATGAATTTATCCAGTATCTGTATCAAATAGATTGTCTATTGATGGAATTTACATCTAAAATTTAGTTGCTTACTACCTTTTGTATCAAAACATCAACCCAACTATCTAGTGCTTGAGCCTTTTGTTGCATGGCCTATGGGCTATCTACTTCACCCTTTTTCATCAAAAATGGGACACCTGTAGAAGAACTCAAGGATGAAGCATATTGGAGTTATCAATCCTTCTACAAAATTAAGAAGTTGTTGCATTTGTTTCTTTAGTTCTTTCTTTGTGGCTTGATCTTTAGCCATTTGTAGTTTTCGATTCTCCACAATAGTATATAGGGACGCTACCACCTCTTCCCTTATTTTTTTTCCCTAAGTTGATCTAGGTAACCTAGTAATCTGAAGGTGACATATTTTCGGTCATGGGTGTTGCAATGTATGTAATTATTTCTCTATTATTATTCAACCTTATAGTTTATATGATATGAGGTTTCTTTTGTGTTTTATCTTTACTTGCCATGACATGTATGTTACTAATCCCAAAGGTTGCACTTGTGTAGTTCTCCTTTTGGATGCAAAATCCAACTTGATCCAAGTTGGGCTAGTGGGAACATTCTGCAATGTTGAGTATGTGGTTCCCTATTGTTGTGGTGGAAAAGAGATAAGATGAGTTTGTACGAAACTTTGTTGCTTAGGAGGAGAATGAGGGGGAGATGGTATCAAATAATTCCCAAGAGTTTGTTGTGGTGGAGAAGTAGGAGGAGATTGTGTTAACTTGGTGGTGAGGATAATAAGGGGGAGATGAAAATAGAGTCTTTTGTAGAGGAGAAGAAAGAGGAAAATACACAAGATTCTATTGTGGAGGATTTTTTTGTGGAATCTATAAAGGATATTCGGCTTTATCTTCCTATCCTTCTTTGTTCTCTTTATCCTCCTTGGACTCAACATACATGTTTCCCTCTTATGATCCAATCATTCTTCGAGGGGATAATGGTGTTTGTAAAATCTCTTCTCATCTATGAAGTTGACCCTCCACTTGTTCTTTCCCTAGGGCTTCTAAAGTGTTAAGAATAGTGGTAGTTTGCATACATGTGGGTGAACCTGTAGGGGGAGGTGAAGGAGATCTCTTTGAAGAAGGAGACCAAGAAAAATGTGTCCTTCTAGGTTGAGCTATGAATAAAATAGGGTTTGGGATGATAACTTCAAGCTTGCCAAGATGAGCCTACATCTACAATGACTAAGCCCTAAATCCTACCCCCACACCTACCTTTGTTGCTACCTTTATTTTCTTATCCCTTTCAAGGGATTTTCAACCTTCTATGAGAGATTTTCTGTTGACTCAACCTTCTTTCTCGTATACATAGTAGAAGGTTCACTCATCTTATTTTTCTTCTATTTTCCTTTTCCCTTTTCAATCTGGTATTTCTAGAATTGTAGCTAACCAAGAGTATAACTTTCCACATTCTTACTAATTTTGTCCAAGTTATTCTCCTCTTTTGTAGCCCAGTTGATGAGTGGGAGAGGCATATTATCAATATTTTACAATTCATAGGTTGGATTAAGAACATTTCTATTATCAATTATGTCTTCTGTGAGATCCTCTCCAATTCCTATGTAATTTATTTGTTTGATGGTGAGACTACAAAATCTCCTCCTCCTAACCTCAAAGTCATTATGATATTTGGCCTATAAATCTTTCATAGTAGTTTGATTTGTGTTGTCTGGCCCAAATTTTTTATAGCTTTCCCATTAGGATCATACCCTGTATATTTGTCATATAATCTTAAGTTCAAAAAAGAGAGATCATCTTCAAATGCTCTAGCACAAACTTTATTCTAGAATATGTAGAATCCCACAAAAAAAGGGAATTGGATCCCATGCTTATGTTCTTTTGTGATTCTTTTATGAATTTCCAAAATTTGTCTAGTGTATTCTAATAGTATGACTTTATTAATACAAAATATTGGAAGTAAAAATGGACCTCCTAAAAAACCATTCATTCTAATGTCAATGGACTTGGGGCATTGAATGAACCAATGTCTCCATCCTAATATTAATTGCTTTGTTGCATTTGATATCCTAACAACCGTCTCTTGATAATTTGTTAATGATTAGATAAACAAATGCATCATTCACCCTTTTGAAATATTTTTGAGAGTCCTTGAGTTTCAACTAAGTATAATGTTCATATACTCTCTTTTCTCCAATTTCTTCACCCAAAATACCATCTGTTGTTAAGCCCGAGAATGTGGTTTATCTTGCCAACAAGTAAACAATATAGAAATTTATATAAAACTTCTTGGTTGCATGAGCGTTGATCAATTGTTCATGGAGGTTATCACTAACCATTTGGGCCCAGTCAAAACATTCCTTATATTTTAGAATGGCATAGATGTACTGGTACATCCGAGTGTGGTATGCTTGAAACTCTAGCTTCCTCATTACTTTTCTTAGAAGAGTGATAATGTCCCCTATCTCTACATGAAATTTTACCTTGTTTAGGTTCTTAGGAACCTTTTAGAAAGCCTTCTTTGGCTTTTCTAACCAAAAATTATTGAGATGCCTTACATATTACTCTTTTTTCTCTTCAATTTCCTTTAGAGCCTTGTCTTTTTTCAAGGTTTTCAAGAAATTCTTGAAGGTAAAATTGAAGACATGTGCTATAAGGTCTAGGCTTATATCTAACATAATGTTGTCATCTTTATCTTTAGAAGTTTTGGTCTTAGGGTTGTAGTTATTTGCACTCTCCAAGATCAATTCTAAGAACTAGAGAGCATTTGGGAATCTAACTATGTGTGTTAAACCAAAATTGGATATGATTCAAGATCGAGAAGTTGCCCCTTCTCCAAAGGTCTTCTTATTAAATTGATCTAGGTCAATATGACCCATCTATATTTGAGATATCTTGGACTATGGAGATAACCTTTGACACCTTGGGAACTCCTTGGAATTCATACTTCATTTTGATGGGGATATTCTATAACTTCTCAATAGTCTTATTATTAGCCTTATCAACGATCTTACATAGGGAAAGAGAGCCTGTAATATTCCCCCTTAATTTTTTGAATTTTATTAGCACAACACACCACTAATTGGTGTTAGCTCCAAATGATAACCAACAAGAATAGTAACCCTTCACCTTTTGATCACCAAGTTCCCAATGTGGGTGAGGTGAGAGCATACGGTATTGGAGATCGTTAGCAAACTGGAAATGAAATACAAAGCTACTAGGTAGCTAGCTGACCATGAATGAAAGTAATTACTGGAAATACAAAGAGTAGGAAGATAATCAACCATAAAGCTCTACCACTTATCCAACATGAGTGAAGTTATTACAATTTATAAGGTGGAAATCCAGCCATGAATCCACACTTCCACTTATTCAGTGGGGGGAAAATAAACAACAAGTATTGAAAGTAAAAGACCCGATCACTTCTTCAATGGGAGTAATTAGAAAATATTAGTGTAGAAATATAAATAGCTATTAGTACTACTAAACCAGCTTTACAATGATAACTTCAACTACACAACAATGTAAAGATATATCATCAAGAACCTTAGTATGTTAGAGAATTAATCCCTAACTGATACAATATGCTATAGAACATAAAATATAGCATAAACCAGAATTATATCAAATCTGATTAGAAACAGTAAACACAGAAAATCATACTAGCAAGTGAGAGATTCACCAAAATGGACACAACTTCTTCAATTCAGCTCTGAATGACTTCAAACAACAAAAAAATGAAGCTAATATCCTAGGCGTCCATCTTCCAATCAACAAACTATGCCAAATAGCTCCAAAAACTTGGCACGAATCCTAATGCAACCAATAGTGAAGTGGTATGACCTCTAGGAAGGTCGACCTCTTCTAGAAAATCCAAGACTCAAAATTAAAATCTGGAACTTTGCAAAAATGGGTGCCCTACACAGAGAAATAGCAAGGTACGGTACCCAGAACCATATAAAAATTATTGGTGAAGCTATCAACAGAAGTATGCTTCAGCCATGTAGATCATCATATGAAATAAATAGACTATACAACAACAAATTGTTTCTAAAAATCAAAATTCAGCTCTATCTGCACTTCCGAGTGAAGCACAATCTTTAGTAGCCATCTAGGAAGCTATCATTTCAATCCAGAAGAATGGAAAAGTAAGGGTGCTAGGAGGGATCTCCTCAAAGTGGCTCTGAATTCAATTCAATAGCATAACCTTACATAATTTCCAAAAGATACAATTGAAGGCACAAGGCATCAATAAATAAGCTTCAACAGGCAACTGAATCCATTTTGTAACCTCCAAGAAGAAACTCTTCAATTCCCTCATGGGACGCCCATCTCCAAAAAACAAATAAAATATTAAAATATTTTAATATCTCCTCCCTAGGCGTCTACCAAAGAGAACAAATAAAACATCATTAAAGATATTAATATTTCATCTTGGACATCCATACAAAAGCCCCCTTTTTAAAAAAAACTTCAAGTTTATTGCCTAAGCACAAGGTCCAAAAAGTAATACTAAAAAATGACTAAGTTATTAAAACTTAGCTCCAAGAGGATAGAAGAAGCCAATGCCCAAACTAATCAGCCTCACTACCCAAAATAGAATGAAAAATTGGAAATGACTATGTTGCTGCTGGAATGACACTGCTATAAATAGAACTTACCAAAAAAAGAAAATTGATATTAATAGTAAGTGCATGCAAATTTCATTTGAGCAACAACTAAGCAATAATCATGACTTACTAAAAATAATAAGTGTCTAGAAAGGTTGACGGATTTAGATGCATGTTATACCACCCTAGAGAACTCTCAAAACTCAGAAACCTTTCCTGAATGCAAGGTACTAGAGAGAAATGCATGTCATTTTTTCAACATGCATGTTACCTTACCTTGAAGCTCCCCAAAAACCCAAAAAGCTCCAAAGAACATACTACCAAAAAGCATGCATGTGAGCCTCCAAAAGCCAAGCTGAAACCTCCTAAAAAAGTGGAAACCCTAATTTGCTCAATTGATTAGCCTACATGTTTTCAGAAATAGGCTAATTCCAAATGAAGAATGTAGAGCTAAAATGGGGACATTACAGAGCCTAATAAATCTCCATGTTTAAACATTTTACCATTTTCTCTAGGTTTCCATGTGTGTGAGATTTATAAAAGAGATGCTTTCAATCCTAGAACATATACCAAAATTTCATCAAAAGGTGTAGGGAACTAGACCTTTTCTCCAAAAAATTTTGGCATTTTCCATTTGATTTAGGTCCAAGAGTTAGGTTTGAACACAAACATGGAAATTACCTCATAATTTTTTCAGTTTTGAGTCGTCGGCCAAACCAAAAACTTGGCACTAAGTCCCAATTTCCTATTGGGTTTTATGATCTAATAGGGAGTAGTGCATAATTCTCAAGAGACGTGGAAGGAAAAAACTTGGAGGAACCAATAACTTGGAACAAAGTTCTAAGTTCTTATTGGGTTTCAGGATCTGACAAGAAGTGGGTTTGAAGGTTTGTTATGCACAATTCCTAGGTTGTGGGAGGAACTTGGAACTTGAAACAAAGTTCCAAGTTCTAATTTATTCTCAAAACCTGGTTGGAAATAGTGGAAGAATAAAGAGGGAGTTTATTAATGTGCAGATTACGGGGGCCCAATGGAAATGCAGACTTGGAATGCTAGTTCCAAGTCCTTGGTTCCACCTATCATCCATAGCCCCAAGTGAGGGTTTTATTATGAGTGGATTAAGGGAGGTAAAAGGAAACACACAGTTAGAACATTGGTTAAAAATTCTTGGTTCCATCCATTCTCTTAGGTGTGGAGTGGAGGAAGGAATGGTCGCAAATATTTCTTGAAATGAGTTTGTGGGAGGCAGGAACCAGGTGGAATTGAAAACTTGGAACGTTGGTTTCAAGTTTTGGATTTCATTTGACACCCATGGCTTGAAATGGTCAAAGGGAGGTCAGGGGATCAAATTTTCTAACAAGAGAATGAAAGAGGAAAAATATTGCAAGCAAGAATATAAAACTTAAACTAACCCCAAAAACTAAACTAAAACAAAATTGAAACACCTAACATTGAACTTAAACCTAAAATCTAAGCTACCAACAAAATAAAGAAAAAAAATAAAAAAACTAGGGTTCCAGGTCATTTTTAGGACATGGTTTGGAACTAAATATATAAGGAGAAGAAAGCTAACATAACAAAGCTAAATGGAACGAGATGAAAAGAAGAGAGAGGGAAGAAAAAGAAACCTACCTCACAACATGGGAATCTAGAGATTCATGAGGAGATAATGAGGGAAAAACACACTAATCTTTTGAATTTGCAACGAAGGTTGGGAATTGTGACAATCACACTCACACAAGATCACCAAGTACTAAGGAAGGAATAAATCTCTACTAATACAAAAGTAAGATGAGAAAGGAGAAGAAAAATAAATATAAGCTCAATAGAAACTCATATGAATGCACCATAAATGTGCAAAGGGGGAGATAGGTGGAAGAATTTGAGATTCGAGTAGTAGGAAGGACTTGAAACTAGGTTCTAAGTTTTGATCGTGGCCCGAAACTTGAATGGAAGAAAAAGGAGGCCTAGAGAATAATGAAAATTAGGTTGTGGGATGCACCTCGAACTTGGGAGCTAAGTCCTAAGTTCATCTCAAGGTGTAATGTCCCTTCCTTAGGCAGCTCAGACTAGCCGAGGTTTGCCTACCATTAGGGTTCCCGTAGGTCAATAGTATGGTTAGGGGACCCAACCGAGGGATGTGGAGCCTAGAAGGGAGCTTTATGAGCTTTTCAATTTGGAGTTTAGTTGTTGAATCTAGGGATAAATTGAAAATATTAAAGTTTCTTTAATGGAATAGTAACAGAGAATTATAAAGTGAATAGTGAAAAGTGCCCCCATCCTAGTGAAACAAAGTTGTTTTTAAAAAGTGGCCCTTTCTTTTGATGAGGAAAAGACCCTTGAGGAGGAATATTTTATTATCTTTTATAAAAAAACTCATGGGAGGTTATAAAGTGAATTTTGGGCTTCTATTTTGGCATTCATTTGTCATTTTTCATATCAGCACTTGCAGGCTTGAGCTCTAGAGAAGGGTTTTAGCTTGGTTTTAGTCTTCTAGGAATGGAAACTCCCAAGGGCTATCATGAATTGGACGAGAACCCAGTTCACCTTTGAGGAGGATCTACCTTGGGTCTTTGTTTGGGCTTCATTGGAGGAGTTTTAGGTGTTTAATTTTTAGGCCTGGGTTTGCAGTAGTGTTATATTAGCATATTTCTTTAGATCAGGTGTAGCCATTGATAGATTGACTCTCAACCAGGCCAATACTATCACTTGTTTGCATTCTACTTATTGGCTCTACAATTTTTGGCCAAGTGCACCTAGGGTTTATGGCACAATCATCATTACAGATTTATTCCAACTGTTTGACAAGTTTACATTGAGGATTTGACATCTTCCATACCAACTGTACCATTTCTAGTTGGTGCACCACCATTTGGAAGGGGCTTCGTGGGCATTTGAAGTTGATTTTGGCAACCAATTTCATATCAGCACTTCCATAACAACGATCAGACCTGCAGCTGCATATTTCACATTCTATTTCAGTCTTCTACCATTGTTATCATGCTCATATCAGCCTTACATTGTATTTTCATGCTGGCATAAAACGGGTACGTTATTGGCATATTGGGTATTCAAATCTTTCATTTGTATTGGGTTTAATAGAGTTGTTACAGACTGATAATTTTCATATCAGACATAACTGTCATTTTAATCAAACCTAATTATTTTTAATTTAATGGCATAAATGGAAGTGGGTTTATCAATTAATGTTGTGTAATCATTTATATATCAGTTCTATGCATTTTATTTATGTTATTGACATTGAAAACACTCAATCAAAAATCAAAATCAATCAAACAAAACTTAGAAAATCAGAACAACAGTCAGAAAATTAGAATTCATGAGTTTGCACAACAACTGTTTGACGAAATGTCAACACTCTAAAAAATGAGTTTTTGGGGTTAGATTTAGTAGGGATATCTTAGTGGTATCAAAGCCATATTCCTACCAGCCTGTTGGGTAATGATTGCATTCAATTGGTGTGAAACCAGTTGTGCACAAGTCAGTTTGGATTTGGTTTCCAGTGGTCTTTAGTTGGGGCAGCGTAAAATGTCATCATGGCAAAGTTGTTTGGAAATAAATAGGCATGGAAAGAAATTGAGAAAACACAATACAAGACCGTACAAAAATTGCAGCGTTTAAATGATTCACTTTCAAGGTTGGGACTCTCTAAAGGATCAACCTCACTTTATACTAGCAAAATCCCAACACCAAAAAACAAAGAAGCGGTGGTGATCAGCATATTTGAGGAATGTAGCATTCTTCCTCAATGTGTTAAGGAGAATTTTCCTTTCAAGATCTACATGGACATGCACCTGAATCTTTTCCACAAGACTGAGCATGCAAGGAAGGAATATCACACTATAGCTTATGAATTGTTTGGATAATCTTCACACATGGTTGATACAACTCTTCATGAGAATGATTGGGTGTCTTCAAGTTCCAATGAGGTATGCAAAAATTTCTATGATGAATTAGATAGACATGTTGATTTGAATCAAGAAGGCATTAGGATAGCATTGGGTAATGATTTTTCTACATCATCCTTGCAAGAGGTTTCACAAGAGCCTCCTACATTAGAGGCTAGCATAATTCATGTCAGTGCTTTGGATAGCAATGGCATGGACTCTTTGGGTGATCATAAAGCATCTTCTAGTGTGATAGTTGATTTCAATAATGTCACATCACCTAGACATGAAGAAAAATCAAAAGATAGTGAAGAAACATCAACAAGAGGAGCAATGAGCAGCAATATAGAGATTGGGTCTATTTCAATTGATCTTCATCCAGTTGATCCTATAAAAGGTAGAGAGGGAGAAACAGGGGAGCCTATAGGACAAAGTTTCACAAGTATCCTAGTAGGCAACATGGAGGTTATGTTTGGGGACTCTTTTGATAGTCCTAAGAGTGGTCTTACCTCTCTGCATGAGGATAGTGAATCATCATCCATTGAGACCACTTTTTGGAGTGATGATGAGGAGTTTGTGATGGGAACTAATGCTACCTAAGTTCCGGACCAGCAAGAAGACACTTTGGAAGAGTTTTTTGACGAGAGTCAAGCTCTCCATTGGCAGCCCACTACTTCAACTAATAAATTTACCTTTGTCCCTAAGCATGATTTGGAGAACCAACTTAAGGTTGGTGAAAATAAGATTGCTACAATGCTGTCCCATTTTGATCATTCCCATAAGTTTGTGGGAAATTACCTATGGAAGGTCCAACTTGAGGGGAGACATAGTGGCGTTGAAGAGGCTTCATCTATTTTTGATTTGCAAGCATTTAAGATAGCCATGGAGTGTACGAAAAATAATTATTTAGCCCTATTTTCCGATAGAGATCACCTACTTGATTTGGGTGTCATATATTTAGATGCATTGAGGATGAAAGAGGAAGAGGTTGATCAACTCACTACAGAGCTAGTGAAGACAAGAAAATATGTGAAGGACTCTTAAGTGACTCCCCTTATGGCAGAAAATCAGATTGAGGAGTTGAGCGTGGAGTTGAGTTTGGCTCATGCTTCACCAAAGAAATCAAAAAATCAGTCTTCTATTGCAACCTCTTTAGATGGGAAAGAATATTGTGTTGTGCATGAGATTGAGGGACAAGGAAATGAGGAAAAAGAAGAGCTACATGATGAGGTTTAGGAAGGAAATGATGCATACTCACATTGTGATGTTGATGGAAGCCATGTGCATGATTTAAAATCAGTTTTAGTAAATGAACATGTTGTTGATTTGGAATCAAATTTAGATGAGGAATAGTTACTCCTCATTAAGGGTCTCAAACTTCATGTTGTAGAGGAAAAAAATCCACACAATGATGCCACTTGCAGCCATGTAGTCTAAGCTTTGGTAGAAAACATGCATGAATTGCAACAGGCTACACCTCTTGGCTTATTCCTTGAGGATAATTATTCAGCAGTGGAGGAGATGGCAAGAGTTTCAGGCCGATATGATAAGGTAGATAGATGGATCGAGTACCTAATTGGGATAACTCAGTTTGATGGGACACTAGATGGCCATAAGTATGGAATCTTGACATCTAGCTTACACTTGGTTAGAAGTTCACTTGATAGGACGAGATCTGATTCCATGCAGTTGCTTATAGATAGAGGTTATGCTTTCACACTTGCTAGGCAGTTGTATGGTGCACTCATGAGGGAAGAGGCACAGATATCCACTTTCGTTGATGCTGAGAGGGATGAGGTATCTAGTACTAGTGGTGGATCTACTACCATGGAGGATACCTATGACATGGCTACAAGAGTAGAATAGGGTGAGACAGTTTCGGTTAGTCATGGGGAGCAACCAGCGTATGTTGAAGCAGTTTTTACACCCTATGCTTTGAGTTTTGAGGCTCTTGTTTTGGATAGTGTTGATTTGGACTTCCCTCAGAATCCCTTGGTCCATTTCATTGTGAGATTCGCACATTCCTTTGTATTCAACCCACTTCCAGATGAGTTGATGCTTCGTGTGACACATAAGAGTGGGGAGAATATGTGGTATGGGTGCTCCCTTCTACAAGGGATGGAGTGATATCTGACAAAACCCCTTTACTGCTTCTCCAAGATGGATGTATTATTGGCACACAAGATTGAGAGGCATGATTTGATTAGATGGGATTCAATGATGGGAGGGATCATCCCTCCATAGTTGTATTGATTAGTGCATCTGGCTTTATGAGTTGGTGTCAAGAGCACTCTTCTTCTAGCCTTGGCAGTTGAAGTATTGTGGGGACACCAACATTTGCAGATGAGTTAGGAGATATTCACCTTTTCTAGCAGTTTTTTGGGTCCATAACCCACAGGCCTAGTGATTAGATGCATCAATGGTGGTAGTTGCAACATAGAGTGATAGGGTCTGTCAAGGATGGAGGATACCATTGTTTCTAGTTAGTGCAGAGAATTGATAGTGCATTCCACCAGAAAATTTGGGATCCTAGCAGCTCGTCAGATTGTGACTTGGTTATGGTCTCTGATGGAGGAAGTAGTATTACTCCATCATGGGGCAGTGATTCAGGTAGATGGAGTTGTAGCCTATTAGGGTTCATTTGGGTCTCCGACATCGATTTGAATGCACTACTCCATCAAGACCACAATGCGTTGCTTCACTTTTTCTGACATGATATTGATTGTATTAGCGTGGGGCAATTAGAGATTTGGTGCAAGTGGCCTATCATGCATCAAAAAGTGATGGAGAGTGGTGTAACTAGTACGCTTGATTACAATTCTTGTATTGATAACCCATTGTTTGAGATGGGTGATGATAGGACTTATGAAAATCCACTTTTTGGGTTGGGCAGTGATTTCCAATTTGATGTTGATGAGACTACACTCACTGGACACTCAGAGACTCCTTGGTGTATGAGTGTTGTTGGACATGGAGGCTACAGGCCACATAGATTTGGGAGTCAGTTGAAATATTATTTTGAGGGGGATACTCCCATTGCCAGGCATGATGCTATTCCTTTGGCAGAGTGTGCAAGGGACTTTGTTGGTCCATCGGCAAGTAGTATTATGCCTTTGGGGGCAACAGGTAGTTGAGTGAGGATCACTTCTCATTGTGATCCGCTATGGATGCATGGTGTTTGCATGGATTCCATGAGGTTGCTTCACAGGTTTTGGTACACAAATGTTACTATCAGAGTGGAGCAGCAATGTGTTTAGTGTTGGCTTGGGGGTTACTTGTGTAACTACGTTTCATGATAGCAGAAGGCTTGGGTGCGATGGTTGTATTTGGGCGAGTATTGTTGTAATACTACGCATCACATGTCGATTGTATGACTCCCTTCCAAGTGTTGTACAGTTATGATACCTTATCTTTTGTGGACTTGGCATGAGGTGATAACAAAGTTATCAGGGAGTATTTGGTACAATGGAAGGACTTGTCGTTGGTGGATGCCACATGGGAAGGAGAGATGATACTTCAACATCCAACTTTGTAGTTGCTTGGGGGAAAGCAATCCCAGGAAGGGAGGACTATAATGTCCCTTCCTTAGGCAGCTCAGACTAACCAAGGTTGGCCTACTATTAGGGTTCTCGTAGGTTAGCAGTATGGTTAGGGGACCCAACCGAGGGATGCAAAGCCTAGTGTTAGTGTCATTTCTGGTTCTCTCATTGTCTAGTTGTGTACCCTTTTTTTTCATGACAAATCTTTAGCTTGGGAATTTTCTATCATTTTGGCACGTGGGGTAAGTGGGCTCCCACAAGGGTTGAGCTCAGCGTGTTTGATTTCACTTCTGGTGGGTGTTTCTCCCTTTGGTTCTGTTGTTTTGTCTTCCTGCTTCTTTCATGGGTTTAAACCCTGGCTGGGGTTTTTGTTTTCTCCATTCAGGTTTGCAGGTTTCTTTTTCCTTTCTAGCCACTTGTTCTTTCTCTTCGGTGACCTTTCCGCCCGGTTCGTTCTTCACTTATGGTTCCCCCGAGCCCCATTTTTCATTCGTTACCGGCCCCTTGTTACCACTTTCACCGGCCCCGCCTTGCCTTCGGTGTGACTTTTGGTCCTCGGGCTAACCTCTCGGTGACCCCGTGTTGTCTCCCTGAGGTCTCTCTTCTGTCGGCCTATGTTGGTTGTGTCGAGGAGATGTCTCCCCGACTCCTTTGTGTCTCACCGAATGACTTTTCCCTTCGGTATGTTGGCGTCCATTCGGGGTGGTGTCTCACCAAGTTCTATATGTCTCCCCGACTTGTGCACATGGAATGGTTCGTCAGCGTGAATCAGATGGTCAGGCTAACATCTTTCAGAATTCAGGTGTCTCAGCGACGGATGCACTTTGGGATCCCATCGGCGTAAGTTATGATTTGCGGCAAGAGGTCTCAACGAGTGACCTTCGGTCTCGCTGATGGAACTAAGAGGGTCTTCGTCGGCCTGAGGTTTTGATTGTCTCAGCAACACACAAGTGAATGAAGACTTTCGGAAAGACATGGTGTGCTCTATAGGAGGTCTTCCCAATATCTTAATGTTATAGCGATGCACAAAAGGAAAGGTTTCAGTCGGTGTGAGACCATTTATGTCTTGGCGATCTATTGTGAACTCGTGAGCTTTCGGTAAGACACAGAATGTTCTATATGATGTATCCCCGAAGGTTGAAGGCTACAGCAACATAGGATGAAAGGATGTCTTTCGGTATAACGAAGCATCATCTACGGGATGTCTCCCCGACCCTTTCGTGTCTCACCGACTGACTTTTCCCTTCGGTATGTTGGCGCTCGTTCGAGGTGATCTCTTGGCGACTTCCTTTTGTCTCCCCGACCCTGGTGTGCTTTCGATGTGACTGTGATCGATGGTTATCAATGGTTATCAATGGTTGAATGTCAAGTTTTCCACAGAGAGGACCACATAGATCAATGACCCACGATGGCCAATGATAGAGATCAAGGGCTCTTGTTTAGCTCACCGATACAAGGTGATCGATCAATATAGTCTTGCGAGGTGAGCGATGAGCTTCTCAACAGTCAGGTGCAGAATTCAAGGATGGTCGTCTGATCTCAGTTGATCAATGGCCAACGTTTAAACTTGTGTGTGACTAGGGGTTTTCAATTATGCATTACGCATGAAGACCAGAAGCCTGGAGTATTCATGGCGACAGTGAGTCGGTCGCTGGCTCCGCCGAGTCAGCATTCATGGTTACAACCCTAGGACAAGGACGACATGGCCCGAGTATGGGCACCCGAATTCAGCGGTGGTTTTGACATTGATTGCCTAGCTTCATTTGTGTGGGAATGTCTTTTCTGCAGCAACCCGACCAGAGGAATTTATGTGACCAGAGAAGTTGTTGAAGGTCACAACGAGAGTTTTGATTGGTCACAATGCAGTTGGGGTCTGACGTGGCATGTTGATGTGGCTCTGGGCTGGATGGCGATCCTGAGATTGTCTAAAAAGAAATTTTGGAATCATTTGTAGGGTCTTCGGCCAGATACTAAAATAAGAACTAAAAGAGCACTAAGTCACAGAGTCAGGTTTTTACCAGATTTTGAGGTCTAGGGTTATAGTCTATAAATTGTAAGGTTCCTAGATGCATACCAAAACCCGAATGTACTCGTTTAGGTCTTTGAGTCTCTCCTTTGGATTGTACATTTGAATTGTTAATGAAACTGATCAAGGATTATTCCATTAGCCTTTGTAATACTTTCTTGCATTGTCTGTTTTGATAATAGCCCATGTTCAAGGAACAGGTTAAATTGCTTTCATCATCTCAGAAATTTATATGTATGATTAAAGGATTTGATAAGTAGTCTTTAAGATCTGATTTGTAGCTGTGAAATTAACAAGGTTAGTTTCACATAGGCTTTATTTGTCCAAGTAATCATTCCTTCTGTTTGCAAATTGTCTTGACTCCTAGCCCAATGGATGTGGCACTGATCTGATATATGCTATTTGTCTTTAGGGTTTCAGTTATCTTGCTTAAGAACATTCATTTTATTTAATCAATCTTGTTTGATGTCTTGCCCTACCTCCTGGTTGCTTCAAGTATTGTGTTACTGAGAATCTAGCCCTATTTGATATTCTCAACACTTGGCATCAAGAGTCATTTGCTATAAAAAGAACTGTCTATTCTTATTTGAGGCATTGTGTGGGTATACCCACCCTGGTTCTGCAGAGCCTAAAGTGCAGAAGATCTTTTGATCTTGTCAGTTGGTCCAGGTCCTCCGAGCTTCCCTTGATTGGAATTGGCTACTCCATAGGTAGAATAGGAGACCAACCTGGTTTACAAGAAAAACAACCAACAAGTTGGCGACTCTGCTGGGGAATTTACTCATAAATCCTATTATAAGTGCCTTATCAAAGAGTCATATCTTTGTATGCCATGTTGGTTATGTTCAAAGTTTGAAGAATCTCAGGCCTGGAGAAAGTTTTGTTGCAGTGAACCTGAAAGCTACAAGATCTATGGTGCTCTGTCGGATGGAACTCAGAGAAAGATTTACATGTAAGTGAGCTTTATACCCTTTGAAGTTCAGTCCTCTGTAAAGAGGTGGCGACTCTGTCAAGGTGAACCTATTGAAGATTTGAAGAAATATTCTAGATTTGAAACATCTCCAGGTATTCTTCATGTTTTTGAACATCTTAGAAAGTAATAATGTGTTTCCCTATTTAGTGATTCAGCACTACCAGAGGGAAAGGTAGTAAATGGTGTTAGCACATTTCCATTTGTTGGATCTGTTGAATGTAGTTGCAGTTCCATTGTAAGATTGTTGTCTAGTGCTCAAAGTCTCAATTTGTGTGGATGATTAGAATGTACTTGTACACCCTGAGGGTGGTCATCCACTAGTACTGTCATATGCTAGTCATTATTGTAATTGTGCATAGTTAGTGAGCCTTGATTTGTAATATATATGGATCATCAAGCCATAAGGACTGTTAAGAGGCTTCCTAAGTCTAATAAAGACTCAAAGACGCACAAGACCAAAATAAGGCCTGAATGGAAGGTTTTATTTGAAAGAGGTCTTAGAAAAATGGATGAGAGACACCTAATTTTTCAATGGCTTAGAGACAGTCAAACTGTATCTACTTGTCAGGGTATCGCACCAGTTGTTAATTCTTTTGATCCATTGTATGCTCAATTAGATTTTTCATGGGTTGATTACAAATTTGATTGTATGTCAGCTCAAGTGTATGAGGAGATGCCTAGATTTGATGGATATAATGTCTGTGGAGGAGGTGCACATGTCGAGATTTTCTCCAGTTTCATGGAGAAACATTCTTTTAAATATCAGGATACATGGATGAGATTTTTTGTCAGATCCCTGGAAGCTAGAGCTCGGGACTGGTATTTGAGTTTCCCTGATATGTCTTTTCCTTGATAGGATGAATTAGTGGCTGCTTATAGAGAACAATTTGCAAGAGATCCTTTAGACCTGGTCAAAAGGTTAAAGCAAATTAAGAAACAAGATGAGGAGTCAAGTGTTGATTTCAGTCATAGATTTGCTACTGCCTTGTCACTAATCCCAGAGAATTTTAGACCTAGCACTCTGTAGTGTATCCACATGTATTTTGAAGCTTATGAAGAAGGATCTAGTGCATTATTGAAAGAATTCAAGATACTGAGCACGCAAATGGCCTACACAGTCCTTGACAGTATGGAGAAGCAGAGAAGTGAATATATACAAAGCCTGTTATCTTCAATGATCAACACACGTGCTAATGAAGACAATAATCATATACAAATGAGTGATCAGTCTTCTTCAGACAGGTGCATAGTTGAGAAGGTTGAAAGTCATGGTGTTGCTTCATCAAATGATGAGAAAGATTGGGATGATGATCACAGTTGGACAACCCATGTGGATGAATCAAAACTCTCTGATCATTCTCACCACCAGCATGATGAAGAACAGGTGCAAGTAAAAAGAGGAAGCATGAGTAGAAGTCAAAGCCATCATTGCACCAATGATGTGCCTCCTCCTCTTGTTGAACATGATGAAATTTGTGTTGACACTGAAAGGATACTTGGTCTATGTGTGGAGCAGCTGAGAAGTGAGAATAGTAGTGAATGTCATGTTGATGAATATGAAGTTGAATACAATTGCTCCCAGTTTGATGCCCCCGATCTTCTGAGCACCAATACACATAGTGGTTTCCCTGCTGTCCCTGTTGATGTTGATTTATTTGAGCCCTCACTTGGGGTGTTTGACTTTGAGTTGAGTGTAGATGTGAAAGATGAATCAGTGCACACCATTGAACTAGAGTGTCAAAATATGTGTATGTGTTGCAGTAACCAGTACACAGATACTCCTGAATATGAGTTTGTTGCCATTGACATGTGCAATGATGATTTACATGTTAATGAAGAGGTTGTTTATCAGAGCTTTCAGTTTGAACTGTAGACTGATTTTGATGACAAATTTTGTGCTATCAAGGATCAAGTGGACTATGAATGTTTTTATTTCCCAGTCCAAGCAAGTGAGCATTAAGTAAAACATAACCATGAATTGTCCAGGGAAATATGCCATGATGATTGTGATCTCAAATCAATGTCTGATTGCATGTTGAAGTTTGAAAATGTTGCTAGTGGCATTGGAAAGCACAATAATTCAATGGGACTCGCTAGTGACCAAGCTAGTTTGTGGACAGTTCATGACAGTGTTATCAAATTTTGCCTATGGATGGCAATAGAGAACCAAGTGTTTGACAGAGGAAAGTTGTGGCTTCACATTTTCATTTGGTGGCCTAGTGTCATCAAATGAAATAAAGAATCAATAATGTGACTCTTGAATTTCCTGTTCATGGACAATTCTTGAAGTGGTGCTTCATCTGAAGCATTTCTTTTTCCATGAACATTAGGTTAGGTTTTTGCTTTTCTGGTCAGTTTTGTTTTGTTGTGTCTGCTAACCTTGTCCAGTTAGCTCCTCACTATTTTGGGTTTCCTTTTGTTTTGGTCTGCTCTCTCAGAGATCTGAATTCTTGCTATGCCCACCAGGGGCATACATCCCCCAACTGGAGCCTATGTTAGTGCCATTTTTGGTTCTCTCATTGTCTAGTTGTGTACCCTTGTTTTTCATGACAAATCTTTAGCTTGGGAATTTTCTATCATTTTGGCACGTGGGGTAAGTGGGCTCCCACAAGGGTTGAGCTCAGCGTGTTTGATTTCACTTCTGGTGGGTGTTTCTCCCTTTGGTTCCATTGTTTTGTCTTCCTGCTTCTTTCATGGGTTTAAACCCTGGCTGGGGTTTTTGTTTTCTCCATTCGGGTCTACAGGTTTCTTTTTCCTTTCTGGCCACTTGTTCTTTCTCTTCGGTGACCTGTCTGCCCAGTTCGTTCTTCACTTATGGTTCCCCCGAGCCCCATTTTTCGTTCATTACCGGCCCCTTGTTACCGCTTCCACCAGCCCCACCTTGCCTTCGGTGTGACTTTTGGTCCTCGGGCTAACCTCTCGACGACCCCGTGTTGTCTCCCCGAGGTCTCTCTTCCATCAGCCTATGTTGGTTGTGTCGGGGAGATGTCTCCCTGACTCCTTTGTGTCTCGCCGACTGACTTTTCCCTTCGGTATGTTGGCGTCCGTTTGGGGTGGTGTCTCACTGAGTTCTATATGTCTCCCTAACTTGTGCACATGGAACGGTTTGTCGGCGTGAATCAGATGGTCAGGCTAACATCTTGCCAAATTCAGGTGTCTCAGCGACGGATGCACTTTGGGATCCCATCAATGTAAGTTATGATCTGCGACAAGAGGTCTCGGCGAGTGACCTTCGGTCTCACTGATGGAACTAAGAGGGTCTTCGTCGGCCTAAGGTTTTGATTGTCTCAGCGACACACAAGTGAATGAAGACTTTTGGAAAGACATGGTGTGCTCTACAAGAGGTCTTCTCGATATCTTAATGTTATAGCAATGCACAAAAGGAAAGGTTTCAGTCGGTGTGAGACCATTTATGTCTTGGCGATCTATTGTGAACTTGTGAGCTTTCGGTAAGACACAGAATGTTCTATATGATGTATCCCCGAAGGTTGAAGGCTACAGCGACATGGGATGAAAGGATGTCTTTCGGTATAATGAAGCATCATCTACGGGATGTCTCCCCGACCCTTTCGCGTCTCACCGACTGACTTTTCCCTTCGGTATGTTGGCGTTCGTTCAGGGTGATCTCTTGGCGACTTCCTTTTGTCTCCCTAACCTTGGTGTGCTTTCGATGTGACTGTTTACCTCACCAAGATGTCTGGCTGACCCGACCATCTCTCTACAACTTCTCTTCCCTCGCCCCTCGAGCAACTTAAAGGCCGCAAATGTGCATGTGCCAAATGTGAACGGTGATGTTTTAATCAGAACGATACGGGTGCTCGATGGTTATCAATGGCTGAATGTCAGTTTTTCCATGTAGAGGACCACATAGATCAATGACCCACGGTGTCCAATGATAGAGATCAAGGGCTCTTGTTCAGCTCGTCGATACAAGGTGATCAATCAATACAGTCTTGCGAGGTGAGCGATGAGCTTCTCAATGGTCGGGTGTAGAATTCAAAGACGGTCGTCCGATCTCAGTTGATCAATGGCCAACATTGAAACTTGTGCGTGACTAGGGGTTTTCAATTTTTCATTGCGCGTGAAGACCAGAAGGCTGGAGCATTCATGGTGACAGTGAATCGGTCGTTGGCTCTGTCGAGTCAACATTCATGGTGACAGCCCTGGGACAAGGACGACATGGCCCGAGTATGGGCGCTTGGATTCAACGGTGGTTTTGACATTGATTGCCTGGCTTCATTCGTGTGGGAATGTCTTTTGTGCAGCAACCCGACTAGAGGCATTTATGTGACTAGAGAAGTTGTTGAAGGTCACAACGAGAGTTTTGATTGGTCACAATGCAGTTGGGATCTGATGTGGCGTGTTGATGTGGCTCTGGGCTGGATGGCGATCCCGAGATTGTCTAAAAAGAAATTTTGGAATCATTTGTAGGGGCTTCGGCCAGATACTGAAATCAGAACTAAAAGAGCACTAAGTCACAGAGTCAGGTTTTTACCAGATTTTGAGGTCTAGGTTTACAGTCTGTAAATTGTAAGGTTCCTGGATGAATACCAAAACCCGAATGTACTCGTTTAGGTCTTTGAGTCTCTCCTTTGGATTGTACATTTGAATTGTTAATGAAACTGATCAAGGATTATTCCATTAGCCTTTGTAATACTTTCTTGCATTGTCTGTTTTGATAATAACCCATGTTCAAGGAACAGGTTAAATTTCTTTCATCATCTCAGAAATTTATATGTATGATTGAAGGATTTGATAAGTAGTCTTTAAGATCTGATCTCTAGCTATGAAATTAACAAGGTTAGTTTCACATAGGCTTTATTTGTCCAAGTAATCATTCCTTCTATTTGCAAATTGTCTTGACTCCTAGCCCTATGGATGTGGCACTGATCTGATATATGCTATTTGTCTTTAGGGTTTTAGTTATCTTGCTTAAGAACATTCATTTTATTTAATCAATCTTGTTTGATGTCTTGCCCTACCTCCTGGTTGCTTCAAGTATTGTGTTACTGAGAATCTAGCCCTATTTGATGTTCTCAACACTTGGCATTAGGAGTCATCTACTATAAAAAGCACTATCTATTCTTATTTGAGGCATTGTGTGGGTATACCCACCCTGGTTTTGCAGAGCCTAAAGTGCAGAAGATCTTTTGATCTTGTCAGTTGGTCCAGGTCCTCCGAGCTACCCTTGATTGGAATTGGCTACTCCATAGGTAGAATAGGAGACCAACCTGGTTTACAAGAAAAACAACCAACACCTAGCAGGGAGCTTGACGAGCCTTTCAATTTGAAGTTTAGTTGTTGAATCCAAGGATAAATTGAAAATATTAAAGTTTCTTTAATGGAATAGTAAAAGTGAATAGTAACAAAGAATTATAAAGTGAATAGTGAAAAGTACCCCCATCATAGTGAAACAAAGTTGTTTTTAAAAAGTGGCCCTTTCTTTTGATGAGGAAAAGACCCTTGAGGAGGAATATTTTATTATATTTTATAAAAAAGCTCATGGGAGGTTATAAAGTGAATTTTGGGCTTCTATTTTGGCATTCATTTGTCATTTTTCATATCAACACGTGCAAGTTTGAGCTATGGAGAAGGGTTTCAACCTAGTTTTAGTCTTCTGGGAACAAAAACTCCCAAGGGATATCATGAATTGGACGAGAACCCAGTTCATCTTTGAGGAGGACCTACCTTGGGTCTTTGTTTGGGCTTCATTGGAGGAGTTTCAGGTGTTTAATTTTTAGGCTTGAGTTTGCAGTAGTATCATATCAACATATTTCTTCAAATCAGATGCAACCATTGATAGATTGAGTCTCAACCAGGCCAATATTATCAAAAGTTTGCATTCTACTTGTTGGTTGTACAATTTTTGGCCAAGTGTACCTAGGGTTTGTGGCACAATCATCATTGCAGATTTATTCTAGCCATTTGACAAGTTTAGATTGAGGATTTGACATCTTCCATTATAGTTGCACCATTTCTAGTTGGTGCACCATCATTTGGAAGGGATTTTGTGGGCATTTGAAGTTGATTTTGGCAACCAATTTCATATCAACACTTCCATAACAACGATCAGACCTGTAGTTGCATATTTCACATTCTATTTCAATCTTCTACCATTTTTATCATGCTCATATCAGCGTTCATACATTGTATTTTCATGCTAGCATAGAATGGGTATGCTATTCACATATTGGGTATTCAAATCTTTCATTTGTATTGGGTTTAATAGAGTTGTTATAGTATGATAATTTTCATATCAGTCATAATTGTCATTTTAATCAGACCTATTTATCTTTAATTTAATGACATAAATGGAAGTGGGTTTATCAATTTATGTTGTGTAATCATTTATATATCAATTCTATGCATTTCCTTTATGTTATTGGCATTGAAAAAACTCAACCAAACATCAAAAGTGGTGTGCCTATAACACACACACCCCATTCGGAACGAGGACCCTCTCTCTCTTCTATTTGTCAGGTCACTTTTATCGCTGCCTCATTTTGCGTTCCCACTTCTTTTTGATTCCTAAGTGGTTGATGAGTCTTAGAAGAATTATCTTGGGTCGACCAAGTTCTCCTACCCTCAAATTTTGAAGGTCTTAAGCCTTTGTGTAATTTCCCTAGTTGTTTGCCTTTAACCTTCAAAGTTGTCATCCTCTAGGCAATGTGAGTCCACCCTCATGGGCCGCCCAATGCGGAATTATGCTATGGCTTCACTGTCCCTGCAGCGGCCAAGTCAGTCTGTTTTCCCACCCCACGGGACCCGCAACCTTCATGGTCGTTCTTCTGCCCGATTTTCAAAATAGCCAAGTCCAGGGAGCCATCTGCTCTACAGACCCCGTTGTTCCCGCTGCCCATTTTGAAGTGTGCACTCACCAACCGTAGTTGCCATCGTACACCCACATTAATGGCCTACAATAAATTCTCAAAAGTTTATAAATAGCCCATTTTGACTTGTCATTTTCACATGCAAACATTCAGAAGACTTTTCAGAGCTTGCCGTCGTCACGCCCGTAGAGTGCCTTCGCTAATTCAAGGTCTTTGTTTGTGGATTCCTCATAATTTTCGTTGCGGTCTTTAGGTTGGTTATCTATCGCCATTTTCTTTTGAGAGTTTTCTTCAATTTGTGCAAATTTTTTTAAAATCTTAAGAAGAAAACTTGAAACTTAGTTAGGGCACCCTGTGTGATCAGAACCCACTTTTCAGGATTTTGAAATCCTTTGAGAATCGCCCACATGACGCCTGTGGAACTTGTCCCTCCCGCAGCCGTTCTTCAACCAGGGTCGTCGCACCCTACGGGCCTGCATGATATTTGTTGCTGTTACTTTTTTCCCCTCAGACCTTTAAATTTTAAAGTCGGTTGATACTCTTCTAGGGTCTGCAAGCATGCAATTTTCTTCAAAAGCTGCACTTTGAGTACCGTCATTTCAAATGGCTAGCTCACTCCGTCTCTCCACTAGGCGGGCTCTGACCCATTGATTTCTCATCAAGCATTCGCACTGAAGTGTTTAAGTTTGGGCTAGTTGCAGGCTCGTCCCTGTAGACTTTTGTCCATGGGATTCCATCCAAGATTCACCATTCCAAACGACTTTCACAAATCACCTTCTCGCCCATCAGGCCCCACGTTTGTAACCGTCATCTGAGCCCTATACTAATGCAATCTCTTTTTGTGGGCTGTCCTTTGTGGGGCGTCGTTCCCCTTTCACCGTCACGCCAATGACTACTCAAAACAGTGAAATGATGATGCCTTTCTAGCGACCGGGTCCCAACCCTGCCTTTGCTATTCGTTCTCCTCCGCGCTTTAAATGATTAAGTGTTCCCCCTTTGCAGACTTCTGTCTGTAGGTTGTTGTGGCATGACCGATGTTCCAGAATAGCCTTGGATGACTATCTCTCTGCTCTATGGAGCTCGAACCTGCCGTGCCCGCCTAAATTCAAAATGCGAAAATGACTAACAATCAAGCCCTAGGTGGACCATCCCTTGCAGGCAGTCGTTTGCGAGATTCCATCTTGCTCTTCTCGTTCCCAAATGGACGTCAATTCCTGTCGGTTTGCTACGCATGACCTAACCTCGTCGTTTCCCTTGGACTATCCGGTGGCAAATAGACGATGCCTAACCTTCCTATGGGCCAGATGGTGCAAGCCGCTCCACACAGACCTTTGTCTCGTCCCTGTGATTCCAAACAGCCGACACCCCGCATCTCCCCGCACCTTTCGACCCAAAAGGGGCTTGAACTTCAAGTAGACCATGGTACCATTCACTGAAGCTGTGGGTCCCGCTTGGTGGAACGCCACTTGCAGGACACCACCTTGCCAGTGTCATTTTCAATGGAAGAGCCTCAAACGGCCAAACCACCTCCTACTTTCGCTTGTCTTGGGCCTGTATGACCAAAAGATAATCTTAATGCCTCCAAAACTTCAAAGTGAACTTGACCCATGTGCCAAAATTGTCTGACCTCCTCAGTAGACCCCAACTAACGATCAAACCTTGATGAGGGTCGAGACATGTGGGCCATCGTGCCCTGATTACCGACTATTCACAACTGGCTCTAGAACAGCTGCCAACCCAGGGAATTCTGCACCCCTGGGCCCACATTGTCATAAATCCCTCCAGTAAAAGGCCAATGCTGATCTGTAAGAAATGTTAGGACCCTTAACTGATAATTTATTTAACCTGACATCATTTTGCAGATTTTTGGCTAACGTTCCTCAAGTTTTTATGCTTGAATGTGTTTGTTGCCCCTTCAATTGCAGGATATATGGAACTAGCTGCAGGACCTTCAGGGGTGGTCATGGAAAAGGAAAAGGGAAAGAAGTCAGCTAAGGTACCTAGGGGAAAAGAAGATAAATACCAAATGAAATACAAGTTCCAAGGGGAACCCCTCAATTCTAGGGTCACCATGGATTGGAAGGAGATCTCAGATACTAATATGGGACATATTGATATTGATGAGTTTAAGCAAAGGGTCTAAGTCAACCCCACAATAGAAAATTCCAAAAGAATCAGAAATATTTTTTTGGCCAAGGCTACCAGATTCCCACCTACTCTCATTGCTCTCAAGCTCGTGATGGCCTACAAAGAGGCATATCAAGAGGATACTAGAAGAATTGTAGATAGGGATGGTAGTGTACTAGCTGATCTGTCTTCCAAATCAATAGGGAAAACCTTTCACATCCCTAACTTCAATGAAATAGAAGAGTCAATGAAGGAATATGCCAAAAACATATGGGACACAAACCCCCTCAAATGCAAAAATCTTATCAATCAATACTGGTTAAAGAACAAGAGGGGCAGTGCAAACAAAGTGCCCCAAGAACTCTTCCAAAGTGACTTCTACGAGGATTACCATGATTTGGCAACCTTATTGAGTAGGTTTATGGGCCTTTCGACTGCAACCTTCTTCCAGGAATGGATGTTGTACCTCGTGGAAGAAATCCTCCGAGGGGAAACCAAATTCTACTAGGAAGGGATGATTAGTAATTGCTTACATGAACAGTTTGTCGCGGTAAAGAGGACTTCGTAGTTCTACATGACATCATACTTAGTCTATCTACTGGATGACCAAATGCAATACAGAGGCCTCTTTGTAGCCCCAAGCTAGACCCCGGGGGGGGAACTAAAGGTATATGATAAGTATCCTCAGCTCCAATACAAAAATTTTAAGGACTACTATCAGGTCAATGACACCTTCATAGGCCATATTATCAAACTGCTTGGAGGTGACTTTGAAAGAAGGGTCTCACATAGTGCTAATTCTTTAATCCACTGGTTCAAATTTATGTTAATACAATTTCCAAAGTTTACCTACATCTGAACTGAGGGCTTCTCAGATAGACCCTATAAATTGCCTCGGTACCCAAATGATTGGATGGTACTGTTGGAGGTATCTAGACAATTACAACGTGCCCATGCACTTTTGGGTGACAAGTATAGGGAGGGGATTCCTTATCCCCTCTCCTTCGACCAAGGAATGTATGCACTCCCCACATTCCAATGTGCGGAGTATTCTAACAAGGAGTTGTGGAATATAACCTGGAGCTCTACACTGTCTGGTCGTGGATGGATCCATATGGAAAGATCAAGAAGATGGCCAGGATTGAATACACCCACGTACATAATGTTGAATACTTTTGGGCCAATTGCAGGGATGACAAAGAAGTGTGAATGAGGCACTACATGTGCATGATGACGTACTTTGTCAAGACAGTCAAGTTATTCCCTGTGCCAGATCAAATAGTGGAGGATGAGAATACAGTAATTGATCCTCGATATGGTGCAGTTGCCAATCTACCACTGCCCCTAATTGATTGGAACGAGGAAGAAGTCAGCGACCTCAATCTTTTGATGAAGCCTTTAGAGGCAAGGACAAGGCAATGAATCGATGGGCAGATTGCCCAATTAAAGCTACAAGGAGCCACTCTGACATATGGTGAGCTTGAAGATGAGACCGAGAGTGGGGATGAAGATGCAACTGCTACCACTACTACTTTTGGAGAAACTTCATCATCCCCTCCAACTACCCGCTCCAGAAAGAGAAAATAGTTGACTAAACGCCACCCTAAAAATAAAGTATATTCAAGAAAAGCGTCGAAAGGCGAGCCTTCCAAGAAGCAAAAGGAGGGTGGATTCATAGAAATGCTCATCATTGAAGAAGACCCGATTCACGAGGGAGAGGAAGAAGAAACTAAGTAGCCAAAGTCACCACCTTCCACCTCTACCCTTGCTACCACTACATTCACTCCCCCACTGATCTCCCAAGCGATGGTCGCTTCTTCTCCGCTTGCGGTGGATATATCAGTCCACCTTGGTTCTACCCCACCTACTACATAGGTAATGGTGATTGATTCTTCTTCTACTACTACCTTTCCACCTTCTTCCTCCTCCATGTCTCCATCCACAACTCTTCCACTAGCTACCATGACGACAATAACGCCCACTATCTTGCTCCCAGAGGCTCTTGCTTGACATATTTGAATTATCCCAATAGAGCTTTTTGGGGTTCTAATGAATCCAATTGTGCAAGTTGCCTTGGCACAAGCTATTGTTGACCTCCCGATGCTTCCTCTTCCCGAGCCACCAAAAATGCAGGCAATTATGCAAATCTTCAAGGAATTGGAGATACAAACATGGGAAGCAACCAAAGAATTAGAAGAAGAAGCTGATGAATATAATGAACACCCAAAGCATCAACACTTAACAATTGATGAAGTGGTGCACGAAGAAGAAGAAACAAGATCCTCTGGGGATGATGAATAAGATGTCAACACCAAGTATATCATGGAGACCTCTGACCAAGAGCTAGAAGAAGAGTTTTCCAAATAGCTCGAAGATGTCGAAGAAGAAGAGGCGAAGTAGCATCTTGAGGAAGAAAAGGAATCAAATGATGAAATGGAGATAAACATTGAACCTCCAACTGGGGAGCAAGAAGAGAGCCCCAAGCATGATGAATAAATGCCTCCTCAACAAGAAGAGGAAGAGAAGGAAGAGGATAACCCTAAGGAAGAGGCTGAACCTAGAAAGATCCTAGAAGCAAAGCGTCATGAAGAGCATGGGAAAAAAGAAGAAGGAAAGGAGAAGACCTTTGAAGGGGAAGAAAACCCCACATAACACATAGCCATCAAATCCCCGGGAAAAGAAATAGTGTTCATCTGGGATACTAATGAAGAAAAGGAAGAAAAGATAGAGCAACAGGCTTTGGGAAACAAAGAAATTGAAATCTGACACACCCAAGAAGAAGAAGGTAATCATGAATTACCGAAAAGGGAATCTCAAATCTCGACCCCAATGGAGCCAAAAGCAAGACTCGAAGTCATCCTAGCTCGAGCACAGATAAGCACCAAGAAGGAGAAGAAACTAAAGGTCAGATCTCATTTGACGATGGATGCATCCAGATCCAGAACTATGCAGATAGCCACCCCGGTGATGGGAGAGGAAGGAATCAAATACTACATCTCTACCATCAATCTAGGGACAACCACAAGAAAGCAGAAGATTGACCATCTTCAGGGGTCTGTCACCACTATTGTGCACCAAATGCATAAGGAAAAAACCTCTAAGGAGGAATTAAAAGCACAGGTGACATAATTGACAACCTACATTCAACAATGGTCATCAACCGAAGAGCTACCCACAACATCATCAACACCACCACAACTGTTGTCCAAGGACCACATTGATAAATTAGAGAAAAGAAGAATTGGACAAAGGCCACAGAGGATTGGTTCTAGCAAGTCCTCTACAATGGAAACATGGGCATTGGTTGTGCTATCAGGATAGCAAACAAATTCTTGGAGGTGCAAAAATATCTTGAGGGCATGAAGAAGTTATGCACTAAATTCCCCGAGCTAAATAGGATTACATATCCTAAAATTGAGGCAATCCTCAGGATGCCTGAAAGAACATGGGAAAAGGAGCTTGCTCTGGCAAATGATGATCATTGGATCGTAGAAATCTAGAAGTGGGGCCTTGATCAAAAAAGGGAAATCTTAGAATGGGTGCTCCATAAAGTGGAGCAAGATATTGATTGGGCCAAAGAAATCAAGGCGGCATGTGGGGAGTATTTGAAATTAATGACAGATTTCGACATGCCTGCCATTGAGCTCGATCTAGAGAAGATAAAATCATACTTCCATAAGCAGATGGAAGATGGAACCATAGATGCTCTCACAATAGACTTTATGGGTTTTGCTGCTCAGGCCTTCCCCCAATCTGAGTAGGTAAAGGAAAATACACCCAAGTGTGACAGAGATTGGGATACGCTCACTAGCCGATCTAGAAAATTGAACTTTCAAGTACTTCAATCTGACATTATGAGTGAAGCAAGCTTCATGCACTGATGGGAAAGTTTTTGGAGTATGCTACTATGAAGAAACAAGAGGGAAATTCAGTTATTGATGATGAATTCCTCACAAATTAGCTGCAACAAAGCAATCAACTAGAAGACAAAAGAGCTACAGTGCTGCCCACAAAAGGACGAAATAGGCTAAAAGACAAAGATGTAATTTTATATTGTAAAATATTTGGGGGTAGGTGAAACCCTAATTTGTAGTGAATATTGGCCACACAATGAGATTGAATCTTGTCCATTCATTTTTCTTTTTGGACACTATAAATAGGGGGTCTCCTCTCATTTTCAAGAGAGTGTTGAGTTGTTGTAAAGACATGCTGCTACAATTTTAATAGAAATTTGTTGATTTGGTGGATTCTTGAGTTCCTTTGCATGTTTCATGATTCTTCTTCTCATAGTTGGTGAATTTGAATAAATTTACTTTACTGTTTATGAGTTTTGCAAGTTATTAGTAAGTTAGTTAATGTTGTGCATTGATATTGAAGAATTTTGTTGTGTGTTGGCAACCTTCCTTGTCCATACTTTTTCATGTTTATTGACGATAAATATTTTTGTAAAGTTAGTTTGGCAATAAATTGAAAGTTGCACTAAATTTCTATCTTGTATTCATGCTTATGGTGAATGAATGGTTGAAAATCTACAGTCCTTAGAAGATTGCACTAGTTTCATGAGACTGTGAAGCAATTTGGTTAAGTGGAACTTAGTTTGAGGAAGGTTGTCTGCAATATGGTCCTCCATTATCATTGTTCATTGCTAGTTTCAAATCTAGGAATTTCCTCTCTTCCCTACCCTTTTTCCTTTTTTTTTAGTAGTGACTTTGAATAAGGTTCATTGCACATTGTAAAGCCAAATATGAAGTTGAAATAGGAGTTCTAGACTGATGTTTGAGCCTAGAACAATCGTGCAATAACTTTCCCATCTTAAGAACTCCATTGGAAGATCCAATTCTCCTCCAACTTAACTTACGTAATTCTACCATGTGATTACCAATAAGATCACATCAAAGCAACTGAGACATTCCAAGCAAGTCATGACTTGACACCCAAGAGACCTTGGGGTGATTTTCAACAACTTGTTGTTGTTTCCTTTCAAGAGAGGTGATGCACCTATGCATTACCTATGTTGAGAAGTGCAAAAAAACCCATCAACAAAAATCAATCAAACAAAACTCAAAAAATTAGAACAACGGCCAGAAAATCAAAATTCACAAGTTTGCACAACAACTATTTGAAGAAATGTCAACACTCTGAAAAAATGAGTTTTTCGGGTTAGATTTAGTAGGGATATCTCACAAGGTATACCACCTAACCAAATATAAAGAATGGAAAGGTTGGGGAAGCAGGAGTTGGGTCACAGAAGGAACATAGAACATGAAATGCAGGTTCCAAGTTCCAAGTAGGGTTCACAGCTTGATAGGAACCAAAAGAGGTTACAAGGATTGTGAATCCCATAAGTAAAAAAAATGAGATAAAACTCAAAGAGAAGGACCCAAAATGACCCACAATCCAACCAAAACAAATCAAAAGAAAGATGCACAATAAGAACATAATCAATGGAAGGAGGTCCAAGTAACGTTTGTAAACCAAAATGGTGGGGTGTGTATGCAAGGAATAATAGGTCAGACCTACATTGTCGAGATATATTAATTGGAAAGGTGAGTGCATAGTTATCTGATGATAATTCAACCTCAAGCTCGGGTATACTAAAGAGGGAATGTCAATCAAGTATAAGAACAACTATGAACCTTAGATTTATTCCCTTAACCCCTCCCTTATGGACTTGGATCACAAGGGCATCCTTCACACAAGGACTACCTACATACTCACTTCCAAACAAGATCAAAGTTCTATGTAGCTCTCCTAGGATTTCAACTACTAGGATGAGAAATTGCACTCTCTAGGTTAAGATAACCAATAATAATACTAGAAACCACCATTTTGTCACATACCTCAACAAGGTATAGTCCTCAAGGATTCCCAACCTTGATAGATAGTTTCCCTAAAGAATTTAACCATATCTCAACCTAGGTAGATCGAAACACAAAAATGTAATTTTAATCAATGGATTAGTTCAATATGCTAATATGGCACATTAATAAGAACATGGTTCCTAAACTACCTCTACATATAATGGTCCCAATTGTTATCCATCTTTATACTTAGCTAAGAATTAAAATATCATCCATCTAAAATGGAATACACTAGAACATGGTGTCTTATAAGTCTAATTGTTTGAATAAACTCTATACACAAACATTATGCACAATAAATCTAGTCACATCCTGGCACAATGTAGAAGCAATCAATGTCATCATCAAGCAATAATTATGTAAAAGTCATGATATGACTCCACATGATGTCCTACTATAATATGATTTAATGATATTGAGTATCATTGTTGGCCTCCTACAATGATTTAACAACTAAGCCCATAAAGTTGTGATTCAAAGATTGGACATCTAATCTAAATGGTAGTCTTAATCACCATGAAGGTGCATTTAAGTTGTCAATCCAGGGACATAGACTTGAAATATGTTAGCACAGTATGTGCATTAGGGATCCATAGTAGCCATATTCATCCTACAGCTAAGGAAGACATAATGCTTAAAGTAAATTGCTTGGAAAGAAGTAATATAAATGCTAAACATCAACCAACAACTATACTAAGCTGAAGTGCATGACATAAATGAAAATTTGAGCAAAAAAATAGGAAACCACTCTATCTGCTTTGGCTACAGGAATAGTCACATAATGGAATTCTAGTGGCTGCAGGAACATATAGTGCCAAATTATTAACTAATTGTTGAACAAAAAGTATTAACTAAACTAAAGGAAGGAATGCTCACCAAGTGGTCCCCCTTGGATGAGTATTTATTTAAACAAATGTAAACTCAGATGCACAAACTTATAACTTCATTTTATTCATTGGAAAACATGAATACAATAGTGCAGCATAATTGTATTACTGAAAAACCAGGGATGCAAATACAACATCAAATCAATCAACCTTCTGAAAAGGAGCATCTGAGTCTTATTTATATGAAGAAGAGCAACTAACTAACTACCTAGCAAGCAGTCAACTCCAACAGATTAGGAGGAGGCCACTTTAGGGAAAGCATAAAAAGTGGAGAGGAGGTTATGCATGTGTAGAGGAGGTTATGCATGTTTTCCTTAACGCAGATCTAGCACAACAATAAATCCTCTATTTTCTCAACAAACAATTAAGACCATGTACAAGGCAGTTACAATCCTTCGATTTGAACTAGGAATTTCCCTCTTGTTGAGAGTCTTCCCTCCATTGACTTTTGAACAATCACCTTATTGACCTTTATGGCGAATGACCAGCTGGTAGAATCTTCCTCAATTTTATAGGCTTCTAATTATATCTGCATAACAATATTAGTACGCACAACAATTGCATATATGTAACTATCTTCAAGTAACATTCATTAATCCACATGTAAAATTAACATAGATAGTTCATATAGCATGTCAATGTCATTTAAAGGTTACAAAAATAAGCTTATGCCCAATGTTTATGGTTTTGAGGAAATATCATAAAAAGGTCAATATCCAAGTATCAAAGTCTATGACAACTACAACAAATGGATAATAAACTCTATCAAAATTGAGCCATAAACTAGACTCATCACTCCCCCCAATCTAAGGTTTTGTTGGTCCTCCAGTAGAGGAAGAGTTGTTCTTTTGCTTGTTCAATGCCCTAAAATTTGCAACTGTTAGGTTTCCTACATTAGTTCTTGTAGTGCGTGAATTAGGGTCCCAATAGAACCCTTGTTGTCTGTCCAACCTGCTCCATCTCTGTCTCTCTACAGCTATATCATACTGATAATACCTAAAATTTGGAATAGGCCATAACATGATAGGTGGTTGAAAAGTTAGTGGAATCCAAAATTGTCCCTTTGTCCTTCCAATCTGTATATATCTATCAACTCTTTTAAGTGTTGCAACATAGTTCTGCAAATTGTGAGGCTCAGCTTGTTTTAATTCATCAATCAGACTATTCCACCTCTATGCTAGATATCTCGTTACAGATTCCCCTATGGTTTTTGCTACCTTCTCATATCCTTGGTAAACCGCTTCTCTCTCAAGTAGGATCCTACTGCCATAGCTTGGTCGATAAATAATTTTGTGCCAATCCCTAAAAATGTCTCCTGGATTTCTAGATTCAACCCTGATGGGCAGGGGAGTGTTGGATTCTATTTGCCTATAAGTCCTGAACTGTTGTCCCCAACTAATTTCATTTTGTATCCAGGACATGAATGCCCTTAATTGGAGATCCCCAACATACAACAATGGATTCCAATCATGATCTTGAGACAACATAATTATGCAAATAGAATTCACACAACAAATTTTTCATTTTAGGAAGAGCAATCTGATAAGCCTAGAAAAATTCAAGAGTCGTCTCAATGGAAGAATTCAAACAATCCTTGCTAGTTTAAAATAAATATTTTTCTCCTTCAAATACATTGCATAGACCCTTGGAGGAGTCTTGCACTCTAATATCTGAGGTACTAAGGCTGCTATATTGTCCACCTTTTCCTTTAAAGCAACAATTTCTACATTCTTATCTTCAATCTCTTCATCTCTCTTTTGAATTTCCATTTTTAGCTTGTGTTTCTCCTCTTTCCATTCCTCTTCCCTCCTTTGCATCTCTCTCCATAAATTCATGGCTACCGTGTGCATTGAAAAATCAAAGGGCTTATGTATTCCTACCAAAAAAATTCCTAGCACTGATGCTTACTCTTCATATGGCTCTAGTTGTAGGGATTTTGTTTGTTCAAACAATTCTGACTACAGGGGTATTGATTGTTCTTGCTACAGGAACTCTTGCTCTTGATTTTGCTATAGGAGCTCCTGATTTTCCTCATACTCTTGAATTTCAACTTGTTCTACGATGACAACAAGATCTACCAACGTTACATTTTTCGCTTCCTCAAATATGTCCTTTTCTTCAACATTCACCTGCCCCATTGGAGCTTTTGTGTCCTCCCGTGATGTTTCTCTAGGCTTAGGGATTTCCTGTGAAGATACACCAAAGGCTGGCCTAGTTGGTCTAGTTTTTCTAGGAGGACTCTCATGTTTTTCTTCGGTTGCAGGAAGAATAGTGTCAGCCTTTTGTTTCTTAGAGCTTGGCACTTCTTTTTTTGTCGTTTGCTTTTTAGCTTTTCCTTTCCTTATTTCTGCCTCTTTCTTCTGTGCCCTAGTTCTCATTAGGGTTCCCAAAGGGACATCATCATCATAATCTGAAGAGGAATTTTCTTTGTTTGATTGTTTTGTCTTAGAAGAACTAATCTCTATAGTTTGCTTGGCTATAGGAGGGTTTACACTAGGGCTTGCGCCAGAAGTTGAGACTCCAGGAGTGGCTTCAACATTGCTCACTCTCCTACTAACCCTACGAGGTTGAGGGAAAACCCTAGGTTGCAAATGCTCTAGTCTAAATATTTAAGAATTCCTCCCAAGTCATATCAGACACATCCTACAGAGACTTCTCAACTAATAATTTGATCAGTCAATGGTGGGAAACGGAATTATCCCTACCTTTTTGGGTCTTGGCTACCATGATTGAAAGAAGGTGGTATAGTACATTTGGCACATTCATTCTTCTCCCATGCCTCATATGGTTAAAGAGTTTGAAGTGCATAAAGTGTAGGTTCAACAAGCGGCCTTCACAAGTGATGTACTTTATAATGTAGACAACTATTTGCTTCCATGGCTCAGGCAGAGAGGTTCTCTTCACACCTTGCTTATCCACACTCAATGGAGGGTCACCAGGTTCTGTAAATTCAGCCCTAGCTCACCTGGCATCTCTAGTAGTAGGGTAATGTTCACCATTGGAAGGAAACCCTGTAACTTATGCAATCCTTTCTTCAGTAGCCATTACCTCCAACTCTTTTACTATGGTCTTTCCTTCAGACAATGTCTGCACAAATTCCAATGCAACATCTTCATTATAACCATTCAGCTCCAAGAAATAATCTAACCACCTAAAATTTATGAACTCAGCCTGGCAAGGTGCATCCTACAATAATACATCATGAACTGTGGGTTCATTTCAAATTAACCCACCTCCCATTGTTCAATTGTCTGCAATTAAACAAGCACTCTGCAAAGTTTCCCTTCCTACAATCTTCGTCTAGAAGCCCAAATTTCACCTTCCTGCAACACTGTTGAATTCTCAATGCTAGTGTTGTATGAATTTTACCTTTTTGGTGACTTAGGATTATGAAAGAAGCAATAAAGATAGTAAAGGGTAATAAATGTAGGATACAATCAAGAAAAATGGTGGTAGTTGATGTCAGCTCACACATGCGAGCGTTCACCTCACTCAAAATTCAAATTGGATCAATTTAAACTTTGCTGACATGGACTGACATGTGATCATGGTATTCAAACTTCCACCCCAACCTAAGTTTTAGCATGTGTCCTCACATGTGAGGTAGTAATGACAATTTGACAGGGGCAGGGAATAATTACATGCTATGGAGAACATCTACATTAATGTACAATAATTAATTAAATGTATGAAAAGATAATTAAGATGTAACAAATTGATGCACACGTATTTGAATTTTTGGAATATTTGTTGCAAAGAATATGGAGGAAGTACCGATCACCTTTTAAAAAGTTAGTTGAGCAATTAATGAAAGTGGAGATGGGCTGAAGTGAAGTGATGGTGGAGTGATGGAAGAGAGAAAAAGGTGGAGATGGATGGGTGGATGGTTGAATGAATGAAGAAGTGGACTCCCACAAGAGTGGAATTCTTTATTATGACAAGTTACGTACCTTAGTTAGCCAGAAGGGGCGACACTAGGTCCGCTTCCTTCGGCTGCAGGAATTTCGGGTGTTGCATGCTGAGTGAATTGCTGCAGGAATTCCTCCTTGGAAGTTGGCTTGTGATACAACTTGAGGCAATGACCATTGACAAGTAGCTTAAATCTGATAGGGTCAATGGTGGTGAACTGAACAACACCATTGGGGAAAAATTTAGCAACCCCATATGGTCCTAGCCACCTTTTCTACAATTTTCCTACATTATCCTGATACCTTGAGTCGTAGAGCAGTGCCTGGTCCCCTGGCTAGAATTTCTTGTCCTTGATGAATTTGTCATGCCACTTTATTCTTTGATTCTGCACTACCTCTATATGATGCAAGGTTGCCTTCCTTATCTCATCCAAAGCATTCAGCTGCATGATTTTGTCCCTTTGTGCTAGATATCCATCCCAAATCTATTGCAATCCTAAGAGTCTTATGCTCAAATTCAATGGGCATCATAGCTGTCTTTCCATACAAAAAATCAAATGGGGTGAAGCCTGTGGCTATTTTCCAGGTGGTCTGATAGGCCCAAACAACTTCTGGAAACCTATTTTCCCAATCCTTCCTATGTATAGCCACTGTTTTGGTTAGAATGGCTTCAATTTCTCTATTGGTCACCTCAACTTGGCCATTTGCCTGAGGGTGATAAGGAGTAGACTTCATGTGCCTTATGTTGTACTCATTGACCAGTGTTGTAACAAGGGTTGAAGTGAATTGAGCCCCTTGATCAATCACTATCTCTCTTGGAACCCTATACCGTGTGAAAATTTCCTCATAAAGAAGTTTTGCAACCTTATTATCTCTTGCATGCTTCATGGATTTAACTTCTACCCACTTGGTTACATAATCAGTGTATACCAAGATATAGGATTTACCATTTGATGGAGGATCAATGGGTCCTAGAAAATCCAATCCCCACTTGTCAAATAGAGTGATGACTACTTGGGGATAAAGAGGAATCTCATCAGATGTGGTTGGTCGGCCCATCCTCTGGCATCTATCACACTTCCTTGTATATTTCCCTGCATCCCTGTGGAGTGTGGGCTAGTAATATTCTATGTTCAAAATTTCCATTGTTGTCCTCTTGGCTGCAAAATTCCCTTCACAGGGTTCATTGTGCAATGCATGCAATTTATCATATGTCTCATCTTCCCTCACATATTTCCTCATGACATAGTCTAGTCCAATGCAGAACAAACATCCTGCAATCCATGAGAAAGGAAAGGTTTTCTCAATGAGCACCCTTCTCTCTTTTGGAGAGAAGTGAGGAGGAACTCTCCCTGTGACAAGATAATTAGCTATGTCAGCATACCGGGGTGTATGCACACTGATAGAAAATAAATGTTCATCAGGGAAAGAGTCATCAATGACTTGATTTTCCTCTGATGTAGTCAGCCTTGAAAGAAATTCTGCAACAACATTGGCCTTCCTTGGTTTATCCACAATGGTTATATCAAACTCCTGCATCAACAACAACCATCTTGCTAGCCTACCTGAGATCAAGGGTTTATTCATGAGGTATCTAATGGTTGCATGATCAGTTTTCATAAAGATCTGATAGCCGGTTATGTAGTGCCTGAATTTGTTTAGGGCATAGATCACTGCCAACATTCCTTTTTCTATCACTGTATAGTTGAATTCAGCTCCCTGCAAATTTTTGCTGACAAAATAAATAGCATTTTCAATTGCTCCTTTCTATCCCAGGACTGCTCCTATAGCATAGTCTAATGCATCTATATGAATGTGAAAAGGAATCTCCCAATTAGGACTTTTGAGTACAAGAGCATGAGTTAAAGTTGCTTTCAAGTCATAGAATGTCTTGTCACAGTCTTCTGTCTAATGAAATTCAACATATTTGGTTAGGAGATTGTATAATGGTGTTACCATTTTGCTGACGTCTTTGATGAAATGCCTATAATAACCTGCATGTCCCAAGAAACTACTAACATCTTTTTGTTTTGCAGGTATGGGCAGATTTGTGATCACCTCAATCTTGGTAGGATCTACTTGAATTCCTTTGGAAGAGATGTAGTGGCCAAGGACTACACCTTCTTGCATCATCATGAAGCACTTTTCACTGTTTAAAGATAGATTATGTTCATTTCTCTAAGACTCTCCTAAGATTTTCCAATGCTTCATTAAAATCAACACCATAGGTGGTAAAATCATCCATATAAATCTCCATGCAATCATGTGAGATATCTGAAAATATGCTAATAACTGCCATTTGAAAAGTTGCAGGTGCATTGCATAAGCCAAATGGAAGTACTGAGTAGGCATAAGTCCCACATGGATAGGTAAAGGTGGTCTTCTCCTGGTCTTCAGGTGCAATTTGGATATGGTTATACCCACTGAATCCATCTAGAAAAGAAAAGTATTGTTTTCCTGCAAGTTGTTGGGTGAAAATTACGTAATCAACTTTCGACAGATTACACAACTTGGACTTCAACCACAGCTATGTGAGATGTGAATCTCTCCTCTCGGAAAGGGGAGGCGCCCTTCTTACTGCTAAGAGAAACAATAGTAAATCACACAAGTAATTACAAAATGTACACGTAATTCACGGAGTGGGGGGGTGTGTTACATTCATCCTTCTCTCTTTTTTCAGAGAAGATGTTTACAATGCTTCACGTGTTGGAAGTTCGAATTCTTGATAACCTGAAACGAACAACTAGCAGTAATGCCAATATCTCTATCTCGTCAAAGCGAAGCGTAGAGATACCAGAAGTAATTAATAACAAACAAATAAATTAAAAAGGGAAAGCTCACGAAGGCACAAAGTCGTTCCGTAGCTTTATCAATGTTGGATCTGCATAAACGTACCGTTTGCTACGTTAGAAGCACAAAGTCTTCTTAGACGCAACAATTCTTCAAACAGCATGAACGATTACAAGCACAAAGTCTTGTAGATCATCCAACAAAAGTATCAATGAGCACGAACGATTACAAGCACAAAGTCTTGTAGATCCTTCGACAAAGTATCCAAGAGAATGAATAATTATAAGCGCAAAGTCTTATAGATTATCCAACAAGAACATGCAAAAGTATAAATGATTATAAGCGCAAAGTCTTATAGATCACTCAACCAATGATAAACAAAATAACAATGCAATCTAAATAATAGATGTAACGCAAAGTTTACATCAACCACTTAGAGTCTTTCAGATTCCTCGAACTAATCACTACCAAATCAAATCAACTTACAAAAGTATTGAATCCAACGCAAAGTCTGGCTAGCAATCCTTTTCTTTATTGATTGAATCTCATTCACAAAGTATGAACGCAAAGTTTCACAAGTTTGCTTACAAAAGGGCAGCACTTCGTTGCAAAAGGCTAAAAGATCCTTTACAATGAAAATCCCTCACATTATATAGAAAGAGGGATGAGCAAAAGAAGGAAAGAGATTGAGAAAATCAGGGAGAGTTAGGTGAGCGATTTTAGGAGATCTCACCTAACTTTGACCAAAGTCAAAGTGTAATTTGTTTTCAAAATATTACATCTTTGGACTTGGTGTAATTACAATTTACAATAAGACATTCGAAAATGTCAAGAAATATTTACAAGATGCATAATGGGATGCACCGGAAATGTCTAACACTGGAGAACAGGAAGCTTCTTCATGTTTCTTTGCTTGGGCGCGGAGTCTTCATACTTCTTCCTGGTCTCCTGCATGAACTTTTTATTTGGATGAACCAAGATCAAAGGACATCACCTTCGGGATCACTTGACGAGATCTGGAGAGAAACTGCAAGGATGGTGAATCAACAGGCATTAGCAGAAAAAGTAGCATTGGGAAGCGTGGAGCGGATGACAAGGCACGCAAAACGATGCGGGAGCGAAGAAATGGGGTTCGGAATGGAAACAGAGCAATTTTGAAGAAACTAGGTTAAAAACTGCCAAAAATGTAAAGGTGCTAAAATTTAGCTCCATTGCACAAAAAATGACTAAGTCAGGAAAAAGATTGTGAAAAGTGTAAGGGCGCTAAAATTCAGCGCCCTTACATTTTTGGAGATTTCAGTCTTTGATGCAGGGGCGCTAAATTTTAGCGCCCTTGCACTTTTCAAAGTTAGAATTTATTTCAACATGTCAGGGCGCTAAATTTTAGCGCTTCTGCATCTGAGACATGATTTTGGAAAACGGATGTAATGGTGAATGAAAACGGCGCTCGGGGTTTGCAAAGTGTTTGTCTGCATAGAGTTGCAATCGAAATTGGAGAATAAAGAGAAAGCAAGGGTAACAACTTACAAAGATGAAACACGAAAAACGCTGGAGAGGGATGTCGAAAAACTCAAAAAACGTATTTGCAGTTTGAAGAAAACTCGCCTAGCATGAAGAGAGGAAGAACTAAAATCATAAACAATGAAAATGGCGAACTAAAACACTTTTAAGTGAAAGAGAAAATCAAAAACCTAACTCAAGTCGAGCAATAAATTTAGGCACGAAAAGTGGCACGATTGACGAAAGACGCGAAAATCATGAAGAAACGTGTCAGGGCCAAAAAAGTTTAAGTTTCAGGAAAAAGTGTAATGGCGCTAAAATTTAGAGCTATTACATTTTGGAAAAAATTCACTTTCATGCAGGGGCGCTAAATTTTAGCGCCCTTGCACTTTTCAGACTTAGCCAAATTTTGGCTTTCAGAGCAGGAGCGCACTTTTTCAGTGCCACTGCATTTTTCGCAATTCGCTAAGTACGAACAGTGAAACTTCACGAAAGATCTCGTTTCGAAGGTCTTCGCGAGGCGAACATGGGGGAATGCTCAAATTGACTATTCGAGACTTAGGAACACATTTCGAGGTGGCTTGAAAATCACTTCGTTATGCGTGTTTGAACTTCACGAATCCTAGGAAACAGACAAGTTTCGTAGGGGGGTTATCCGTGGAACGAGCGCTGCTAGATTCCGTGATAACACAAGTGAATCTAGAACTTGGTCTATGAAAGGAAGGGGAAAGTGGTCTTTTTTGGTGGCAGCATTGAGTTCCCTGTAATCAACACAAACTCACCACTTCCCTCCATTTTTGGGCACAATCACCAATGGAAACACCCACTGGCTATCTGAAATGGGGTAGATAAATCCTACATCTAGCAATTTCTGCAATTCCCCTTTTACAATTTCTCTTAATGCAGGGTTAATTCTTCTTTGTGGTTGCCTCATTGGTGTACAATCATCTCTAATGTATATCCGATGAGTGCAGAGCTTGGGGTCCAACCCCTTCATATCATGGTAGTCCCATGCAAATGCATGCTGGTGTGTCAATAAAGTTTTCAAATCCAGCTATTGTTCTTCACTCAACTTGCTATTAATATTTAAATATTTTCCTTCTAACACTTGCACTTGTGTGGTTAGCTCTATCATAGTTGTTTCACTAATACGTGGTACCTTGAGTTCATGTGGAAATAATGTATTAGACATACATGTTGTAGGAAGAGTGGGCAGAAGGGCTTTCACTGGACTAGCAAAACTAGTGCATGAGAGGATGACGCTTCCTTTACTTCACAATGGTTCTGAATTATGTTAGACAGTACTTCATCTTCTTCTTGAAGTTGCATGAAAGAACTTTTGCCTAACATCATAAGTTGTGCCAACGAATTAACTCCTTCGGCCTCTTCACCAACATGTGGCCATATAGGATTTTCCATGTCATGGGATGGCTAAGTAGGATGGTAAAGAACAATCTTTTTGGTGTTCTTCCCATCAGAAATGGTCATGTATCATGTCTGGCATACAATATAGGAATCTATTGTTGCTAACCATGGCCTTCCAAGAATAATGGGATACCCGCCTAGTGTAGCTTTAGGAGAAAGAATCATGAAATCTGTTGGGTACTCACAGGAGTCTTGTGTTACCACAAGATCCTCTACTATACCATCAGGCTTAACAATAGAACTATCAGCAAGTTGCAGGACAGTAGGAGTAGATCTCATGCTTGCAACATTTAGTTGCTGCAAGATGTCCTTAGTCATTATATTTATTGTTTCTCCCAAATCAATTAGATCATTCTTTATTTGGATCACATTTATAGAAACTTCTACCACATGACTACCTGGTTCATTGAACTTGGGGATAGTCACTTTCCCAAGCATGATATCAGCCAGTTGTCTCAACACATGAACCGTAGTGGGGTATTTCTTTTTCTTGCCCGACTTCTTGAGGCATGCTTCCTTAATTTCTTTGTCATATATAGGAACATATTTGATGACCTAAAATAGAGGTATCTTGACACATATATGCTTCAACTGATTTAAAATTTCAAAGCTTGTTTCCTCCTTCTCTTCCTTTTGCTTAGCAATTTCCAATCTCTGAGGAAATGTTGGTTCTTGTCCAATCTGTTGGACTGGGACTAGTTCAGGATTTTTAGGTGCACTTGGCTAAATGGGTTCATTCAGATGCTCCTCTTCTTCCATAGGAAGCTCAATGATAATGGGTGTGGAAGGAGCTGGCAAAGTAGTTCTTGAATGCAAGTGGATGTCACTTACA
This sequence comes from Sequoia sempervirens, assembly GCA_007258455.2. Lineage (NCBI taxonomy): Eukaryota > Viridiplantae > Streptophyta > Pinopsida > Cupressales > Cupressaceae > Sequoia > Sequoia sempervirens. The sequence continues at coordinate 735,572,563 of VDFB02000003.1, read as the reverse complement.
CTCACAACATATGCAGGAAATTAGTTTGGATCGGTAGAGTATACTGGCTATTGTTGTGGTTTGTTATTTGGGTTAGGTGTGGGCTAAGCTGGTAGCTGAGTAGGTTTAGGTGTATTTGAACTTGAACTAGCAGGAGGAGACATTATAGCAGGTTTTTGGGGCTGAGAAGGTGGCTACATGTAATTAGTGGTCTGGTTTGGCCATTGTTTTCCTCCCCTCCATTGAGATGTTTGTTGCCAGTTTCCTGGAGGTGGCTGCTAATTCCCATGAGGTTGCTACCTTTGGGGTGGAGAGTTTTGTGATTTGGCTAGGTATTTGGAGGGTTACTCCAAGGCTATGGTGGATTTCCTCCATAATTGGATGGATATAGGGGTTTCCATTGGTTACCATATGAATAATAATTGAAATATTTCCCAACAAAAGATAGTGGATCTAGTGGCATACCTTGTCTTGGAGCCCATGGCCTCCTTTGTGAAACGTAGTAGAATTGATCCTCTTCAACCTAGATTGGATTGAACTCAGGTGGGATCTGCTGACTGTCAATATTAGCTACCATCTTGCATTTACAGTCCTTCTTTTGTCTACAATGAGGGAAATATTCTGCCAACATTGCCTTTGTCTCCTCTCGTTTCTTCTTAGCTTGAAGTGTATCTAGTTGGGTAGCCAGATTGTTTATGATGTCTTGCTTGAAGTCTGATGACAAGTGAGTAATATCCATCCTTGAGACTCCACTGGTAGATGTCTTACCCATAGAGGATTGGTAAGCTCTCCCTTTCTTTGAAGTTTCCCTAGAATAGTTCTAACATATCTTCTTGATATCGTCCCAAGGAACTTGGGTGATATCTCCTTTTGCCATCAGGTCCAAGGCATCAATGCAGCTGTCATTAATTCCTCTTAGGAAAAGAGGTTTTTGTGATTCTTCATTAAGTGTATGGTGTGGAGATTTTTGTACGCAAAACAAAAACTTTGAAATGTAATCCTCCAAGCTCTCATCTTCCTTTTGTTGCATCCTAAAAATATCATCTCCCCTCATGTCACTACCCCTATAGTATTCCTTGTACTTCTTAAGGAACTTTGTCTTCATGTCCTCCCAAGTCTCCATAATATTTCTGCCTAGGCTCATAAACCATCTTAATGCAGCTTCTTTCAAGGTGGTAGGGAATAGCTTAAGCCTATGGGAATCATTGGTATAGTCATAACTCCTGCAGATTATATCAAACTCGAACAAGAAAGTATCAAGATCTTTTGTGACAAGTCCATAGAACTTAGGAAGGACTGAAACAGGGATATTTTTGAGGTTGTCAAATTCATTCTGATGAGCAATGGGGAAAGGAAAAGTTGGTTGGTTAGGCCTATTTCTATTTGCATCACCCATGTCTGCCTGATGGAGTTCCAAAGCAAGGGGATTCTCAATCTAATTTTGATCCTTAGAGGAGATTTTAGAACTGGTTAGATTAGTAAATGCATTAGCAAAGGGGTGCAGCTCTTCTTCTTTGTCTCTTGGCAGATTCTGATGCTCAACTAGCTGGAATGGATCAAGATAATTAGGAAGGAATCTCCCATGAGCATCTCTCCTCCTTCCTCTATGCATACGGTATCAACTCAATATCAACCAGCTCACACAAATAATTGGCAAAAGAATAATGGATCATTACTTTCCTAAATGAGGGGTGTACTAAGAACAAACTTTTAGAAATACTTCAATAGGAAAGAAACTATCAATGACTCCAAAGAACTCCCTAGTTTGACACCATCCTCGGCAATGATGCCAAAAATGTTGGCCTCCTATAATAATTTAACAACTAAGCCCATAAAGTTGTAATTCAGAGATTGGACATCTAATCTGAATAGCTGTCTTAATCATCATGAAGGTGCATTTAACTTGTCAACCCAGGGATGTAGACTTGAAATGGGCAGCACAGTATGTGCACTAGGGATCCATAGTAGCCATATTCATCCTACAGCTAACAAAGACATAATGTTGAAAGTAAATTGCTTGGAAAGAAGTAATATGAATATTGAACATCAACCAACAACTATACTAAGTTGAAGTGCATGACAGAATTGAAAATTTAAGCAAACAAACAAGAAACTACTCTGTCTGCTTTGGTTGTAGAAACAGTCATAGAATGGAATTCTATTGGCTACAAGAATAGACAGTACCAGATTATTAACTAATTGTTGAACAAAAAGTATTAACTAAACTAAAGGATGGAATGCTCACCAAGTGGGCCCCCTTGGATGAGTATCCCTTAAAACAAATGTAAACTTAGATGTGCGAACTTATAACTTCATTTTATTCATTGGAAAACATGAGTACAATAGAGCAACATAACCGTATTACTGAAAAACTAGGAATGCAAATACAACATCAAATCAATCAACCTTCTGAGAAGGAGCATCTAAGTCTTATTTATAGGAAGAAAAGCTACTAACTACCTAGCAAGGTAGTCAACTCCAACAGATTAGGAGGACGCAACTTTAGGGAAAGCATGAAAAGTGGAGAGGAGGTCATGCATGTGTGGAATCTGGTCAAGCATGTTTTTCTTAATGCGGATCTAGCACAACAATAACTCCTATATTCACTCAACAAACAATTAAGACCATTTACAAGGCGGTTAAAATCCTTCGATTTGAACTAGGAATTTCCCTCTTGCTGAGAGTCTTCCCTCCATTGACTTTTGAACGAACACCTTGTTGACCTTTATGGGGAATGACCAGCTGATAAAATCTTCCTCAATTTTATAAGCTTCTAATTATATCTGCATAACAATATTAGTATGCACAACAATTGCATATTTGTAACTATCTTAAAGTAGCATTCATTAATCCACATGTAAAATTAACATAGATAGTTCATATAGCATGTCAATGTCATTTAAAGGTTACAAAAATAAGCTTATGCCCAATGTCTATGGTTTTAAGGAAATGTCATAAAAAGGTCAATATCCAAGTATCAAAGTCTATGACAACTACAACAAATAGATAATAAACTCTATCAAAATTGAGCCATAAATTGGACGCGTCAATCATAGTCATATTCTATTATGAAATTATTCTTCATGGAACACAACACGTATAAACAAGGACAATTAATAGTCATCCAAATTTGAAAGGCTTACACAATAATTATAAACTTGATTTAAGTATGAAAAATACTCAAATTTGTCAGTTCCAAGATAGTTGGCAACACTACATCCATTAAAGCACCATAATAGGATATACACTCCATAATGATATTAATGAACTATTTTCATTTACTATGTGGTGCAACCAAATATTCTTAGTCCAATCCATTGACCAGATAATATTCACAGTTGTCATTAATACTAAAAATTCAATCAAGAATCTTTTGAAGTTGCAACTGCCATAATGTACACGTATACATTAATGAAAAGGGCCACAAATCATATACATATTTATATTCTAAAATCAATAATGTATTCCTTATGAATCAATTTACTAAATTCATCCTTCAAATAATGATGCTTATCAATATGTAGGGAAACCCAACTAAGTTCACAATTTAGAATTGTAATACTTCATTGATAAGGCCTTGAGACCAAACATATGAGTAACCAATAACAACTCAAATGAAAGTATAAATAAATCATGTCAAACAAAAAAAATCAACCTCAACTAGAGACAATGGTTCTAAGTATTCAAAATAGTAGATATATAAGTAATAGATCATGTAGATAATAGTTGGCATTTGATGCAGGAGCATCCATGGCTCAATGCAATCCTGTATCAACCAATTGGTGTCAATTTCATTTTGCAATTTTTGATGTGGTTGGAATTCATGTTTGATGTGTGAAACTCATATTTTGGTGAGAATTTGAATGTCTTGTAATATGAGAAATTGGAATTTGAATTTGGATTCAATTTGGGTCAAATTGGTTGAATCGAGATCATGGAGAATATGATTTAAAACTAAAAAAGCAAGAAAAAGCAGAATATGGTGTGGATTTTTGGGAGCCATTAAATTCATTTGTAACTCCAATTTCAAATGCTCACAACTACTAAAAAATAGGGACCCAGGAGGTGGGCGCCCAGGTTTGAAAAAAACTACTTTTTGCTTTATTTGTGAAAGCATCAAAGCCATTTAAAGCCCACCTATCATATTTGCTAAGTTTGGAGTTGGGGAATGATATTTTGTTCATTTTTAAATATTAAATTTGAATTTTATTTTCCATTCCTTGGGAGGGGCATTGGTTTTCCTGAGATTCCTTTGGAATGAAAGAAAATTACAATGAAATGCATTGAAATTTCATTTCAGGAAAGCAAGTGTTGAAAAAAATTGAATTTTATTCATTTCTAGAGTAGTTTTTCATAGGAAAAACACAAGAAGAGAGGAGGATGTGACTTACCTCCAAGACGGGATTTTATGGTGTTTGCAAATTTGAGAGTGTTTTTACAGGGCACAGAGACTACCTAGTGTTGCATTTTGAAGGGTTTGAATGGTGGAAGTGATTTGTTGTGCAAGTGTTGGAGAAGCTTTGTTGCAAGTTTTGATTTGCTGCTGAAAATATTTTGTTTTTAAGTCTTGTAAGGCTTGATGCAGCCTTGTCCATCATTGGATTGTAATAATTCATTTTCCCATTTGTTGAATCAAGAAATTGTCAGTTGCACATTGCAATCTTGGATTGGAAATTGTATTGAAATTTTTTTTGTCTGTTGTTGAATGGTGTTTGTGAGCTATTTAATTTAATTTGCAGCAATTTAAATTATCTTAATTAGCTCATACATTAGCATTCGAAGAACTCAAACAATGCTTCTACCACAATCTACTATATTGGTTACAACTAACCTCAACAAATGGCTAGTGTGTGTTGAAAAATGAAGTGTTTTGTAGCTTAATACTTTGTAAAACTATTATACTTGTTGATCTAAATAAGCTTTTCCTTTTGTTACAAATTCTTTGTGGGTGATTATCTTGATTAATCCATTATACTATTGTAGATTGTAGACAAAAGTTGATAGAAGAAGTAGATAGGATATTAGAAAGATTACACAAGATGTACCGTGGAGAAACCCTTTCGAGAAAAAACTCCACCAAGAATTATTCTATTATTCAATCTTCGAATTACAATAGCTCCAATTCTTGCTTAAGAATTCTTCTTCTACCTTCACCAATCTTCTTCACAACCTGCAATTAAAACTGACTACAACTCTCTTCAACTTGCTTGAGATAAATAGGCTTTGATTAACTTTGTAAACTCCACAAGAGTTACAATTACAATACTCAAGCCCTATCCCTAAAAGGTACACCTATCTCATGCAAATAGGGTTATTTCATGACGAACAATGTCAAATGGTCATCTTCATGCATTTGGGCGTCCCAAACTGAAGTAGCAACTCAACCTCTGTTCTGTAAATATCTTCAGGGTTCATCCTCAAAGTAGGCACCCTAAAGAGGTCCCACTTAATTGAGCCTTCTGAAATATCTCAACATGCAAAGGAGTTAATTCCAAGAAGCCAACTTGGGCGCCCAAGTTGGGTCCAAGTCATTTCTTGTTAATTGAAACATTTCTCGACACCATTCATGCAAGAATGGTCATCCCCTGTTAACTAGAGGTAGTCCCTGTTATCTGTCATGCAACTCAAGTCATTAGCCATGCATTCCAAATTAACTGAAGTCAACTAGCATTCAACTAAAACTAACTAAAGATAACTAAACCATAACTAAACTAAACTAAACTGATTTTGAACTGAATTGGACTGAACTGAATTGATCTGGACTGAACTAAACTAAACTTCATGCATGCAAACATCAAACCCTAACTCCTAGGATTTTTACATACATTTAGAAGTGTTATCTCTTACTCTGAATAGTTAACTAAACTCAAGGTGAGTGTCACCTACCATGTGGGCGCCCTATGTGCCCCTATTATTTAAGAACTCATAATGGACACCCTTACATGCTCCTAACATTTAGAATTAATTACAAATGTCAATTAACATGATTATTTCATCAAATATTAATATCTTCCTAATCCTAGTGTTAATGAACACATTCCAAGGACTTAGGAGATACATGAAATAAATAATGTTCAGGATTGCAATTAAATGGCATCCTATTTCCAACAGTGTGCATTCCTATGAAGATAATGATTTAACACCTCCCATACAGTCAAAATGTAGGTACATCCTATTATTGTTAGCATATAGTTTTATTTAGGTTCAAAACATTATCACAACACTATTGACCATTTGCTCAACAATTTTATGCCCAATACTAAGAATATTAACTATCACAAAGACCATACAAGTTTCTCAACATAATAGAGATTAACAAACTTCACTTAAAACAAGACCATCATATACATTTCTAGTTGTTATACTGCAAATTATATACCAAGATATCTCAACATATTATGAATACTAAAGAATGATAATGCATGTATTGATAAGTCATGGTGACATTTTCATTGCCATCTCAAATAAACATGCAATGAATTAATGTATCTATATCCCCTTTCAAAATAAAATGATTTTAAGTCACATACTATACGATATCTCACATAATTTATGTTCAATTAATATGAAATAAATCAAAAAATTCTCGTAAAGTCCCAACCTAAATTTTTTTTATCCTGCCTTAGTAAACTCTATAAATAATTAAATATTCTAAAAGCTTAACATGAGAACTCAAAATAGATTATCAATGAACCTAATAAATGTAGCAAGAAAGGAAACATAGGTATTGTATCCTTTACAAAAAAAAATTGAGTTTTTCCTCATTGATATAAGGAATCCTTCTTTTCTTCAAAGCATTATCTTTATAAAAGGCTATGCCAAAGAACCAAGCAATAAAATCTTACCAGTGACTTTTAACCGCTAATACAGAGTCCTTTTGTTGTTCCAACTTCCATAGAGAGGCTCTATTCAAATAAATATAATTTCTCAAGGTATGGCTTCCAAGATCTCCAAGATAAGAAACTGAGTCACTCTGCAATTGAATTTTTTTTAATTAGCTACAGTAACAATGTTGAAGATATTTCTGACATAAGCTCTAAAATCTGCCTTCAACTCTAAGAACAATACAACTTGGTACCTAACAAGCCCAGGCACATTCTTTTCTCTTTATGTTGTCTTGGTCTGCAACATTTCATTTTTCTCCTTCAGCTCTTTACTTTCATCCTGATGATGGATCACAGAGTGTGATCCGAAACGTTGATGCAAAAATTCTCACGCGATCTAATCCAAAAATCATTGAAAGAGAACAAGATGGATTGTAAGAATTTGATATCATTAACTACAACACCTCCAAAACACACAAGTCTGCTAGAATGTAACATGCATTTCCTAGAGACAGAGTAGTGCCGATAGAAGATGCGTGAGTACTTGGCACTTCTCTCTAATTTCTTGAAACATAACACACACGTCACTCTAATTTGCCTAGTGATGGCGTTGGCATTCTGCCTCTGGTAGGCTTGATGTCTAAATCTAGGAGCCCAAGTCGGGGCAGGACCATGGGAGAAAGGTCGCTCAAGGCCAAACTAATTGCCTTTGCTTCTTCAACAAAGTTCTACAACTCCTCTAACAGAGCTCCCCTCTTCATCCTCTGCCTGTCTGCCCCTTCTATCTTTTCTCTTTAATTCCTTTTTCAATCACGTTCAATCCCATCGAGCGGCCCATACTTTGCTGCAGGTGGACGTCATAGGTACTATCCCACCTTCTCTACGTACCTCATTAATTTTCTTTATTGCTCCATATGCTGCTCTGATTAAGTGTTTACTGAAGTAGTCTAATGTCTGTTAGTAGTGCACAGACTAAGGTCAGTTCATTCGGTCTTGGGTGTTGTTTTATAGTTCAGGTTGTGGATTCTATTCTTAATTTGTTCATAGTGTGTGGATGAGAGTCTGTTACACATGACCTGAGAGGTTAATTTGAAGGGTGGAGAAGGTGTCCCTTTGAAAAAAAATGTTGTCAGGTTTTTTATATGCTGACGATCTTATTTCGATTGCTAGATCTGCCCAAGAGTTGCAAGTGCATTCAGTAGCACTTGAGCATATTTGCCAAGAGTTGGATATGCAAGTTAATATTAATAAGACTAAGATCATGACCACCTCTAAAGGGTGGAGAAGGTGTCCCTTTGAAAAAATATGTTGTCAGGTTTTTTATATGCTGATGATCTTATTTTGATTGCTAGATCTGCCCAAGAGTTGCAAGTGCATTCAGTAGCACTTGAGCATATTTGCCAAGAGTTGGATATGCAAGTTAATATTAATAAGACTAAGATCATGACCACCTCTAATAAAAAGAAAAAGAATCAGTTTGACTTTTATTTTGAAGTTAGTATCATAGAGGAAGTAACATAGTATAAATACTTAGTAATTGACTTTAACAACAAGCTCAGTTGAAAAACTTGTGGAAGGAAAAGAACGCTGGGAGATCAAAGAGCACTTTTTTCTCTTCAAAACAGATGCAGAGAGACAAAGTTATGGGACTGGAAAACTGTTCAAATTCTATTTGGGCTTTTAGTAATTCTAGTGGTGTTTCATGGTTGTGAAATTTGGGTTAATAATACTTCTAACATCAAATAGACATGGATAAAGAGAATTCAAAAACTCTTGATCATAAGCAAATTCAAGCTAAAAATGTCGGCTCCCTATGATATTTTCTAGTTAAAACAAGTGCAATTTTTATTTAGGCCATCACTATGGTCCATATTTTGAGAGATTCAAAACAAGTTGAGTAGATGGAAACACATCATTGGTTCAAATGTTGTATTTAAAGATGTCTTGGGTGAAAGAAAGAAGACATGGATGAAATAAAATTGTGAGTGGATGAACAAGTGATACATTCACTTGAATGTACCTTAATAACAATACAAAAATAAAAACTTGCGGTTGAAAACTTTCACAAGGTTATGCAGACAAAGGTGGTTGGGAGAAAGAAGTGTTGCCTTAAAGAATTTAACTCCAACATGGACCATCAATAAAAGGCATATATAGAGGCCAATATCCCTTGGAGGTCAAAGATTCTTGCTGTCCAATTGAGGACTAACTCACATTGTCTTTGATGTAAAACGGGAAAGTAGAATAGGCCAAAAGAGTTTTGGGAAGAGAGAATTTGTATCTTGTGTACATCAAGACAAAGTTGCATGGACATGGATACGAATATAGATACAGATACGCTATCGGATACGGATACGGCCATTTTTTAAGACCCCCAATATGGATACGACTGATACGACATTCATGAAAAAAACATACACACATATTTTCTAAGTTATTAGAGGAGATTTTCATTACTTTAAAAGCAAATAAGAAAATAAAAATAAAAATGATATTAAAATTTAAATATTAATAATTTAGTAAAAAATAAATAGTTAAATATATATTAATAAATTTTATTTATATTTAAAGAATAATTTTATTTTTTTTAAAATCTCTAACATTTAAACAATATAATAAGCCTCTCCATGGTGATGTGGTCTTGATGGTGGATAGACCTTGGAAACAACTTTTGGACTATGAGGGACTCCCTTTTCGGTGCAGGAGATGTTTCTCTGTTGGTCATTTGACCTATGGTTGCCCTATTGCTCGCCGCAAAGGCACTGCTACTTCGTGGAAGGATGCTCTCTCGGACCATCTCATAGTGGACTCTCCCCCTTCGATGGTTCCCTCTATGGAGGACTCTTGCTTGGTGGTTGTGACTCCTCGAGCCCCTTCTGTGGAGCCATTACCTTGATCTGCTATCGTTGCGCCAACTGATGTTGCCCACCCCTCGCTGAACACTGTTGTTGATCCCCTGAATGCTCCCGACTCCTCTTCTGCGCTGCTGACTTCGCTACGTGGAGACTCTCTGTCCGTTGTGGTTGTGGATGAACCGCTCATCTCACCTTGTTCGGTTGTTCTTGGTTTTGAGCTTTCTTGGTCTATTGTGCAGAAAAAAAAGAAGGGACTCCCCAAACCATGACCTTGGGTTTTGGGAGTCAATCCTATCCCCCCAGATTCTGGGGTTGTCTAGTCCCAGTCTTCTTCCGACATGTTGTATGTCGGTTGTTCGTGCTCTAGTTCTGTGAAGTGTGTGGCCTATTTGGCTTGGTCTGTCGAGACTTGTGGCTCATGTTTGTAAGCTCTTTCTAGTTCATGTCTTGTTTTGAACTAGCTCCTTTTTGGCCCTGAGGGCCCTCCGTGTAAAGGGTACAACACCCTATAAATACTGCTTACCTTATCAAAAACAAAATAATATATATATAAAATTATAAACAATTAACTTTTTTAAATTTGTAAAAATTAAAACACCAAAAAAATAGTAGAGTTGTATTGGAAGAAGACTTAGAAAATGGGTTGCTGAAATAGAAAACATTTCATTTGTCTTCCTCATTTGGTGTAGATTTTATTTTTTTTAAAAACATAACAAAAAATTGCATGATTGAAGTTTTTTAAGATAATATTTTGGAAGATTTGCGTCAGCTTTTTTGAAAATCAAATCACATAGGGAGAGGGGCCAATCATGGAGCACCCTAACTTCGTGTTTCTCAAAATCCTACATGGAATCTCAAATCAGTCCCAATTTTGTACAACAGTTTATTTGGCAACTCACCTGCTTAAAAAAATTAATTTTAGGGTCACATCATCAAATATGATGCCACATCAGCATGCTTTTTGTTAAGGTATTAAAAAAGGCTAAAAAAAAAGTGAGACTGATAGTGGTGCACTAAGTCATGTTTTATTGGTGCGTCGATGTGGCATCACATGATTTGTCAGTTTGTGTACTTATGGATAAAAAGTGTTTTGCAATTGGATATTAAGATGCTCCACTATGAGGCCCACTGAGGACTACTTCTATCCCCACTATTAGAGCCTACTCCACTATGGGCCCCTCTCCCCTAGTATCCGGCTGGAAAATGAAGGTTTTTTGGGCACGTGTGGGTACAATATCCAACGTGTGTCCATGGCGTATTGCACAAGTATCTGTATCGGATACGGGGATACGCATGCCCGGGGAGAGGCAAAGGTGTATCCAGCTACTCTGTATCAGGGACTATGGAAACTAGAAAACATTTTATTTTGGATTGCAAAAAATACCATGACATCAGAGATAGATACATAAGTGACTTAGCAGCAGCTACTTTTCAAAATTTATTCAGCATTAAATGGGTGGATAAAATGGGAGAGCTCATTATCAAACTAAAATGTAGAAGATCAGCACTTCACAATGCTAAAATAAGGACAGGGTCTACTACTCCATAAACTTTCTTTAACTTTGTGAATGTTAAAAATCTTCTATTCTATTCTATTTCAGATCGCTTTGACAGTTCCAAAAACATGTAATCCCCAACTTTCCCGCCAATGAATAAATGTTCCCCACTCTCCCCAAGAGCGATTTGTGAGGGAGATGTATTTGGCTTGAGTGGACCGATATTAAAGGCAAAGCTTCTCCTCTCTATCCATCCACGACCACCAAAGTTATGTTAAAGGTTGCCCATGCTTCATTGCAGATGGACACCATGTTGTCATGCCTTCTCCGGTTGCCTTCTTTAATATTGCACCCCCTGCTTTGTGATTTTTTTTCATCCCAAGATCTCTTTTATTTATTGTTCTTTGTTTTTTTATTATTATTGTATCCATATGATAAGTAAAGTTTTTTTTTTTACAAGTTAAATTAAATATTTTATATTTGTTAAAAAATGTAATTTGAAATTTAGTATTGTATGTTAGTTACTACATATATCATGATATCCTTCTGAGCTGGGGTCTAATGACAACACATGAAAATGTTAATTTACATCATTTCTTTCATCAAATTAGGTTATTGTGAGTACCACTTCATTATAAAATTGAAGTGAGAAGAGGTATATTCCCCAATCAAACTGCAAAATCCTACATCATCTGGGATCTTTCCGTATACAAGTTGATTAAAATTATCTACAAGTAAAATGGGTGCCTGTGGAGGATGTGACAAGAGTATCATTCTCATTTCAAATTAGTTATTCATTTGGAGATAGGGTAAAAGACCTTTAAAGTAACATTTTTGGTAGTAGGGATTCTAGTTTCAATTTCAATTTGTTAAAATTTTGATTTCTATTTTTCAATTTTGGTGTTCCAATGCAATGTGGTGTTTAGTATTAATAATGTTTTTTTATTATATTAGCAGGGAATGGCCCTAATCCCATACATTAGAATAATAGAGCTGAAACATCATAAAAAAAAACAGATTGAAAAACAACACCAACCAAACCACCAAGAACAACAAAACCAAACTAGCAACTATAAAGGATCCCACATATGAGCACGCATGCTTGATATAAAGTATTTAGTAGGCACAAAGGCCTCTTAACCTTCATTAACATAATAAAAAACATAGCTAACGATCTTTAAAATAAAACCACCATAAAGAGTCCAAAGCTTTAAGAACAATCTTAAGAAGCTATAATAACCAATAGTCCGGGCACAAAAAGACCAAAAAACCAAATAGCAAAGCACCATTATTTAGCATTAATAATGTTTAGTATTAATAATGTTGTGTTCAATTTTGGTTTCTAATTTTTTTGAGCATTGATGTGGAGAAAAATTTTGGCGAGTGGTACAATCATTTTGTTTGGCAGGTCTTTATGATCAATCTCTGAGTAGTGTTCTTGTAACTTTATGTATTAACTTAATGTTTCCATAAAATATAATGTAATGTCCCTTACCTAGTCCTGTCTTGGAACTTGTTTGTCTTAGGGTTAGGGTGGGCCAATTGGATACTCCAAGATGGGAAATTCTTGGCTGAACACCTGCATCCACAAAGTGAGCAACATTTCATGCATACACATGTTCATTAGCATTAATATCTAGGCATCCAAATATGAACATATTCATAAATGCAACCATAAAAACACATGAGGGGTGGCATAGATGGATCTGCCCAAAGCTATGATCCCTAGTACAAAGGTGGTAACCTACAACCCTCCCTTCTTAGCGACTTGTAACTGCATTCTCTATCCACTTGGATAGATCTACCTGAAGTCCTTGGCTAAGTTCAAGGGGTTGTAGCCTAAAACCTCCCACTCTAGGGGACTTGTAACTGCATTCTCCATCCATGACACCTCCTCAAAAAACACATGACCTACTGGGTGAAGCCAGAGGAGCTTATAAGTGGCCTAGGCCTACCACTCCTCCATGGTTGCAGCAGAATCTTAGGTGGGACCCCCACCCCTCCATGGCCCAACCCTTGCCTTAGGATTAGCAGAACATTAGGTGGATTTTCCACCCCTCCATGACACATCCCTACCTTGGGTCCTAGGGGCGGAACCTTAAGTGGGGTTTTTAGGCACCACTTTTCTCAAGCCATTCCTCCCAAGTAGGTTTACAAACACTTGGAAGACAATCTTTGCTCACATACAATGTATTCTTATATATATTCATGATCATTCAATTTGTAGAGCATTATAATTGCAATAATCCATCATGAAAGAATCCTGCTTTAAATGATAATAAAGAGCTTGATCATACACAAGATATATCTTATTGGAAGATGACAATTAATCTCATTTACAATTATAAATTTAATTATTACAAGGAAGAGATCTACAATCTAAATATTAGCTATGACATTAAAGAATATTTGGTTATAGTAATCAACACAAGTATGCTCACCACATAACCACATAATGGAATGCATAAAGAATATTTGTAATATAAGGAATAGCATGAAGGGAATAATCACTAGTGTTAGAGGCAAGGCTAGATCAAGGTTAAGTTGGAGTTTCGTTGATGTTCAATGGAGATAGGTCGAGCTGCAAACAAATGAGATATTCAAGTGAATGGGGGAATCATGGTCCATTTAAGAAGTTTGGCTCTTTGTCTGGGCCAATAATGTTGACAGGGAAAGTATGGCTATGGAGACTAGCATAATCGGCTTCTACAGGATCATATATGCAAAAACGAACTGGCAGTATTTCATTCATATATATAAACATGATTATGACTAAGCAATTTATATTTGGTGTGCTAGACTGATTTAATGGCTAAGTGGAGAAATACTCACCTGTTGTTGGGATGATTATACCTTGCTTTTGTTATGTCTTTACTCATTGCTTATGCCTCCATTTGGATTTCATTCCTCCTTTTCTAGGTGGCAAACCAAAGTGTCTTTTCTTACTAGACACGTCCTTGCCAAGAGACGTGATTCTAAAAGAAACCTTATCTTGCTTAGTTAAACTAATCCTAACTAATCATTCATTGGATTGATCTCTTTTAATAATATTCATAAAAATAAATATATATAATTGATCTTAACTTAATCATTTATTAGATCGACCTCTTTCAATAATATTCATAAAAAAAAAATGTATAGTTATCATGAATTATAATAATATGGAAGGCATAATAAATTTACTATTTATCTTTCCCTTCATCTGTTTGATCCTTCATTATATAGGGGACATGATAGTCCTCCCCCCTTAAATTGTTTGCCCTCAAGCAACTTGAGGTTTGGATGGTTGAAGACTTTCTCACTCTCCCATGTAGCATCTTCTTTAGGTAGGCCTCTCCATTTTATCAAGAACTCTGGGATACTCTTATTCCTTAGTCTCTTTTCCCTTATATTGAGGACTGCTTCAGGTTCGAGGATCAATTTACCCTCATCATCCAGTGGGGGTAACTCCGCACATGGGGTTACTTGTTGACCTAGCACTTTCTTTAGTCTGGATACATGAAACACGTTATGGATGCGATTGTCCTTCGATAGCTCTAATTCATAGGCCACCTCACCAATCTTTTTTGGAATCTTGTAAGGCCCATAAAATCGGGGTCTCAATTTCTTTGTCCCATTAGACTTGAGGGATGATTGCTTATATAGTTGTAATTGTAGAAACACTAGATCTCCAACCTCGAAGGTTCTCTCGATGCGGTTCCTATCTACGTACATATTTTTCTGATTTTGGGCTTGGTGTAAATTGTCCTTGAGGGTGTTCAAGGTTTCCATGCTTTCTTGTACAAAGTCCTTAGCTCGAGGCACTTAGCTTTCTTGGGTAATCAGACTCCCAAAAGTAGCGGGTTCATATCCATATAGTGCTTTGAAGGGACTCATTTGGATGGACATGTGTATTGTATGGTAGCAATATTCTCCTAGATGCAACCACTTGGCCCATGCACTTTGTTGACCAGTGACATAATTCCTTAAGTAGCCTTCTATCCATTTGTTGACGATTTTGGTTTGACCATCCATCTGGGGGTGATAACTGGTGCTAGGTGTAAGACTAGTCCCTGCCAATTGAAAGAGTTCTTGCCAAAATTGGCTCATGAACCGGTTGTCCCGATCACTAACAATGTTTCTTGGGAGACCATGGAACCTAAAGATTTCTTTGAAGAACACTTCAGCTACTTGGGGTGCTCTATACTCCATGGATATGGCAAAGAAATGGCCATACTTGGTGAGTCAATCGATGACCACGTATATACAATCTTTTCCTTGATTCTTGGGAAACCTAGTAATAAAACCCATTAAGATACTTTCCCATTTTTGGTTGGGAATGCGCAAAGGTTGTAGAAGGTCCGTCGGGTGGCTTTGTTCGACTTTATTCTTTTGACAGACCATACATTCTTGCACATATTTTAACACATTCTCTTGATTCCTTTCCATGAATACTTCTCCCTTATCTGTTTGTATGTTTTGTAATATCCCTAGTGCCCTGCTAGTGGGTTATCATGATATTCTTTAAGTATCTTTTACTTGATCTTGGAATGGGGTACAAGAAATACTCTGTTCTTATATAGGATGAGATCCTCTACTACTTTATACTCTTCATGGGGTAGGCGGCCCTCCAAAATCTCATTGGCTTGGGTGTCCTTAGCATTTTCCGTAATGATGTCACTTTTCCAATCTGCGGATACATAGGTTATTGTGTTCAAGAAGGGTCACCTAGATAGGGCATCTACCACCACATTGTTTGCTCCCTTCACATACTCAATATCAAAGTCATAGGCTTGTATCTAGCTAACCCATTTTTGTTGACGGTTGCTCAAATCCTTTTGATTCATGAAGTATCTTAGGCTGTTATGATTGGTTTTCACATGGAACTTTGTGCAGACCAAGTATTGGCAGAATTTGGCCAAGGCATGCATTATTACTAACATCTCTTTATCATAGATGGGATAGTGTCTTTCTGCTTCAGTAAGCTTACGAATTTTGAAACCTATAGGATGCTTATTTTGCATCAAGACTACGCCAATCCCCTCCCCAAATGCATCACATTGTAATTCAAAGGGAAGGGTGAAGTCTGGGATGGCCAACACGGGGAAAGAACTCATGGCTTCTTTTAGTTTGTCAAAGGCTTGTTGGGCTACTTCATTCCATGCAGAGGCCCCTTTCTTGGTTAGCTCCATGAGTGGGGCAACAATCTTTGAAAATCCCTTCACAAAACACCTATAATAGCTGCACAATTCTACAAAGCCCCTTAGTTGTGTCAGGGTCTTAGGTTTTGGCCATTCCCTAATAGCTGCAATTTTCTCCTCGTCCACACTAACTCCTTGGGCATTGATTTTATGGCCCAAGTATAGTATCTCTTCAATGCCAAATTCACATTTTGATGCTTTGGCGTATAAGGATTCTTGCTCTAAAATCTTCAAGGTTTCTTCAATATGTTGGAGGTGTTCTTCCCATGTTTTACTATAGATAAGAATGCCATCAAAGAATATTAGGAGGAACCTTCTTAGTTGCTTGTGGAAGATGTGGTTCATGCATGACTGAAAGGTAGCTGGGGTGTTTGTGAGCCCGAATGGTAGAACTAAGAATTTGAAGTGCCCATAGTGGCAACAAAAAGTTGTTTTGGGCACATCTTCTTTCCTCATTCTCATTTGGTGATACCTCGACCAAAGATCAATCTTGGAAAAGTACCTTGCCCCATGTAGTTCATCAATAAGTTCACCGATTTTGGGAATTGGATATCAATTCTTGATAGTTTTCTTGTCGAGGGCTCTATAATATATGCTCATTCTCAAGGTGCCATCTTTCTTTTTTACTAGGACTACTGATGATGCAAATGGACTAGAGATAGGCTGAATGTGTCCCATTTCTAGCAATTCTTTAATGGTTTTCTCAATTTCTTCCTTGAACTTATGAGGATGATGGTATGGAGTGGTTATGACTAGTTTTTCCCCTTCTTCTAATTCTATGGTGTGCTCGAATCCTCTCTTGTAGGGTAGGCCTAGGGGGATTTCTTCTAAAACCTTCTTATATTTCCCTATGATGGGTTGGATATCCACGTGGATTGCTTTTCCCCGTGAGGCACTTTTATCAAGGATCATACATTGGGCGACCCACTCCCCTTGCCCCCTTCAGAAAATTATTTCCATCCTTTTGCATGAGATCACTTTTGGGGCACCATTGGGTAGACCTTTTAGGGCGACTTCTTGCCCTTCATGCTAGAACCAAATTGTTAGGTTTGAAAGATCAAACATAAAACATCCTAGTGAGTAAACCCATGGAGTTCCCAAGATAATTTCAGCATCTAGGGGAACTACATAGAAGTCTTCCTTGATGGGATGCTTTCCTAAGGTAAGTTCCAAGTTGGGAACTATTCTTGTACATTGCA